>JASUUG010001022.1:0-59130 GCA_030449905.1 Luvunga scandens | reverse complement strand
TGCCTGTAACCAAACCATATATTGATTATTTCAGTATTCTTGCTTCTAGGCAAGTTTCCTAAATCTCTGGCTTGTATTATTTCTGATGATTCTTGTTATGCGGCATATTAGCCCATCTTATTCTTCATTTTGTCTCTCTTATTTACATGATCGTAGGGATGGTCGAATGCCTGTCTCATTTATCCAGAAGTACCTTGCAAAGAAACTTGATCTCACCAGCGAAACTGAGGTGAGTTCATCTTTCTTTCTCGGCGACAAAAGCCATGAAAAGTTCCCATTTCCCAACTACAACTGAGTGAAATGATCGTCCAGGTGGGAGTTATTTTGCTGAGGTCAGCCAGTGCTTCATTGCAGCTTCATAACCTAGTAGACCTCTGGTTCTGTACAGCATCGACATCAAAAAAGGTGCCAGCGTCCATCGGCTCGTCAGCTAAGGACTTCGTGATGGTCTTGTCATATTGTCGAAAAGTTTAGGCCTCTTGAAACTCCCCCTGCAAATTTTTCTTACCACCTCGGTTATACCTTTGGCAATCTTATGTTGTAGAATTTATAGCAATTAGATGGACTACATGCAAACTATGAGATAATTTTTATCATTTATTGTTGTAAAATGCATCCCACTGGTCCTTACTTGTCACACTTATAAAAGTTATTGATTTTATTTTATTTTATTTTATTGGTTGTGTTATTTGTCAAATTTTAATGTCATGTACCATTCCAGATCAACTTTAGATCATATTTTTTGGTATCAGACAATTTGATGCCCATATGTGACACCATTTATATTTTTTGGCGTAAGTGTCAAATCTTCCGGGTTCCCATTTTCAAGAGATTTAGTTTATATTCATTTAATATTAAAAAGAAAAAGAGAATTCGATTTTGATTTCTTTTCATGGAAAAAAAAATAAGAATTAGAATTTGATATCTCTTAATGGAAAAGAAATGAGAAAAGAAATAAGAGCGTTTAGTATGGGGTTTTGATCAAGAGAGTGACTATGTATATGTCCAACTCTCATAAAAGAGGAACTGTGTTATGGGTTCCATAACTCTTCCTGCTAAGAGTTGGACAAGTGATTCGTGGCTCATCCAGCTCACGTCTCTTATTAGAGTTAGTCACTACATTAATGTGTTAAGTTTAAATTTGGTATTAGAGTGAGAATCCTGATAAGTGAAAATTTTGAGTGAGAATTTTAGGATTTGAAGTGTAGAGTAAAAATGGGAGTAAGTTGTTTACTTATAATGGAATGGGAGTATGAAATCAAAGTAAATAATTTTAAATTATAATTTTATCTTTATTTAAAGAATTATAATTTTTTATTACAAAAATATATTTTAAAAAATAAATATTTTATTTTATTATATTTTTAAATTAATAATAACTATTAATATTCTTAATTATGTAAATTATTATTTTTTTATTAATTTTAATTATGTAAATAAAAAATTATTGATAAGAGTAGTATAAATTAAATATTATTATTATTAATATAATAAAAAATTAATTTTTTTGAATAAAATATTTATAATTATTAATTACTAATATTAAATAAAAATAATATATAATAATATTATTAATTTTTTATAAATTTAATAATATTATTATACTCTTCACTGCCACTCTAATAAATAAACATTGCATGATATATTTCTTTTAGTTCATTTGTGTGATTTGGCATATGGAAATGGAATGGTGTGGAAAGCAACACATTATTAATAGACGGCAATTCGTCTTTATGTTTTGTTTCCAGACTGCAAGTCGTCCATTATTTTTCTCTATGACTGGCAGTGAAACGTTTGACGCCGACTAACAACTTGTCGCTCATTAGTTCTGTGACATGACGACAACTCAAACAAATATTTTTACTTTAAACGACGAGTCATCTAACCGTGCCTCAAACAACAAATAAATCCTCTCACTTAGCTATGTTGCCCTTAAACACAATACTCGCTTTAGTGTCTCTGCAGACAGCACTCGAACTTCACGATGCAACATGAACAGGTAACCAAAATCCTCTTAAAACCTTTGTATGTTTTTCTTTGTCGTTTTTTTCTTCTTTTTTTTTCTCTCATATTTTGATATGGTGTTTAATGATTTATAAATATATTTATGTAAAGGCTGAGAAATCCGATACGGTGGTGACATGGGAAGATCAACAAAACATTAACAAATTTGGAAGATTAAACAACAGATTCCATGAGCTTGAAGATGAAATCAAGTTTGCCAAGGTTTGTTCTTCGTTCCTTCCCTTCGATTTCATCTGGGTTTGTTTTATTTTTGGTTATTTCATGACTTTGGATTGTAAAG
The DNA here is from genome assembly GCA_030449905.1 of Luvunga scandens. NCBI lineage: Eukaryota > Viridiplantae > Streptophyta > Magnoliopsida > Sapindales > Rutaceae > Luvunga > Luvunga scandens. The sequence goes on along the minus strand of JASUUG010001022.1, from coordinate 56,825 downwards.
ATTTTAATTTTTGTTGTACATATGAGATGTATTTTGGGTAAAAAAGAGAAAAAACCAGTTTTATTTCTTGTTTGTTCTGCAAGATAAAGGATTTTTATCGTAATATGAAAGAACCCAGCTGTGGTTTTGAGTGTTAATAGGTCTTAGTATAATCCGCACTGGGTATGTGTGTTTCCATGTGTGCTACTTATCTGATGTATTGAGGAATTTCATCATTGGATATATCTAGGGAGTTTTTTGAGTCTCTCCAGATCTTTACTAAGGAGGTGGATTTTAGGATATAGGTAAACATTAGGATTGGGGAAAAAAAAAGGAGAGAGAAAAAAGCTGTCTTAAAAGCTCATTCAAGATGCTGGGTTTGATCAAGTTTGACCCTGACTGATTTTCTGCAATTGATTTCAGATGAGTAGCTTGTGAATGGAAAGACTAGAAGACTAATAAAAATTGCAAAATCAAATTTGTGACCTTTTGGGCTGCCTCTACATAGTTGGTATAGGCATGTAAATGTAATGCATATGTTGGAGAAATATCCTGACCTATTGTTGTACCCAGGCATTTAGCTCACATCAAAATGGTAGACATAACCAATTTTTTAGGGATGTCTAAGAAATTGAATGTATCGGCATTTTTATAGGATGTTTAATTTGAAAAGGATAGTCAATGAGCTTAATGATCCTAATGGCATCAAAATGATAGACAAATATACTAACTGTTTGGCTATTGTGTTAGAGAATTTCCACGGTGTCTTAACATGTTTCTTCTATGTTTAATTTATGCAAACTCACATCAATGGAAGCAATGTAAACTGAGAACATACATCCGATTTGGTGCATATCAAGTTGTTCACGGAAGAGCTGATACATTTTTGTAATCTTTGCCCTATTAATGGAGGTGGCTATGGCCAAAGTCCATGTAGGAGTATACATGATCATTATTCAGAGTACATCGGGGCAATAAAGAGGTTGTGGTTACTATAGTATTATGTTTTGACTTGATTATGGAAGTATTTCTTATGAATAAAACATTTACGGAAGTCATGTGCCTTTGTCATCGGCTTCTCTTAGGTGGTGTTTGGTTGGGAGGAGAGAATGAAGAAGAGGAAAGTAATTTAAATTCTATTTTTATTTCCATTGTTTGGTTAGACAAAATATATAAAAATTTAATTTCTATTAGAATTTAATATCCATCATAATGTAGAATTTGAATTCCACACCAAGGAGTGAAGAATTCAAATTCCTCCTATGTTGGAAACCAAAGCTTTCAAATTATTCTTCAACTTTTTAAGTTATTGAATGCCATTAATAATTACCATTTATAATTTTATTTTATCAATTTAATATTACAAATAATTTTATATTAATTAAATTTAATGAATGATTTAAGAAACTTAACAAAATAAATAAACTTATTTATTTATTTATTTAACATGAAAATACAGAAATATAAATTAACTGTTGTTGGAACTCTGCCGAACCGCCATCGGACATTGCCGGACCACTGTCGTACAGCCGTTTTATTATATTTATAAAATTTTAATAAATCATGAATTGTTTTAGAACTTTTGACATTAAAAAAGTTTGCTATTGATATTAAATTATATTTCATTACTAATATAGATAGTTTAGTATTTAAGGCAAAGGATAAATTTGTCCCAAAAAAAATTGTAATTCCTTTCCCTATTAAAAATTTAATTTCACTATTCTCCTCTTCTTTCTTCTCTCTTTCCCTCCATTTCACTCTTTTCCTTCTCCTCCCCTTTCTTCAAACCAAACATGGCCTTACATTAGAAATTTTCTGAATAAGACCTCCAGCCTTCTGTCAGTGTCCTGATTCCAATTTGAGTTCAAAACAAGCCAGGCCGTCTTCATTTGTAGGCATTCTACTTCTAATGTAGAGAGCTTCGGTTATTTGTTTGTGAATTGCTCTTTTGGAAGAAATCTCTGGAGTTGGCTGGCAGATTTATTTAATACTTCTTTGCATGTTTCTGCCTTTCTGGCTCTTTTCAGGATATTTGGCTCTCTATAGTGTCCAAGAATTTTCATTTCCAAGTTGCCTTGGTCTGGCGTTTGGCTATTTTTTTAATTTTTCAACATCTTTCATTTCACCCCAGGATGGATAGGAAGCAATGTTCATTGAATTCCTTTTTGCTGTTTTTATTGTCTCATCTACTGTAATCACATTCTATCGCCTTTGTTTGATTCTTCCTGGTTTCCTCTTTTCTTCCCTAACTTACTGGTATGGGTGTGGGTGTGTGTGTGTGTGTTTTAAGCTAGGAAACAAACGATAATCTGGAGGACGCAGGCAATGAATTGATTCTCACTGATGAGGATGTAGTCCGCTTCCAAATAGGCGAAGTCTTTGCTCACGTGCCAAGGGAAGAAGTGGAGACCAGAATAGAAGAGATGAAAGTGGTGAATAGCAGAACTTTGGAAAAACTTGAGACAGAGAAGGAAACTGTTCTGGCCCAAATGGATGAATTGAAGAAAATTCTGTACGGGAAGTTCGGTGACTCTATCAACTTAGAGGAGGATTAATGCACCATGAATGTCATTTATCTGTAATTTGGTTGCCTCTTGCTTTTGATTTAAATATTAGGGATGACTTTACTCCAATCTTTAACTTGCAATTAAGTATTCTAATTTTATTTACTACAAATTGGTTTCTTTTGTTCCAGTTTTAGAACTGTCCTATTTGATATTAACAGGAATGAAGTTGGCTCGAAAATGAATGCGTAATAGTTGCCCCTGTGATATCTCCAATCTCAGGAGAAATATTGGCAGAAGAAATGTTTTCCGTATATGAGTTGGTTAATGGCTATATTGCTCAAAATAGACCAAACTTGATTTTCTTGAATGTACATGGAGATATTTACAAGGCACTTATGGATCATCACTTCCTCAAAAACTGGTCTGCAAAGCCCAAATCATCGCCAATCAATTACTAAGGAATGGTCACTAAAACATAGCAAGGGACAAACAAGCAATCCAAATGGTAATACACCGGTTATAAACACAGAGATCCCTCCCTGCATACAAACCAAGGCCACTAGAATTATCGAGATAGGCTCTTGTGCTTTTGGGCATCTCAAAATGAGAGAGAGAGAGAGCGCACTCCTACCAAAAGAAACATTGAAAGACCATGTACTCCTAGATAACGTTCAACGCTAAGAATTTGATATTAGCCTGCAGTTTCTGCATCAAAATGACTGTTGAGCATTAAGTATAGATGATGATGTCAGAATGCCTAAGAGTTTGCTGCCAAGTTTCTTTATTTTACCAGTTCCACAAGAAGATTCATGGGAGTTATGGTAAACGGGAAAAATAAATAAAGAAATAACAGATACGAGATCAAATGGAGTTAGTTGCTGAATCTTCATTACCATTTAAAGCCATTTCAATCAATTGAGTTCATTTGCTATTTAGCCTATGATCCTTGCCTCTAAGCCAATTCATCATTTCAACAAAACCAGAGATGATTGTACTGAATGATCAACTAACACATACTGAGGATCAATATTATTTTGTTCACACATACCCAAACAAATGACTACCAAAGAAAAAGAACCATCACCATTGATCACATTCATCTTGTACGAAGACCAATCACAAACATGCATCAGGATACTAGCTACAAGGAAAAAGAATTTCGTAACTGACTGATCATTTCAAAATGTTCCAAATTTGCTAAACAAAGGAAACATCACAAATTAGTAATCAGAATTGAGTGAAGAAAATAAAGCAATTGTTCAAATTAGTGATTCCACAAAAAAACACTATAAATACCTCCCTTGATGCCACAACAGAACACTTGCTGATTGAATCTCTACAGCCATAACACTGACTTCATCTCCACAGATAAAATACAAATGACAAACAATGCTGAAACGACCATATGGAATTGTGTCACACATGATCTGCACTTCAATCCAAATTACAGTAGCAAACAATCTCCTCCATTTTCTTGCAAGCTTCCCCGAAAAAGATAAAACTAACCAGTCACACCAAATTCTATCTCCCTTAAGCAAACCAATAAACAACAATCAAAATAACTACAAAATCAAACCATCCTTGAACTTTACTTGATCACCATGAATTGAAACACTAACCTAAAGAATCTCACAAAACCAAAAATACTCTATCACAACAAATGCAAATTCATCAACTTTGCATAACCAGTCAACATAACCGGTTGACTCCCACCCACAACCGAAACCCACCTTCAACCGCACTCCCCTCATCCAAAAACACTAATCTAAAGAATCTCACAACGTCATCATCTAACAAACTCATCAAAAACAAACTGAAATCTCTCAAATCCACTTGTAACCAGTCAATCTAACAGGCTGACTCTCTCTTGCAACTCAAATCAAACCACATTCAACCGCACTCTCCTCATCCAAAAACACCAATCTGAAGAGTCTCACACCACCATTATCAAACAAAATCACCAAAAACACACTCTCAAAACAAACAGAAAACCCTCAAATTCCCATATAGCCAGTCAATATAATGGGCAAAACCAAACCACCTTCAACCACAGTATCCTCGTCCAAAAACACAAATTTGAAGAATCTCTATAGAATGTCAAAACGCCATTTTCAAACAAAATCACCAAAAACATAATCTCAAAACAAACCCCCAATGCTCAAATTCGCGTATAACCAGTCAACCTAACGGGCTGAGTCCCTCCCACAACCGAAACCAACCCGCCTTCAACGGCACTCTCCTCATCCAAAAACAAATCATCAGTAGTCCTAAAACTCGCATGCAAACCAACTAAAACAACACCAACAATCAAACCCACCAACACATTGGTCCCAACATCGGTCAAAATCAAAGCAAGGACAGTAACCAAAGTCAAACAACCCAACACGAACCTATCATCCAACGCTTGGTTAAAAACGACAACTGGGTCGTCCCGGGCGAAGTAGAAGAACAGCCACAAGACGAAAACGACAATGAAAACGATCATCGATACCGGGTGCCAGAGCAAGCTAAGGAAGAGGATGAAGAGCATTACCATTGCGTAGTTTACGCGGAAGTAGCTCGCGTTCCGGCGCGCGCGGGATATTGCGTCGTTGTAATCGGTGGGGAGGGAGAGGGCTGACGTGCTGAAGAATTCGCGCCATGGGCGGCGCGTGGCTGTTAGAGACTCGGCGCGTGAGAAGAAGGATAGAGATGTTGTTGCCGTTGTTGGTGGCGGGTTGGCAGTGGTGGTGGCAGAGCCGTAATTTGTTGGTGGTTTTAGGGACATGATTGGGATCTGAAAGTTTTAGAGAGACAGCTAGAGAGCGACACACCCCGGAAGAGTGGTCGTATGTTTCAGGGGTTTCTGCTGTAGGCTGTAGCGTTGATGTGAGGAATTAGAAGCAAAAATATATATTTTCTCCAAGTTTTTTCATTTTTAATTATTTTTAACTTCATTTTAATGGAAATGAATTGTTTTTATTATTCTAAGGGAGAACGTGGAATCGTGGATACAATGATGACAGGGGTACCCAAAAAAGAAAAAAAAGAAAAAAAAATTAAGTCGTCAAAATAATTTTTTAAAATAAAAAATTATAAAAATATTAATAATTTTTATTAAAATAAAAGTGCTTTTCGACAATAATAACTCTGAAGATTGGTTGTAGAGTTTTTTTTTATTTTTTTAATAATTATTAAAAAATTACTTTTTATTAATTGACATTATTTTACCTTATTTTTTAGATTGAAGGTTAAAATCGTCTTGTATGTTATTGACGACTTACTTAAAATTAAAATAATATTAAAATTACACGCATACACACACTCTCTTCTTCAATACATTAGAAGACTCGTATCACCACTCAACCAAAGGTGATTTACTTCTTTTATATAAGTTTGATAATTATTAATAAATGAGAATTTAGAATAATATTGGTTGTCATATTATCCTATCAAACAAATCGCATTATGATAAATAAGTTATTACTTTAATTAATTTCTTTTGAAAAAGTTATATAAATTATTCATAAGAGAAAAAACAACACAACCCTTTCACACGTGTAATAAAAAAAATGCAAGAGGAAATGATGATGATTCCAAGACTTCTCTTGTCTTTGACAAAATATCACAAAAAATCCCTCGAGTGTTAGCTTGACCGGTTCATTCAACCAACTGTCCCGGTAAAAGAGTAATTAGCGGCTCATCAATGATTAGCAAGATACGGCAGTTTTGTGAAGTCTCATGTCTTAAAGTTACAAAATTTTGTGACGGAAGGAAGGAATAATTCAACTTAAAAAAAAAAAAAAAAAAACCCGGCTGCAAGGAGACATTGACCCTAATTAAACTCGCACACGTTACTATGAAACTAAATTCAAAAATAGTTGTTAATATCATCTTAAAATATGTGTTCTATCTATACCCCCACCTGAATCATTTCTAGCGGCATGACTAGAAAAAAACAATAAGCCTGTAGCACCCACAACTCAGTAGCTCGCGTGGTTTTTTGGTCTCTTGTCTCTGTATTTTGGAATTGGAACAAACTATTACTTCTTGTCCGTCCCATGAAACTTCCTCCCAGCTTCAACGGCTTCCCTGCAAAAGATGGGAAAAGAAAAGTGTATGTTGTATACTGTTCCATAATAAAATCCTGCTTTTAATAGTACGCATGGCACCAACTTTAGAGAATTAAATGTGTCAAGCAAAATTTTAAGCCACCAAAATCGGAAAGACATGAAGTGGGCAGTCACAAACCTAAAAGCATTTACCAGCTCCTTATTCTCAGCGTCAAGCGTCACACCCTCATAAAAAGCATTGGCTGCCTCATCAAATTTCTAGAAAATAGAGCAAAAATAAAAATGTCAAATAATGTGAAACAGGTATAACCTTAAAATTCAGTAAGAGTGAAGATGAGAGCATGCCTCCAATAAACGCAATGCTGCACCCTCCCGATAGCAAGCTTTTGGCCAGTCCGGTCTTAATGCTCTACAAGCCTTTGCATCGGCTAGGGCATGCTCTGCTTGTCCAAGACGTATCCAACAGAGGCTTCTGTTGGAATGTAATGTGGCATCATTGGGGTCGAAATCAATTGCCTGAAAAGCATTATCTAGTAAGTATTTTAAACGAAATTCAGAAGCTCTTCCATTTAGGTGGCCAAATTAACCCTAGTTCTTGCTGTCATAGGGTAATACATGAATTGTTCCGATGATATTGTGAAGCAGGAGGTGCGCCGTATAACAGCTATTTCTGGATACCCTTACACGTAAAGGTTTAGCCTCTTTCAAAAATGTTATTCCCAGAGGCAACTTTTCAATTTTTGAGAACTTCCACATTAGGAGAGTGCAACAGAGTCGAATACATAGGTCCTTTTGACTGTTCAAATCTAACAAAGTTGAATGCCAAGAACGTTATATATACAGAACTGAATTCTCCACCATTCACTATTAAACAAGAGAACCAAAAAGATCCCTACATCTGTAACAGAACAAGAAGGAATATTGCATCCAAATGGCAGACGACAGATGAATAACATACTTGTGTATATGCATCAACAGCCATAAGATAATCCTTTCGTTTGAAAGCCTCATCTCCTCTTGCTTTTGCTTCTGCAGCTTTCTCCTTTATTTCAGGCCGCACCTGAATAAGTAATAAAAATTTGAAACAGGGCAACAAGCCAACATAATAGAAATTTGGACAACAGAAATAAGATGCGTCCACAGAATTTACTCAAATTTTGAATAAAAGATTGCCACCAACAAAGAAAAAAAAATATTTTAAACTTAAGATAAATACATAAGAGTTGTGATAAAAAGGAAAATTATTTGGAAAGGACAATCCCCATAGGAAGTAGTATCAGTCTAATTTCTTTCACATTATCAACAAAAGAGTAACTTCAAAAAAAAAAACAAATCAAATGAATAAAAAATAGAGTGTGTAAAGAAACCAATCTCACGAGATTAGCTTTTACTACAAATCAATAACTAGAAAATACTACAATAGACCAGACGATACAATATGAAGTTCTCCCAACTACTATTTGCAAACTTTTCTGCATCAAATATTAAAAATTTTAGTTTCATCATTATTTTCTAATATTACCAAATTGCCACTAACCATAAAAAATGAAAATTCTTCCTTCCTCTCATTGGACGGGTAATCATTCACTATGAAGCAAAAACAAACTAAGAGCAGTTGTACATCATTTAAACTTACAAAATATTCACCAACACTCAATGAGGAGGGGGAAAAAACTAATTTTAAGAGACAAAGTACCTTGATAAAATAATCTGCGCAAAAGCAATCCATAACCAAAAGGAAAAGTTTAATTGCAGAGTAAAAATTGTACCTCAGGAAGCTCCTTCATTGGAGCCTTGTCTTTTGGTGCATTATCTTCCTTCAGGTTTCTTGTTTCTTCCTGCAAAAATTCACCTTCAGAACATTTTATGAAAATTAACATTTTAGTGTATATAAGTATGATAGTATTAGATTGAAATTATTCACACTAAATGAAAGTACAGTATCTTAGCGTTTATAACTAACCTAGGTAATCTTAAGGGCACATCAGTTTGTCTATCTAGTTCTGAGTGCTCACATCGAAACTTTGTTCTACATATTCTTTCTTTCTCTCTCACCTTAGAAAGATCCCTTCCCTCACTCTACATATTCCCTCCATCTTTCTACTTGAACACTTAATTTGAAAAAGCTCCTTGAAAAGTCCTAGGTCCTATTTTGCTTGAAATTTAAGCAAGTATAATGTTTATGAGGGATAGCCAGTACACAAGTCCACATCTGAAAAAGAAAAATTGATTCGGATCGTTTATAATTTTAGCATTACACAAGTCACAGACCTTCCACCACTCTCCAAAAATCAAATACAGGAATGAATGGATTACCGATTGTTTCCCGGATTCAGATTGCGTGTATTCAAGAATTCCGTCAACTGTCCATTTTGGAATGGAGGGATCTTCTGATGTCAAGGGAAAAAGGATCTCAACAGCCTCACGATTGCCTCTTGCAGCTGCAACTTGTATCGGTTTCTGGCCATCCTGTGATGCAAAGAAAAGTAATTACGTTATTCCATGTAAGACATGGAATCAACTAATACTACCTTGAAACTGACTACCAGTATCAACATACATAAAATCATACTTCTATAAATTTGCATAGACTTCAACTCATTAATTTGCATAGGGGCTTGAAATGGCAATGAAGTTGGGTAAACTTATGTACGAGATGTCAGTTATAAGAGTAATATAGAACCAAAAGATTTCTACTTATATTTCCCTCGTGGAGAGAACTCAAAAGAACAACTACTTGAAAAGGGGTATTTGATTTTAACTAACTTGAAGGTGAAAGGATAGCAAAGGTCAATCTCAAAAAACATTCTTGCAAGTTAAGGGATTAGAGTTCTTATAGTGAAAGCAAGGTCACTAGATAGATGGAACTCAGTATCCTTTGTGGAAGATCACTGTGATTAAAGGTCGTCGACATCATCCATCACGAGGTCTTTGTATACTTTGCAAGGTAAGAGGCTTTGCCCTTTTGAACAACAAACTCATATCAATACATAAATAAATAGCCTAGCAGCATAAAAGGAAGAACTTTAAGTATATTACATTGATAAGGAAACTAGACTTTCAAAAATTTTTGTATTGATAACAAAAAGTTTTATACAATTTTCAACTATAGAGACAAAAATATAAGCATCAAACCAAATAAGGGTTTAAAAGACTCGAGGAAATAAACACATACAACAAACAAGCAACAAAAGTGTGAAAGAGAAACAATATCATGACTAAATGAATGCACTAATGGCCAGAACCTCATCGGTGACATTAGGATCAGCTCCAGCTTTCAATAAGCATTTCACGATTTCTGTGCTCCCAATATCCACAGCTATATGCAATGGGGTTGCTCCACCAGCAACAATATTCGCATTAGCACCTGCCTGCATATAAGTAAATGCGAACATTACTCTTAAATTCCAGAGACCACATATAAGCACAAACTCTAAACACACCCTAAAAAATCCATAACAATATTTGACAGTTTAGAGGACTAATGAAGATACAAAACCTGAATAAGCAAGTCTAAGCATGTTAGTGAACCTGCTGCTACAGCTGACAATAGAGGAGTGATGTTATCTTCTGTTTCAGCATTAGGCTGTAAACAATGCCAATTGAGAACAGCATAAGAAAAACAATATAGTATGCACTAGAACCACATTCCAGGCAAATGAATAAATTTTTTTTGTATTGATTTTGTCATAAATAGGCTTTTGATCAAATGAATAAATGAGCAAAAGACCTAAAAGAAACAGAGTGTTTTAGCATAACATAACACAGAAAGAACAGTGATGAATAAAAAATACATTAGCACGGTGCTCTAACAAAACTTTCACAGCTTCTTGTTGGCCATGACCAGCTGCCCAGATTAAAGGAGTACCAGCATCACTTTCTGAATCAACCTCAGTGCCTTTGGAAAGTAAATATGCCAGCAACTCAATATTTCCTGCAATGAGGCATGAACTGATTGTAAGAATACAAATCAATTGAGTCAGTCAGGCTCAAATAAATCTGGAACCGAAGTGAAACTCAATAAATCTAGAGAACTAAATTGACAGAATGGCTAAAATGACCTCAATACTAGATTTTACATTAAGAGCCTAGAAACTGCAACTTTTAGTTCAACAATGCAAAACACTTTCAAGGTTAAATCCTGACAAGTTAAAAGCACTGGATCCATTCACTCCAGCAAAACATGCTGCATAAAATTTTTGCTTAAAATAAAGACAGTACACAACAAGTGACATCAGGCTGTGATATCATTAAGAGATTTTATTATTATCTGACAATACTAAACATTAAGTATTTCTTCTTGCACGGATGGTAACAAAACTCATAGAAGTGAAGTAAATTTCAATTATTTAATCAAGAAAAAGATTAAACTAAAACCAGTCTAGCTTCTATTTTTTCATGTCAGGAAAATTTGTATCCGAGAAAGGAAAAGAAGCTATATGTTAACCGACCAAAATTTTCATTTCTTCATTTACTCACAATTTGACACTTCCTAAAAGGATGGCAACCTTTACCATAACCTTAAATACCAATGCATAACCAGTAACAACTAAACAAATGAAGCAGTCTATTTTCATAATTCCACGACACACTACCCAAATTATTACTTGAAAACAAAAAGAAAAAAAGAAATAGCACACCTATTCCAGCAGAATGATGCAAAGCCGTGGCCCCTAAGTTACTTGGAATGGCAGGATTAGCACCATGCTCAAAAAGGTACTTGCCAGTTTCAGTATGTCCTTGACGGGCAGCATGAAGAAGAGGAGTCTCACCTGCATATTTGAAATTCTAGAAGATCAGATGAAATAGCTTGATATCCATAGTTGTAGGGTTACAACCACAATGTCTAAGTTTTAATATTCATAAGGGGATGCAAAACTAAAACTAGACAAAAACATTTCCGCTGCAATTGTGAGTGTATTAGCCCAAAAACAAAAGGCACCACGTTTCTCCATTTTGGTTGTCAAAATCACAGGGGTATCTGATTTCTAGTGTGATCACCAATTCATGCACGAAGAATAAAACAACAAATCTAAGAATGCACGGCAAGAACATTAAGAACAAACCATCTTCATCTTGTGTATCCACATCAAGCTTCAATTCCTCCAACAAATACTTGCACACATCAGTCTTTCCCTCTCTAGCAGCAAAATGCAGTGCCCCTCGTTTGTTGGCATCCTTTATGTCTGCTACAGTTTTTGACAACCCTTCCCCCTGATCATCGAATTGTTTCGCAATCTCTGACAATAAAATTTGATTCCAAAACATTTCAGATTTAAAAGAAAACTGCAACTATAAATAAAATTTATAAACAAGTGCCTGAACCACCATTAATCTGTACACCAAACTTACTCTTGAGAAGGTCAAGATTCCCAGTACAAGCAGCATTCAGAAACTGTTGAACCCTTTCCCTAACTACATTCAACAGAGCAACAACGGCATCAAAAGAAGGTTTACTGTTTATGAACCAAGCAATCTATATAAGTATTCATACAGAATCATGCTTCAAAACCAATTCAAAATTTAAGCCTCACATGAATCTAAAGCTCGTTGCAGATTACCAATCTACTCAAGCAGCAACAAAAGGAAAATAACCTTATGCACCAGTAAATTTAATAATAAAACACATTACTATAAGCTACAAAGATAAATAGACATCTGCTTTATGCTTCAGAACACAACAGAAAATTAATGCCCCACAAATATATGAACACAACCCAGATGGCCAAATTACTCAAAACAACAAATTAAAATAAAGAACCTGCAAGAGCGTGAGAAGCATCAGGGGCCATTGTTGTTTACTGTGACCGAGAGAAAGAAGGGAGAATCTTAAACTGGGTAGTTTAAGTTAAAACTTAAAAAAGTAGTTATACACTTGTCTTTGTGTCTCAGAAGATTCTGTGGTTTATGGTTTAGGGGAGAACTACGGTCTTGTCGAGTTGAAACCCGGAAGGAAATTAGAAGACTCGGGTTCGCAAATCACAACTCTTTTTTCCTTTTTATATTTTAAAAAGGTCACAATCACAAATAATTCTTTATTTTATAAAATTATGGTAGAGTCTTATTTTTTAAATGAAATTTAGTTATTTTAATCAAAGTATAATTATCTAAAAAAATATTTATGTAATCATTTTAGTCACACCTTTAAATATATATATATATTTGAAAAAATAGTGTGGTGGACTAAGTTTAAATTAATTTTTTTAGTCTTTTACCTCTCTAAATGTGATTTCAAATATACATTAAATTGATTTGAACCTAACTTAGATGTATTTTATATATTTAAAAACAATTTTTGAAATTGGGCGTCCATGTGGACTGAGTCGACTGACCCGCGCCCATGGAGAGGTTACTTTTGGTTTTAAATTCGAAAGTTATGGTCAATATTATTGTGTGAAAAAAAAAAAAAAAACCCTAAAGAAAATGAGGGTCCAAGATAATGAGAGAATGGTACTTATTTTGCGAATTTAAAGGATTTCCAATCTTATGATTATCCGCTGATCAACAACAATATTAACATAACTTCATTAAGATCCAATGTAGCATCAACCACTAAAAAGTATGATTTATGGTTTGGCTATATGTAGTATTATTTAATTAATATATGGAAATTAACCATTTTAATTAGTGCTTAATTCATGAGAGTCTTTAGAAATTATTTCTGTCCAGTTTCCGAATATACCAAAGACATTATGAGAGCTTGTAAAGATGGCAATAAGGAGACAAACTCACTAATTTTTTGGTAGGATTTGATGGGAAAGATTCGCTCTTGGTGATGGCAATGGGGCGGGTTTGGGGATCCTCACACCTTAACCCAATTTAGAAGCAACCTTAAACATGTCCCTTACCCAAAAAAAATTTATTTGGGGATGGTTCGGGTTTGTCCCGGAATATCCCTAAATTGAGTAAGGATTAAAATGAGAACTTGATTCCATTTAATTTTTAGTTAAAAAAAAAAAAGAATGCTTTTTTTTAATGAATGATTTTTGAATATTCAGCTCTCTTTAAAAAAAATTATAATTTTGAACATACAAATTTAAAAATAAAATTACAAATGATCAAATTTTAACAACCTCTAAATAAATCTCATTAATTATTGCAATAATTGCACATAGCCTTATCAATCCCATTAATTTTTTGTTCTTCTCAAAATGCTCCCACACAATTGACCTCAACCTTTCTCTACGTCGCAACCCGCCATGTGTAACACTAGCCACTGAATCATCTTGAATTTGATTGCCATCATCATCCGTTAAGTGTGTGTGAGCAAAGGACCCAACATATTGAATGTCGAACCTACAATCAATCATTTTATTCTTTATTGAATCTATAGACAAATATGTAAATGAAAATATCGTCACATCCCCATAAATAAAAAAATAGACAGCACACATGCGGTTGCATCAAAATTAAAAATTTTTAAAAAGAAATGTACAAAATTTAAAACAAACTATATATAGGATAGGTCAAAATATTAAAATTACAGAGAAATGGAATAGATTCAATTATCACTGAGTTCCCTTGACTACCATCATACAATAGAAAAAGGACAAATTATTCCCTCGTCTATTAACTTTTAATTATGCTGTCAACCATGGACATCACCCATAAACTCTTCTAAAACAAGGACTTTTTAATATTATTCCAATGAATATAACCAGTTCTCTAATTTTGATAACCATGGTTTGTCCTTTTAATCAAAATCTATTTAAACAAATCATAAATTAAAATTTTAAGGTCAAATTCAGATAGCCATTTTATTTAAATGCGCAATTCTTTAATCACATGGTAGTCAACTAATCATCACAACTCAACTTAACTCTGCTCTACTACATTCACTCCCTCTAAATTCCATATAAACAAGCAGAATCCAATAAATTTGATCTAAAATATAAACTCAACAAATGCCAATACTGCAAAAACATAAAAATAATTAATAATAAGCAGTCAACAAACACAATCACGTTAATAAAAATCCTTAAATTTCAATATCACATTAGTAAAAATCCTTAAATTTCAATCAAAAGCTTCTAAGCACAACACCTTAAAAAGTCAAATTCATGAATTTAAGCAGAAAAACTAACAATGCTATAAAAGTAAAATAGAAAAGTAGCAAATATCCAGAAACATTTAACCAAAAAAATCAACCAAAAGTTTCTAAGTCTCAAATAAATTTCACCAATAGAAGGACAATAATAGGCAATCTATTACACTGGCGACATAATGTAAAGAGTTGAAGAAATAAACCCCCTTTCTTTTTGGCACATGGAGCCTGCAATTACAACCAAATTAAAACTATTAACACAACCAAGCAAGGGAATTGGATTCGATAGCATGCCCACTTCAAAAATCAACATTATCATCTCAAGATTCTGTGTAATAAAGCAATCAGCCATTAATTAATGAAATTTCAGCCAAAAAAATAAAAAATGAAACTAGAAAACTTGCCTCTTCCAAATTAAAGAGTGATCAAGCAAGGAGTAGCTAAAACGGAGTTGAATAGCTTAACCAATGAGAATCGGCGTCGGCTTGGAGGTGACTTGATAGCCGAGAAGGGGAAGCTCCGGTGGAGACTTAGAGGTGACGTGACAACCGAGAAAGGAAAACTTCGGTGCAGACTTGGAGGTGCCGATAGGACTGATAGTGTTTTTTTTATTATTATGTTGAGTATTTTTTTAATTATTTGATAAAATAAAAATATTTTTTGATTAAAAAAATATTTCGGGTTTGGGTTCGAGGGCCTAATAAAATCCTCGAATCCAAACTCAAATATTTTTGGGATTTGGATTTATTTACAGTATAGACTCATTTTTAATTTTAAAATTTTTCAAAGACTTATATCTGACCCAAATTGATTAGGGCCTCGCGAATATGGGCCCCGTGGGGAATAAAGTCATCACTAATACACTCTAAACTTGGAAAAGAGGGAAGGTAGCATTAGATGCAGCGTTGGCACTCCAATACTTACGTGAGTGAGGGATTTGAGGAACATTGGGTTTCTTAGAAATCGTAGAATAAGGTTGAAGATGAGAATTTTTTGTGTTTGTGTAATATGGGAAGTGTCCCTGAGGATATCCTTATGTTTTCGGGGGGAAATTTATAAAATTAACCTAAAAAATTTTTAAGTTTTCATATTTAACCCTTCAAATTATTTTCTATCATAACTAGTTAAGGATAACTCTTTTGCCCCAAAATACCCTCTTTATTTAAACCAAATTTCAAACTCTCCTGATCACAAACCAAACCATAAGTTGAACTCTCCTCATCAAAGCAAACCGTAAGTAGCTTTTTCTTTGTAATCATCATTAACGATGACAATCGGCAATGGCAATCGACGACGACAGCAGTAATTATGACCAAATACACCCAAATTTAACTTTAATCCAAAACCTAGGTAAGTTAATTGAAAGTGATTTAATTTGTAGAACTAGAGTACATTAGCTATTTGAAAAAAAAAAAGTTACTTAGATTGTTTGTTTATACTTTATTTTTTAATAAGTAAGTATTTATGAGGCGTGTGTTAACTTAGGAATGTGTTTGTGGTTTAATTTGGTGCGACAAATTTATTATTGGTGCCATTGTAGGCTCCTGCGACAGGTACGACAAGCACGACAGGCAGAGATATTCTCCAAAACTATCTCATGGTGCGACAGGCACGCCCATCGCACTTGGACCACACCTGTCGCACGACTCAGTGCCGGCAAACGCGGTAACAATGAGTACTCTCACCATGCCCTAACCCCCACCAACGACATCACTCACACCACAAACATTACAACCACTTCCATCTTTCATCATCAACACAAAAACATAACAACATAACCCACAATAATTTTTGGCAATAATTTAGGGTTTTGGAACTAATCTTCGATTTGTTCGTTTTAACCGTAATCTTGGTGATGTTAGCTGTCATAGATGGACTCTGACGTGGTGGGAAGCCTCCGGCGATGAGAAGCTTAATTGGAGGAGAGAATTCGATCGATTTGGGAAGAGAGGAAGTTGGTGAGAATAATAGGGATAAAAATGTCACTTGAGCCATCCTTTGGTTAATGTTGATAAAAATAAAGTTTAAGGGTTAGTTTTAAAATTTGATAAAATTTTATAATTAATTTTGTAAATTTCCTGTCTTTTGGGATGTGTGTCCAAAAAGACATAATCTTCAATATTATGTGAATTTACCCTTTTATGGATAGGATGAATGGTGGCTGAGAGGAGAGCACTCCCTCTTGGGGCACGTGACCGACCTTGCAGGACAATGGGTGACTACTCCTTATTGTTTCTGTTTGAATAGTCAACAAGATCAAGAAAACATCTGCATTTATTGGTGTTGTTCCTACTAGAGGTGGCAAAACGGGTCATCGGGTCGTGTCCGTGTTGGGTCCGCTTCGTGTCGTGTCAAATTTAGGTCGACTCAAACCCGATCCATTTAATAATCGTGTCAAAATATTGAGACCCAAACCCGATATGAAAAAATAATTGGGTTACCCAATAACCCGCTTAATATCTATATATTAAACAAAATTTACATCAAACATTTATACGCTGTCATTCATACACGCGTACATACTTTATTAATATTATAAAATATACATATACACTAAAATATTACACATTTACACTATTATGAAGTTTTAATTTTATATATATATATATAAGGCGCTTACCATCAGGGACTTCTGACAAAGCTATTGCGGAGATCCTACAAAACCCAATCAGGGACTTCTGACAAAGCTATTGCGGAGATCCTTATTGCTGGTTTTACAGGTCAACTTAAAGGTTGGTGGGATCATTTCCTCACCAAACAGCAACAGTCAGATATCTTGAATGCAATTCAAGTAAATGAGGATGGAACACCCAACCTCGATGAATTTACTAACCCCATTCAAGATGCTGTTGCAACTTTAATTTTGACTATTTCCCTCCATTTTATAGGAGACCCTTCTCACTTGAGAGATAAAAATGCTGAGTTACTACACAATTTGAGATGTAGGAAACTTAGTGATTTCCAAGCCTACAAAACCACTTTCTTTACCCGAATCTTTCTAAGAGATGATGCAAATCATACCACTTGGAAAGAAAAATTTCTTGCTGGATTGCCTACACTCCTAGGTGAAAAGGTAAGAAATTCCATTAAAGCCTTATATGATAATCGTATTCCTTATGATGAACTCACCTACGGTGAACTTGTTAGTTTCATTAATAAGAAAGATTTAAAGATTTGTCAAGATTTGAAATTACAAAAACGTCTAAAATGGGAGCTTAGAAAGTCTAAGCAAGAGTTAGACAGTTTTTGTAAACAGTTCAATTACGACTCTTTCAAAGCCTCTACTTCCAAAGACTGTAATGGTAAGTGTTCTACAAAATCTTACCGTAAAAATTACAAGTCAAAACGCCATAGAAAATTCCCTCCAGAACCTAAAGAACCTTACTATAGGAAGCCCTCTAGGCCTTATAGAAAGCCCAATGTTTCAAAAAGAAAATATCCAAAACCCACTTCAAAGCCCAAATCTCCTTTTAACTACAAGGAAGCCACTTGCTATAAATGTGGAAAGAAAGGACATACTGCAAAATATTGTAGGATGAGCAGAAAACTTCATGAGCTTGGTCTCGAAGAAGAAATCCTTTCTAAAATAGCATCTCTTCTTGTAGAGTCTTCTGATTCTGAGTCATCCATGACTGGAGACAATGAGTCTTTACAGGTTGATGAGTTGATTGACTCTGATACCTCTTCCTATGATAGTAGTGATTCTGATTCAGAATCCTATTTAAAGAAAATCAATGTTTTGACTAAAGAACAAGAAACATTTCTTGAGTTAGTCAAACACATTTCTGACCCCACTCTTCAAAAAGAGTATTTAGACAAGCTTCTAAAAACTCTTGAACTCAGTGAAAAGCCTGAAACCTCTAAAGTTCCTGTTGTCAAAAAGCATGCATATGATCTTACCACAATTTTGGATAAAAGGAAAATCAAGAATTTGAGTCCTTCCATTCAAGATCTTCAAAAAGAAATCAAAGAAATCAAAGCTGAGATTAAAGAACTTAAAGAAAAACAAAAAACTGATTCTGATACAATCCAACTCCTTTTACAAAAACAGTTGGAAGAACATTCTGAAAAAGAATCAGAATCTGATAATGAAGATAATCAAAATCTTGAAAACATTGAGTCTTTACCCAATGATTTTCTTTTTGTTTTAAAGCAAATCACTACAAGAAAATACTTGATTAAAGTCACCTTGATATTTTCTAAAGAATTTTCTTTAATCTCAGCTTTTAAAAGTTATTGGTTTTGAGGAAGTGATTACAGCGGATGAAATAAATTAATCTTTATTCTTGTAAATTTTAGTAAGTTCTTTTTAGGTACGTGGCTTGTTTACCAACAAAGTCACTGGACAGTTAATGAATTTGACACTGTCATTTTTTTTTGACACCTGCATTTAAACTGCATTAGAGAAGACATTGTCCCCAGAAAGTTTCATGAAAAGACAAAAGAAAGACTTTCTGCCACCAATAATTCAAAATTAAAAGTCAATTTTAAAGTTGATGCCTCTGAGCATAACGATGGTTTTGAGTTTAGGACTACCTTTATTTTGACAAATGACATTCATCATGCAGTCATTTTAGGAACTCCTTTCATAAATCTCATTACCCCTTATACTGTCAATTACGATAGCATATCCTTTAAAGCAAGAGATAAAAAACTTATATTCCCTTTCATTGAAAAGCCTAAAACAAGAAATTTAAACATTGTTAAAGCTTGTTCTGTCTATAAAAACCAAATCAATGTTTTGCTTAAAACAAAACAGAATGATTTAACCTGTTTAAAGAAAGACTTGAATTTACAAAGAATTGAAAATCAACTACTTAACAGTGATTTTCTAAAAAGAAAAATTTCTGGTTTTAAAGCCTTAATTGAAAAAGAAATCTGTGCTGACTTACCTTCTGCCTTTTGGGAAAGAAAACAGCACATGGTTGATTTACCTTATGAAACCTCTTTTGATGAAAAGTAAATTCCTACAAAAGCCCGACCTATTCAAATGAATATGGAACTAGAACAACATTGTAGGAATGAGATTAAAGACTTAGAGTCTAAAGGACTAATTGTGAAATCAAGGTCTCCCTGGTCTTGTGCTGCTTTCTATGTCAATAAAAAT
This sequence comes from Luvunga scandens, assembly GCA_030449905.1. NCBI lineage: Eukaryota > Viridiplantae > Streptophyta > Magnoliopsida > Sapindales > Rutaceae > Luvunga > Luvunga scandens. The sequence continues at coordinate 37,136 of JASUUG010001022.1, read as the reverse complement.
TATGAGATAGAAAGAGGGACACCTAGATTGGTGATCAATTATAAGCCTTTGAATAAAGCTTTAAAATGGATTAGGTATCCAATTCCTAATAAAAAAGATTTACTCCAAAAACTCCATTCTGCATTCATATTTTCAAAATTTGACATGAAGTCTGGATTTTGGCAAATACAAATTCACCCTAAAGACCGTTATAAAACCTAACTCGCTCCATTTGTTCCATTTGGGCAGTATGAATGGACAGTTATGCCTTTTGGTTTAAAGAATGCCCCTTCAGAATTTCAAAGAGTCATGAATGATATTTATAACCCTTATTCTGAATTTTGGATTGTCTACATTGATGACGTATTGATTTTTTCACAATCAATTGATCAGCATTTCAAACATTTAAAGACTTTTTATTTTGCCACTAGAAAAGCTGGTTTAGCTGTTTCTAGTTCAAAGATTTCCCTATTTCAAACAAAAATTAGGTTCCTAGGTCATTATATTTCTAAGGGAACCATAACTCCTATTGAAAGGTCACTTGCATTCACTGACAAGTTTCCTGATAAAATTTTGGATAAAACCCAATTACAAAGATTTCTTGGAAGTCTTAATTATGTTCTTGATTTTTGTCCCAATATAAATAGAATTGCAAAACCTTTGCATGACCGATTAAAGAAAAAACCAGTTGCATGGACAGAAGAACATACAAAAATCATAAAACAGATAAAAAGCATTGTTAAAGAAATTCCATGTTTATTTTTTGCTAATCCTGCATTACCTAAGGTTGTTGAAACCGATGCATCAGACTTAAGCTATGGAGGCATTTTAAAACAAGTAGATAATGGTAAAGAACAAATTGTTCAATATGCTTCTGCTCATTGGAATGAATGTCAGAAAAATTATTCTACTATAAAGAAAGAAATTTTATCTATTGTTTTATGCATCTCTAAATTCCAAAGTGATTTATTAAATCAAAAATTTTTACTTAGAATTGATTGTAAAGCTGCAAAACATGTTTTAGAAAAGGATGTTCAAAACATTGCATCTAAATAAATTTTTGCACGTTGGCAAGCAATTTTAAGCATTTTTGATTTTGATATTGAGTTTATAAAGGGAGACAGAAATTCTGTTCCAGATTTTCTAACGAGAGAATTTTTGCAAAACAGATAAATGCCGCCCAAAAAGAAACCAGACAAAGGGAAAGGGATCATAAAAGACCCTGTGTCCCAATCTAAAGCTTCCACTCCTCCTAAAGAGAAATTGTTGTCTTCAGCAATCTCATCCATAAAGCCTATAAAGTCTTGGATCGATGTAGTTGAAAACCAAGAGGCCCAATCTAAAGCTGTTGCATCTCCTGATCAGGTAAATGAATGGATGAAATCCATTACTAAATCCCCTGAACTTATGTTTGCTCTACAAAGCTTTTCTCAAACTCTTTCTCCCATTCCTGAGAAAGAAGAAAAACAAATTTCTAAAGCCCCTATTTCTAAAGAAATAATTTCAAGTGGAAGTTCATCTTCCCAAATTGTGGTCTCACAACCACAAGTTTCTCCAAGATCGGATTGGTTTTATAAACCCCATCACCAAAATATTTTCACTATAGAAGATGGGTTTTATAATGCTGACCCATTTCAAGCACTTTCAAAGATTTTTCCTAAGGACTGGTTCTTTAAACCATAGGATTTAACAAAACCCCAGTCCTACTATCATGATATTCTGGAATTTACAGAATCTGTAAAGTTTAAACATTTTTTCCTTAAAGAAGCCCATAAAGAACCAGCCTATTCCACGGCCACAATCCTTAAAGTCATTAGCCCAAACCAATGGGGTGATCAACTCCATAAGTCTAAAGCCTTTCCCCTAAATTTCCGGAATAACCCTAACCATTGTCTGTCCTTCTCATATTGGGATTACCAACAGGCTTGGTATAATACATTTTTTATACAAAATCCAAAAAAGACCCATTCTTGGTTATTTTTCTTCGATTCAAGAATAACCATACAAAGCCTCCCAAATTGGTTCAAGCATTGGTGGACTTTCTTTGGGCCTTGCCCAGAAATCCTCACACCAAATGCCACTAAGTGTTTGGACTATTTTAGAGCCCATTATATTCCCTCTGCTTCAGAAGCAAGGTTCTCCCCCTTCCTTTGTTTCTGTACAAATTTTTTCGTGCCATGGGTCTGGATGTGGCATCTTAACTATCACACCCAAGACTCTCAATTAATCTTACAAAGACAATTTAAAGTTAAATGGTGGAGTAAATTCAATGAGAGTGCCAAACTGTCTGAGCATCTCATTCAAGGATGGCTTGCTTCCAAAGGCCATTTAAAGCCCAGCGTTGAATCCGTTAAAGCCCAGTCCACATTCCTCTCTCAAAAGTCAAAAGCCCAATCCATGTTGGCTAGTGCAAAATCTGAAGAGGAATACTTCAAGCTCATGGAACAACTCCTTGCCTCAAGATCAGAGCCGTCTGTTGAAGATTCATCTGATCCAGAAGACGAAGAGCCGTTCATCTCACTCGGTGATGAAAATGAAGATGACTGCTTCGGCATTTTCTCACCAATCAAGCATTAAAGCATTGTAGATAATATATATAAAAAAAAAAAAAAAGGAGTCATTTACTTTCTTGTAATTATCCCTTTGTCATTTGACAATTCTTTTCAGATAATTATCCCCCTTCACTCACTATTCTCTTCCCGAGAAAAAAGCTGAGGGGATAAGGATCTATTTTTCCAAAGATCTCCTGTTTGTCTCACGTGATTCCCGGCTGATCAACCAGCACACGAGATGACCAACTGTAGCGCTTTCACTGTAGCGCTTTCCACTTGTTACTGTAGAGCGGTATGTAAGCAACCAATCGTAGCGCTTCCATCTGCATTCTTGTAATGGAGTCAGTAGAAATCTCTTTGTAGCGAGACTGTTTATTTTTACTATTTGGATTTTGGGTATATAGTTCCCATTCACCTCCAGCTGAGGGATCCATCTAGTTTTTCTCTCATCTATCTCTCTCTCTAGAGCCTATCTCTCTAAAGTCTCTCTCTCTCTTAAGATTGGAAATCTGGGATCTGAGGGTAATATACCCGTCTGAAGATCTATTTTCCATCTTTCTTTTTCTTTTCCTTCTTCTTTTAAAAGCACTTTTGGAATCAAGCAACTGATTCATGTAAGCTTTTAATTTTCATTTTAATTTAAAGTTTATGTGTAATTTATTTAAAGCAAAGTTTGTAATTAATTTTATGCTTTCTGCAATTTAAATTTCTGCAATTTAAATTTTTAAAGCTTTCTTGTATGAACTGCAGACTGATCTGTATCAGATCTGCCATAAAACCTGTTACGTTCCTCTGAGGCATAGAGACCTGATCTCTCCCTCAGTTGTATTTCTCTTCTTCCCCTTCACTCAGAGCACCATTTCTGGGAACCAGATCTGGTACTGTGTATGTATTAGAACCCAACCTTAATGTATGTTTAATTTTGCAAAGCCCTGTGGTTAGGTTTGCTAATAAACTTGACTAAAATTTAAAGACGGTAACCTTGTGGTATATCGGCGGGAATCCAACGACATAAATTCCAAAGATGAACCCGAATGGGCATTAATCTGGTCTGCACTGTTGGTAAAACAAGCCACGTACCTAAAAAGAACTTACTAAAATTTACAAGAATAAAGATTAATTTATTTCATCCGCTGTAATCACTTCCTCAAAACCAATAACTTTTTAAAGTCTGGGATTTATAATCCTTCAAAGTTCACACACTCCACGATTCCTGGTCTGCACTGTAAAATATTATATATATATATATAATATTATATATCGATATTATAAAATATACATGTCTACTAATATTTTACACATTTACACTATTGAAGCTTTAAATGTATATAAAATTTTATAAATAAAATATTGTGTTTATATTCATCATTTCAAAATATAGAAATAAAAGAGAAAATTATCTCTAATATTTGAGTTTTAATGGTAAGAAAGTGCAAATTATTTTAAAATAGAAAATATAATCAGATCATTGATCGGGTAAATGGGTCAAGAACTTTAACCCTAACCCGATACGGAAAAAAATCGTGTTAATCCGGGCCCAACCCATTTAATAATCGTGTTAAATTCAACGACCCATACCCATTTATTCGTATCGTTTTCGTATCGGGTAATCGAGTCGTGTTAAATTTTGCCAGCTCTAGTTCCTACTCATATTCAGTTATGGTCCTCTCTTCTGGTTATAAAACGGTGAAGTGATATTTTAGATAATTGTTGAGATTGTCCGAGTGGTACCTTCCCGAGTTGGTGGTTTCTTGAAGACATGGGGCGATTTTAGAGCATCATCATGAGAATATTTTCCGACTTTACCATAAGGTGCTTGCTGTCAACTTTTGGAGGTTTCCCATTCTACCCTTGGACTCCCCTTTCGTGGTTTATGAAGGGCATCTTGGCAAAAGTAGTTTGAATACATTTGTCATGCCCTTATTACTCCCCCCAAATTTTAGCTCCAACAGAAAATAATTAGTTGTCCCATTGAAGCTACTTCCCCGTCCTTTATGTAGGCTTCGGTGGGAAAGAGAAAGAATCACATCATCCTAATTAGACTTTGAATTTGAGTTCAACACCTTGAGTTATGGTCATCAATCTTTAGACATAAATTTGAAGGATTACTGTGAACTTGAATTTTTTGAACAACGCGAAGGGGCAAGTCTCTAATTAACGTCCATTAGTTTTAGAAATTTAACGATCTTTCTAATAAGGAAAAACTAGCCAATGGTAAATTAAATCCTAGCCATGCAATTGCTTAAATGACATGTTTAAAAAATATTCGAAAAAATTCAGAAAATATTGGGCCAAGAGAGAATCGGATTCTGAGTTTATTGCGATCAATCACATAATTGTTAACAATTTAAAGTTGGAACAATGTATCTACAAGCTCTTCATTTGCTAACATGTCATCACATGTATTTGTTGACTGATATAATTCCTCGAGTAACCGAGAAAGTGCAAACTATTTCCTTATCAATTTGGCATAAATTGAAGGAAAAGTCGTTGTATGAACAAAAAGATCGAATTTGTTTGTTAACTTGAAAATATATATGCATATAATCCATCAACCACGTTTAATTTATCTAATCAAATTCACTTTCACATTAATAGTAATGTTGAAACATTACAAGAATTTCCTCAATCCTTTTTATCAATATGGAAAGAGGCCCAAAATGCCTACAAATGCATGCTTTAAATCCCATATAGCATGAGATACACATGACACTAAATCTGAGTACATATTCTGAATTTTGCCAACCAGAACAAGACTTTCAAGTTTCAATTAAAAGAAATTTAAAAAAAAAAAAAAAAAAAACCATCGTCGATCATCGTGACCTCAAAATGAATCGGCCTTAACATCGAAAAACTCAGGACTGCTGACTGCATGCTGCTCCTTTTTCCCTTGTTGGCAGTTAAGCATCGATGCCAAAGTTTACGAAGAAAAAATCCTAATTTTTGACAAATTTTGTCGTTTCTTTCTTTTTTTTTTTTCCCTTTCTGTACAAAGACATTTGAATATCATGAATGTTCATCCATTCTTTTAGAAGGATTGCATTACAGAACATGCAACAGCTTGCGCCCAATGCCTTAACTTGGTCTTCACTTGCTGAGGATTGTCCCCTGCGCCAACCCAATAGGACAAGCAAAACAATTCCATCATAAAAAATCAATCACAGTTTCTGCTGAAGTAATCAATCATAAAGATCATTACATCGTGTATATATATAGAGAGAGAGAGAAAGAGAGCATATTTTGTTACTTAATTTACGTTGGTATTGGTGTTTAAAAGATACGACTGTGAGAGAAATCTTAATCGTACACTATCAATAATAATATACGTGAGATATAAAAATTTTTGAAGGTTCATGAGAACTAGTTCAGTTCAGATAATGAGAAGATCCTAATTACCTGGGTTGCAAATCTTCCATGCATCCGAGTCACTTCTGGGGCTCCCAAACGAGGAAGAGCGGCCGCCCAACGACGAGGTGGAGGCACGGCTCTGAGGCGTGGACACCGGACTGGTGGAAAGCTGACGGTTGACGGCGAAGTAAAGGTCCAAAGCCGGCAGGGTGTTGCATAACTGCTGACCTTCTTCCTCATTAAACCCAAAGCCAAGCTCAATGCAGCCCTTCAGCTCGTGCAAATCCTCATCGGTCAACACATCTTGATCAGAATCATGAATCCCGTTCTTCCTCCGCTCTTGCCTCAGCATCTGCCGCCGCCTCTTCTCCCATGCAATGTCGCGCGGAGTCTCGCACATCGACAGCTGCTTCGACAACCGCTTCTTGTTCTTGTTCAACGACGTTGGAGCCAGCGGCATCCGCCTCAGCTCCTCGGTGTCCGAAGATGTCAGCATTGACGACGGCGATGACGACGACGACGACGAAACTGACTGTGAAAGACTCGCTTTGTTTTTATCCATTTTGTTTTTCAAAAAAATTATAAATTTGATCACCTGAGTTTAATCTGAGGTGGCGGCAGCCGCAGCAGCATCAGCTGGCGCGGCCCGCCTAATATAAAAATGTCTTTTAGAGTTTCTGTGGGCGGGGGTGCCTTCTTTTTTTCTTTTTCTTTTTTGGTTTTTGTTTTGTTTTGTTTTTGAAAGAATTTGATTTTTTATATATATTTTCTATATATTTTTCATATAAATATATATAAAAAATCTGAGGCCTAAAAAAAAGAAATTGTTATGAAAAGATATATATATATATATATCTTCTGTTTATTGCAAGGACACCAACCCGACTGAATCATGCAGGCGATGATTTAGAGGGCTTTAATGAGAGAAATAAGAGTCGGTAGGTGAATCGCAGACGTCGCGCATCCATTGATGAAGTTGAATGGTTTAATGTTACCGTCGTTCATTTCTAACGAAAAAGTGGCAGTTTTCAAAGTTAAATTTGGTGTATGGTAACAAATACTTTCTTTTTATTAGTTTGTTGCAGCTGTTTCGTTTGTTTTCGGTTGGGTGCGGCCTGCTAATTTTTAACCAGAGCAATGCTAGATTTTCCTATTCTTTCGATGCCTAAATTTGAGATGCGTATATCTAGGGTTTTTACAAAATCAGGAGTTCTCACAGTCTCTTCCATTAATTTTGTTAATTTGGGCACATTAATTTGATGAGCTTGCCTCTTCAAGATACACTGAAAATTAATTCGGAACTTGTCGTGCATGAAAATGACATCCTATCCTTCTTAGTGTAAATTATGTCGTATTCAACCTTGTTCGCTAATTAAGGATGTGAGAATGAACTATAAGTTGCTATTATTCGTTGGTTGTTGTTTTTTGTTTTGAGAAAATGTTCGGTTCTACTGACAGATCATTGATATGCATGTATATCTAATAAAATTTGCGTATTCCTTTATCTCTTTCAAGAACCATTAATCATTATGATAATTAGGATAAATAAAAAAAAACAAACAAACTAATGTAACTGATTTTAATAAATTATGCATAATTTTTGTTATGCAAAACATATACTTGACTAAATTTAATTTATAACGGCCATGGAACAACGAGTGTGGCCTTTGGCTTCCTTTCCCCGTGTTGTGTTTTGTTGAATTAGGATCGATTCTATTGTTACTTAAAACCAATATTAATTACAAGTATAAACATTAATTCTGTTTTTGTTAAACCATCAAATTATTTGCTTCCTAGGTTCCATGGCCCCATTTCAATGGAACTCCTAACAACCAGCAGCTATATAAAAAAATTTCCTTACGAAGGTCTTCTGTAAAATTTATGTTTTGGCTCCCTTAGATTTATATTATTGTTTTATGGCTTCCTTCAGTTGATTGCTTCTCTATTATTTATGACCTCCATTAAATGAAAATCCTAATTCTTCCACTAGTTCGAAACTTTGACCTCTTGTATCGCCAAGAGATTTTACAAATTTTACCAACCGGTATCTATAATGATGGTATTTAATTATTTGATCTATTGTGGTTTAATTTTCTTTGACGTTTTGATTTTTATTTTTCAAATTGGGATTGTGTATCTTATTATTTTCTCAAAATAATACCTATTTTGCGCATAAATTTATCTGAAACCGCTGCTGCTAACGTCGTAAAGAAATATTAATAGAATAACATTAGTTTTTTTTTATACAAACATTAGTTTGTTATTATTAATGAAACGACGAGACGTAATTCATTATTTAATCCTTAGTTTCTCTTGTGGCTTCTTTTTCATGAACCACATTAACTGTTTGAAGAATAAAATTGGCTATGCCTCTCTGGCTAAGTGGCGGTCACTTATTTCGTAATTTACTAAGAAAATGTCATGACAGTTAAATTTTTGGATGCACTGCAAATCATGCAAATGACGGCATATGACAACTCAGAAAACTATGCATGCGGAAACGAAAAAAATGAAGTCACAGTAATTTTAGGAAACGAAAGAAAGAAAGCTAAATTAAGCTTTCAAAGCCTGAGAACCAATCAAACAAATCAGGCAATAACGATTGTTGCTCTCTTTCATTGATTCCCCAAACTCTGAAACAAACTCCTTGGACCAAAATCCCCATGCAAAAAATTTGGACACCAGATACAAAGAAATAAGCCTCAATTCCCCGTTGCCCTCTTTCATTTCTTCTTGCCTGGTTTGGTCCCTCTATTCCAGGCAAGCTGGTTAAGAAAACGATAGAGTTGCCATGGATCACTCCTTAGCTTCTGATTTAGGCTAGGCCCCTACTAACATTGTGATTTCCGCGTACAGGAAAACATTTTTCTTTTTCGTTTTTTTTTTTTTAATTTTTTTTTCCTTTGATCAGCTTAATTAGTCTTTTTTTTTTAGGTGATTTTCCTGTACGCCAATTGCGAGTTCATTTCAGCCATGATGTATAGCATTTCCCCTGTCTTGGTTTTTGTTGTTTGTATATTTAGCTCCATCACTAGTACGCTATATGCACAAGACTCTGGAGTTGAAGGTGGAGGTGGGGATGGCCCTGGAGCTTTAACTTTGAGCTGCGGCTCAAGAGACGGCGGCATTGATGCAGATGGACGCAGGTGGGAACCAGATGATAAGTATTTGAGCAACGGGGAATCAAAACCAACTAGAGCTACATACCAAGACTCTTCACTTGTCTCTCAGGTTCCATACATGGATGCCAGAGTATTCAAGCAAGAAATGAGTTATGAGCTTCCCATAAGATCACAATCTCGTTACTGGGTTAGATTCCATTTCTATCCATCTACCTATCCTGAGCTCAATGTTGCAAATTCTTATTTCTCTGTTGTTGCCAACGATGTTACCCTTTTGAGCAATTTTAGTGCTTCAATAACAGCACAAGCTTTTGCACAAGCTTATCTTGTTAAAGAGTTTTCACTGGCTCCGATGGATTCTGATATCCTGAAGATTACCTTTAAGCCTTCTGATAAGCATCCTGGAACTTTTGCCTTTATCAATGGGATAGAGTTGGTCCCATCTCCGGACTTGTTTGATCAGGCCATTATCGTTGGTTTGGGCGAAACTGCTGATGGGATGACGGCGAATATGCAGACAATGTTTAGATTGAATGTTGCAGGGCAATACATTCCTCCAAAAAATGATTCTGGTGGTCTTATGAGGAGTTGGCAGAATGATGAGGCTTATTTGTTTGGAGCTGGATATGGGATCCCTATGAAGGCTAATGAGGTTCAAATTGATTACAAATCTTTGCCAGACTATTCTGCTCCTCCTGATGTATACATGACTGCAAGATATATGGGAGTTGATCCGCATACCAATTTGGACTTCAATCTCACATGGATTTTCCGGGTTGATGCCAATTTTACTTACTATGTAAGGTTGCATTTCTGTGAGTTTAAACTAGACATAAACAAAATCAATCAAAGAGTTTTCAATATTTACATCAACAATCAAACAGCACAGGCAGATGCTGATGTGATTGCTTGGACACATGCGCAAGGAGTACCAATTTATAAAGATTACGCGGTATATGTCGAGGATTTACCTGGCGATGATCAGATTTTTGTGGCAATGTCACCATCACTAAAATATCAACCTGAATATCTTGATGCACTCCTTAATGGATTGGAGATATTCAAGATAGAAACAGCTAAAAACTTAGCAGGCCCCAATCCTGAGCCATCAGCATTGCCTGCCAAGTCTGAAGGTGACAGCACAAAGGGCTTTAGTAATAAATCCAAGTCCAATATCCATGTGATAGGAGGTGCTGCTGGAGGAGCTGCTGCCTTTGGCCTCGTAGCTGCCCTGTGCTTTGTTGTGTACCAAAGAAAGCAGAGAATCCCTGGAACGGAATCACACACGTCTAGCTGGCTGCCCATTTACGGGCATTCTCAAACAACACAAAGCAAATCAACAATCTCGGGCAAAAGCAATGCTAGTAGCCATCTTTCAGCAATTGCTCAGGGTCTTTGTCGCCGCTTCTCATTGGCAGAGATTAAACATGCTACCAAGAGTTTTGATGAGTCTTATGTCATTGGAGTTGGAGGTTTTGGTAAGGTGTATAAAGGTGTTATTGAGGATAAGTTGAAAGTGGCAATCAAAAGATCAAACCCATCTTCAGAACAAGGAGTGAACGAATTCGTGACCGAAATTGAGATGCTTTCAAAGCTAAGACACAAGCATTTGGTATCTTTGATTGGCTTCTGTGAGGAGGGTAACGAAATGTGCTTGGTTTATGACTACATGGCTCTGGGAACTCTAAGGGAGCATATTTATAACACCAAGAAGCCCTCTCATGGAAACAAAGGCTGGAGATTTGCATTGGAGCAGCTAGAGGACTTCACTATCTTCACACAGGGGCTAAGTACACAATCATTCACAGAGACGTCAAGACAACAAACATTCTGCTTGACGAGAATTGGGTTGCCAAGGTTTCGGATTTTGGGCTTTCGAAAACTGGTCCTAACATGGAAAATGGCCATGTCAGTACTGTGGTGAAGGGCAGCTTTGGTTACTTAGATCCTGAATACTTCAAAAGGCAACAATTAACTGAAAAATCTGATATCTACTCATTCGGAGTAGTCCTTTTCGAGGTTTTGTGTGCAAGGCCTGCTCTGAATCCTAGCCTTCCGAAGGAGCAAGTCAGTCTTGCAGATTGGGCACTGCATTGCAAACGAAAAGGGATACTTGACGACATTATTGATCCTCTCCTCAAGGATAAAATCAGCCCTGAGTGCTTAAAGAAGTTCGCGGATACAGCTGAAAAGTGCTTGTCTGATTCAGGAATTGATAGGCCTTCAATGGGAGATGTGTTGTGGAATCTGGAGTTCGTTCTTCAGTTGGTTGAAAGCACAGAGGCTTCATCAAATCGTTCGCGAGGAAGTAGCATTGGTGGTGCTGAAGATGATAATGCTAGAAACTGCAGCATTGGAAGTGACCATGGATCAAGTGAAAGTTCAGATCAAGATAGTGCAATTTTCTCACAGATGGTGAATCCAACAGGGAGATGAGAAAAATGCTGTCCATAAGCTGCTTGTGATTGCATTGCCAATGATCAAAAGCCATGGAACTCTAGCATATGAATTTAAAGTGAGATTGGCTTCAATTATTGCACGGTTTGTACTTCTTTTGTTCTGGTATAAAAATCTATAGCAATTTGTACTCACAATGCCAGGAATTTAGGCCCAAAAAAAGAAAAAGAAGCAAGCTAAAACATGCCTGGTATTCCCCATATGGTCTTTGAGTTGTTTTCAATATAATTATATAAAATAATTGTATGTATGTGTATAGATAGAACTTGAATTCATTTTTGTTAGATCTTTCATCTTCACTTTGTGTATTGATTGTGATTCAACAGAAAAAACACACTCTTAGTGTTACAATTTTAGTTTTTTATTTTTTAATTGTTGCAATTCATGCTAATGCTTCTAAAGTCTCTAATTGCCAGAAAATGATATACAGCAAAGTTCCAATTTCCTTATTTACCCAACGAGCAAATTACTCATTAGTCGAGTGGTGATCATATTTTCACTTTGTTATGTAGGTTGAGGAATTTTTCAGTCTTCCTGTGTATTGTGGGAGTAGATTTTCTCTCATTTAAAAGTTGATTTCAATTAGACTTCAACTACAATACATGGAGACAAGTTCTTACTGATTTTTATATTCATCCATTACCCAGTAGATTTATAATATGCTTTGTAAATCATATTAAAAAAAAAAATCAAACCGAGCAAAACAACCGCCAGAAATCTTAACTCGGCAATGAAATATATAATCGTGCATACAGGCTGATGATTCGGTTTTAAAAATATCACAAAAACTGGTCCTAATTCGTGGTCTTAGAATAGATTGTGAGCAAATTGTAGGGGACCCATATTTTGATTCTGTTAAAAAACTTGTCTCTGATTAATGCTTTAATTTGTTTATTGAAAACACATTTATTCAATGTTGCTTTGACAACAGAGGTCATGAAACAAAAGTCAGTTGCGTATTGCGTACTCAGTAGATCAGTGATTGCTCCATTTCTATTTTCTAGAAGCTCAACCAATGGTTAATTACTTAATTTGGTTTGATTCAATCAGCCATGATTATTGGATTGGCTAATGTACGTGGGTACACAAGTACACTCTTAATTCATTGTATCTCATTAATATAATGAACACTTGGTGACATGATTAATAGAAGTAAGAAATATAGAATAATATTTCCTGGTATACTTTGAAATGGTTAAGATTATTAATATATATAACTCTTATCTACCCGCTTGAGTTTTTGAGTTAAACAGTTTTTTAATTGGGTTTGAGAGAGAAATCCACTCAATTGGTCTAGCTCGTGGCTTCACTTTAATAATTAAACTTGTTACCCTCTGAAGTTTTCAATACGGGACATTGATATGTTGTGATTATGTATTAAGCTTGTTGCCAAGTTTTCAACCGAAGATATTGAGCCTAACTTTCATAAATTTCTAACATGAGATACTAGTATTCAAAATACTGTATTATTTGAGATACAATCTAAATCTCATAACATCAATATCATTTTTGAGTCCTTATTTAACAACTTAAGCTTTTGAGTTAAATTAGTGTGAAATTAATCGACACACATCACAACTATATCATATTTTTATACATCATGGATTAGTAGAGAAATTTATTGATAAAAACAAAAAATCAAATTAGTTGTATGATTTTTTTTTTAGTGTTTTTTTTCCTCTTCGAATTGAGGTTTTTTGTAATTATGTATTTATTGTCATTTTTTTTAATAATTATTTAGCCTAATGCCAATTCAATCCCTTTGTTACTCATATGAATAGAATTCGAGGCACAAACCACTTGCTTTTCAACACAAAAGATTTTACCATCTTAACAAAATGGCACTCATACGTATTTGTTCAACTAATTAACAAATCTCTAAATAACATAACCATAAAGTTAGGCGAATACCCCATGTTAGATTATTGGAAGAAATGTTACTTATAGGGTAATGGAAGTGTACCTAGAGTAATTTTTTTTTTTTTAATAAGGGATCCTTTATTTTAATAAAGTAAGAAATAAGATAAAAAACAAGAAAAATATATAATGTAATTTATCATTTATTATATTAAAATCTGTATTTTTTTTTTATTTTTTAACTTATCACTTATCGTATTAAAATGACGAATCACCTATTAAATAATAACTCACCTATATATAATTAATATATATTACTGTCAAAAAGAAAAGTGAACACACAATCTCACAATTAGTCAATTATTTGACATAACCATTCCAAATTAACCAAATAAAATATGCAGTTAATGGAAGTCTTGTAAGCAGCCTTCTAAAACTTATCATCAAGTTTTGTCTTCGATTAGTGGAGTATCATCATGAGTTGCATACGTACGTTCCCAAATTTGTTTATTCCAATTGGCCAGAAGCAATTTGGATCAAAGACCCACTTTCATAAATATATTCAAGGATTCGGCAATCGCCACTTAATTAAGTATTAATCAATATTTTTACGAGTGCGAACCCATGAAATTTACAAAACTAGAGTAAAAAGGTCTACTTAAAGTCACGAGTATTACATTTTAAATTTATGAAATCATAACATGTACATAAAAACGATTTTACTCCAAATTTTAATGGTTATAATAATATATAAACATATTACAATCTCTGGGAGGAGAACTGTGGATCTTACTGAATAACTATCCCAAAAATTCAAAAACTAACTGGAAAATCTAATTGCATTATATTAAACTACTTAAAATTAGAAAACATGCACTGTTATTAAAGATTCCAATTCAATCTTTTGAGTGTACGTCATGTCACTTTAATCTTTCTTAGAAATCATTAAACAAGCAATGATTGTTTATTTCTTTATGGTTAAATGGGTGTGGCACTAAGGAAGTGTGCTCTTCAAGGTTTGAAAATTCTTATGCCTCGACACAATTTCAATTTTTCGTATATAATAATGGCATGCCCAATTAAAGTTGGTGTGACATTTGAATTTTAAAAGAATATGGATAAAATTGAAAGATAAAACAACACGCTTTAAACAATATCTGTTTTTCAACCTTTCAAGATTAAATTAGAATCATTGAAACATTAGAATATTACACATCCAAACATCTTATGTTTTCGTTACCAATGTTTAGTTATATGTTCACCGAGATTCAATCTAAAATAATTTTAATATTATTGAGTAATGAATGAATAAAAATTTTTATTCCTGAAAAAGGGGAGGTATCACAGAGCTAATCAATCAAATCCTAGGCTTCAAGGCAACAAACCAAGTGCGGCCATCTGGAGGCTTAACTAATGATGCTCGCTTTAATTATATTTATGATAATTTAATTAATTATTGAGATGAGGTCAATCATCCCAACAATCATTATCAACCAATGAAGGTATATGTTTTTGCAGCATTAGCAGCTCCACCATTAGCTTGCTCAATGGGATCCAAGTGGATAATGCTAATTATAAACTGATAAAATATACAATCAATCACATTCTAGTGCAAAATAATTATGAAAAAAATTTTGACACACTTGGCAATTAACAGGGTTGAATTAATTAAATTCACAGTAACATTCATAGTAATTTTATTTTTAATTAGTTTTAATTTTTTTCCGTAAGATTTAGTACATTGTAGTCTGTGGATGCTTAAATATGTGCAACTAAGCATAATTATTAATTATTTACATCAATTAAGTTATCAAATTTTTGCTTCATATAACTCAAGCATAAAAATGCTTTTTTAGATTTTTAACTACATTTTGTAGGTGCATATACATTTACGGTCTTATTTGTATATTTTTTTCCATTGTAACATTTTCTTTTTAGGAATAGTTTTTTAAAAAAATTCTTTTGCATCCCTTTTTTTTTGTTTTCCAATTTGAAGGTCAATCAAGCTAAAAAATGACATCGCTGATAGAATAACATTTTTTAAAAAATAAACATATCAATTTATGTGACTAAAATATTTCTTCATTGATATTTGCTTATAGTGACAAGAGAAAATAGTCACCTAAACATTTTCTGGACAATGTAAGTAGTTGTGACATAACAAAATACATTGTAATAAAAGTAAAATTGAGTCTAAATTAATTACCAATTGCATCTATAGAAATTGTAGCAAATGACATCTTTTGGAGATTAAAGAAAAAATTATATCTTGATGGCTAGCATTAAGTGAAAACAAAATATATATTGTCATTGATTGTATTTTCCAACCACCAAAAGTGTCTATTTATAAAACCATTCACGACTATTTTTACTTACCCTTCAGACAAATATTTTAGTCACTATAAATTCCCTACAGTGATAAAAATACAATGTCATTTATTATACTTTTAAATATCTAAATTGACTATTTTGATACCATTTATGCCGTATTGAATTTATATTAGAGACAAACAATTTAGTCAGAAAATATGTTGTTGCATGACGTATTTTTGCGATTAACTAGTGATAATTTATTTTGTGTCATAAACAATATAAAATGATTAATTTCTTATCTTTGGTAACTAAAATTTTTGTAGTAAATTACAATTTTCTTGTAGTAGTTAATAATACCATTCACTAAATTGATTTGAAAGCTCAAAGTCCTTGATTTTGATTAGATAAGCTCAATTTTGCTTCGATATGTTACAGCACCTCTTTTTATTTTTATTTTTTTAGCAATTTTTTTATTATTTTGATTAGATTGTGTTCTCTAAGGACCACAATCTGTGGTCCATTGTTCTTCATCGCCGAATATATTTTAATCCTTTACATGATATATCCAACTTCAAACTTTTAGAAAATTCCATTCCGATCAGTTTCATCTTTTTTCTTTAATTTTGCATCATATTAGTAATGTAATGAAGTGAAGAGAATTTATTTAAGGAAGAAGTAAATAATTATTATTGTTTTAAGAAATTTAAAAAAAAAAAAAAGAATTGAATACTTAATTTATGATCGTTGGATCGAGGACAATCAGAGATAATCTCTGTCAGGTCAACTGTTGTCCTGACTTTGCTTACTTTTGGTCCCACTTAACTTCACTTTACCGACAGACAACAAAACTACCATCGAAGGGAGTGTTCACATCTGGGTCCTTCATGTTTTATGATCTCTCAAATTATGGCATAATTTATTTATTTGTACCAAATAGGTTTCCTCTTTGATCTATCCTTTTTAAAAACTAAAAATATAGAACTGCCTGACAGTAAAAATATTCGCACCGACTGAGTTTTGTTATTGGGTTGATTCTAAATTTGAGGTAATCGCCGTCGATTCTTGAGCTAATCAAAATAAAAATGACAATTTTTGATTCATTGTTATTCTTTAATTAAAGATTCACATAATTCGTCCGAGACATTAGTTTTCTCTGGTTTGTTATTCGTGCTGGGGACGACAAATGACAATCCTCGGCCTGTTGATAGTTGAGACCAACCCTTAGTGAAATACAGAAAGAGGACCTATGTGATGAAAATAAGAAAATTGTGGATCCATTTGAGAAAATGTAAGAAGTTAGGTTACTGTCTTTATTTGACAGACTGCCTCCACTTGCAACGATGGCCACCGCCCGCTCTTTTCAACAGTTAACTGGGGACGACCGCAGTGGACTTGTGGGCCCTACTCATTGACGGTACCATCTGACCCTACGTCGAATTAAACCATTAATTTCGACTAGTAATAAAAACAATAATAACAATAATCTTCTAAGTTTAAAGTAAGTTTCTCGTAAATATTAATGAATAAAATGATGCTCTTAATGGACATTACAATTATGAATAATATTATATATTTTAAGTTTTATAAGAGATGATGTGAAAATTAACTTAAAAATAATAAAGAAACGTATCCTAACATGAGCTAATTAAATTATCGATAACATATATTGTTTTATCTCTTTTTTTTTTCTTGAGACAAAATAATACTCTTTTATTTCTATTCATACTCACCCTTAATCGATCAAAGTGCTGTGAATAATATTACACATTCTGAGTTTTATGAGAAATGATACAAAAATTATCGAAGAAGTAGTAAGAAAAAACCATTTAACATAAACTAATTAAATCAACAATAATACAATACCATTTTCTCTCTACTTTTTTCCAACAAAATGATGCCACTCTATTCCTAATTATATAATTATTTATTTATTTACTTTTTTATCGACCTTCAATTCATCCATTAGAGAAAAGAAATGATGTAAGAAATTAACTTGTAGCTTGTAGAAGTTCATCATCACTTTCACTTGGTAAATGTCAAAATGCAACATTATTTTGATGGAATTATTGGATAAAGAAAATTTTTAAAAAATAAATAAAAGAAAAGAATAAAGAGTGAAATTAGCGGGACCCAAAGCAGGATCTTTGGCAGAGACTTCAGTTTCTTTCTGTTTTAATTATCACTGCATTGGACAGAGCAGACCAGAGCACTCTCTTCCTCTCTCATAGCATTTTGATTTCTTTTTTAATAATAATAATAATAAATAATTAAACAATAGCAATGATTTTGATTTTAATTAAAAAAAAAAAAGAGTCTCTTTGTTTTCTTTTGTGTCATTTTAACCAAGTTCCATAAAGTGATTAAAGTCTTCTTTCACATCTTTCTATTCAAGCTGAGTAATAATTTCAACAGCATTCCAATAATCCAATCTCACAATTTTAATCAAATCAAAACTTTTTTTTTTCCTTTATATTTTGTCTTCTCCTTGTTCTTTCATCATCATCACGACCTTTTCCATTTTTTCCCCTCAAAATTTAGCCGTTAAATAATGGCTAATAGTTTAATTTCAATTTTTTCTTCTGAGTCTTTTCATGATCTCAAGATGATGATGATATCACATAAAGGAACGTTTTGATCAGTACCCCATCTCAGTAAATCCTACCAACATATGCAAATGGGTTTGGCTTGTTTTGTTCATTAAAGATTGTTTTTGTTTTTGTTTTCTAGCTTCTGTTTTAATTTTTTTTTCTTTTTTGTACTTTTGAGTCTCATGGAGGAGGTTGAAGAAGCAAACAAGGCAGCTGTTGAGACCTGCTACAGAGTTCTAAATCTTTTGTCTCAACATAATAAAGATCACCTTCTAGTTCATCATCAATACAGGAACTTGGCTTTGGAAACTGATGAGGTTGTGTTTAAGTTCAAAAGGGTTGTGTCACTTTTAAGCCATGGAACAAGAAGAGTCAGAAAGTTGAAAAAAAACTACCTGAAACCAACAACACCTTCAAATTTGCCTCAAAACATCTTCTTGGATAGTCCTAATAATAATCTCAGTAGGGCAGTTTTATCACCAAAGCCACTCCAAGTAATCCCACCTCATGATTTCTTTGAAACCACCCCATCATCATCATCAACAAGGAGAGAAAAGTTGTCAACTTTTAATAATAACAACACCAACAATAATAATAATAAGTCCCCTGCTCTCCAAATGCCAACTCCATCACAAAGCTTGCAGCAGTTCTTGCATCAACAGCAGATACAAAGGCTGCAGTTTCAACAGCAACACATGAGCATGATGATGTATTCCTCTGGTGGCAACAACAGCGGCATAAATCTGAAATTTGATGGGTCTAGTAGTTGTTACACACCAAGCAATATGACTATGTCATCAACAAAATCACTCATTTCGTCTTTGAGCTTGGATGGAGGTTCAAATAACTCTTTCCATTTAATTGGTGTGCCACAGCACTCAAGCCAGATCTCTCAACATTCCAAGAAGAGGTGCTTTGGCAGCAGAGCAGAAGATGGGAGTCTCAAATGTAGCACTAGTGGCAAGTGCCATTGCTCTAAGAGGAGGTTAACTTTCTTGTTTTCCTCTCTTTTTTATGTTTAATGTTAAATTAATACATGTTTCATTTGTTTTATTTTATTTTAATTAATTAATCATTGCTTGGTTTTGGTCTTTTGGATTTGTTTACAGGAAACACAGGGTGAAGAGATCCATTAAAGTGCCTGCCATTAGCAACAAAGTTGCTGATATTCCTCCAGATGAGTATACTTGGAGAAAATATGGGCAGAAGCCAATTAAGGGCTCCCCTCATCCAAGGTTGGTTTACATTTATTTTCATGCTCAGCAACTGAATTATTTTATTTCTCCAAATTAAGATTGGGCTGGGCTTATGCAGCTCTTTAAGTTTTGAACCTCATACAATTGTTTTGCCCCGAAAGGAAGCATACTGTGTAACATTAAAATATTAGACTATAGTGACTAAACAATACTCCTTGTTGGAAACTAGACTAAACAATATTACAAGGTAAGATGTTTAATTTTTTATTTTAAATCAAATATACCCCAATCCCATCAGGATGCCAAATTTATAGTTCACTTACCATGTTACATCCATATGCCCCCTTGAACACCAACAGCCTCACCTTTCTTCATAGCGTAAGTCAAGCTAGGTTGGTCGAATAAGTCAAGTGTAAGTTGTAAGTGGGGAAACTATTTGATTTTGAATATGAACATAACTGGAGTAGTAAATGCCTGTCCCATATGCCTTATACAATTACTATAAATGTTTATTTAATTTTATAAGTTATTTTTAAATCTTTCATTATTGTTTGAATTTTTTTTAGTAGAGATTTTGAAGATTAAATAAGCTATTTTGTTTTTATTAACAAAAACTTAAATTCTCGGCTATTGAAAGTGGACGTTAAAAAACTTTTTTAAAATGTTAAAATGTCTAAAATATCTTTTATTTATTTGATAATTTTATTTCATTCTTTTCATAACATAACTTTAAAAAACTAGTCCATTCAAATAATTTTACAATTTTTAATATAAGCTTTTATTGACAACAAAACAATTAAAAATTTTTTGATAAAAATTCTATTTGTAAAAATTCTACTAACATGAACTTCACTTAAATAAGTCCTATTTTAAAAGATATGCCAAACGGCGCCTAAGTCGAGTAAGTCAGATTGAGTAAGTCTAGTCGAGCAATAAGCCGACTAAATAGTTGTTTTTAAATAATGAATTTTTATATTTTTTTATAGAGTTTTTGGAAATATATCTGTAAAAATAATTAGTCTACTGAGTCAAAACATATATTTGGTACTTTGATGTTATTGTGGGTACGTCCAGTGTAATTTCTTCAAGATACGTTCGATGATGATCATGATTACAATGACCATTGAACGCGACTGATAAAATGTTTTGAAATGCAGGGGATACTATAAGTGTAGCAGTGTGAGAGGATGCCCAGCAAGAAAGCATGTGGAGAGATGCCCAGAAGAGCCTTCAATGTTAATTGTCACTTATGAAGGTGAGCACAATCATTCGAGGATCACGCAGTCTTCACAATCTGCCCATACATGAAGAAAGACAAGACAGCTTCCAATTCCATCTAGCCTAATTCAACCAATATTAGCTCTAGTTTTATCTATAACTGTGAATTTAATCATGCCATAGATAGTTTTTAGTTCAGACTTTGACAATGTTGATGGTGAAGCTAGTTCATGTTAATTGTGACGAAGTCTCTACTTATGCTCTAAAACCTTGACAATGTTTCTGTTATCTCTGTCCTCCTTGTAAGTTTTTGCTTTAACTCATAGGTCAATTTGTCATACATATATGTGTATATATAATGGTTTTTATTTTAGAAGAAACATCTAAGATCAAAGGCAATCATGAGATTCAACGGTGGTTGCCCACCTTTTCAAATATAATTTCAATGGTTTTCATCATCAGCCCTTCATTTCCGACTCATAAAAAAACAATCTGCTTGACCTGCAAAAATCAAATTAAAATGAAGTTGCTGCAAGGATGGTTGAGAACAGGACAACTGAATCAACAAAACTATCTTGAAATTTATAAATAAATAAATAAATAAACTGTTATGATTAAAAGGGCAAAAAAGGAAAAGAGACAAAACTCCGCCCTTTAAATGAATTTATAAAATTTACATCCTGAAGAACACAAAATTCAACAAAAACACCAGTAACAAGTAACATCATAAACAAGCATACGAAAACACAATTCATATTCCGCTTTCTACAAACAGTACTTCACTAAACACTATTAACATCATAAGTTCATTATTGTGTCCTGTCACAAAAACACAAATTATCCAAAAAGAAGCAAATGCGCACATAAGTCTAACTAAGTTATCTGAAACACGCAAATGCTTACAAAAGTCTAAACATAGAGTTCTACAACCACATCCATAATTCTACAAACAAACAAATAAAATAAACTAATTCAAAATTTAGGGCGCATTGTCTTCATCATCATTCAATTCCTCTCCAAAAATTTCTTTTTCAGGAATTTCACCCCTAACCAAAAAAGCAAATATTAAAACAATAAAAGTACAACAAAAACCATTATTTTTG
Organism: Luvunga scandens; assembly: GCA_030449905.1. NCBI lineage: Eukaryota > Viridiplantae > Streptophyta > Magnoliopsida > Sapindales > Rutaceae > Luvunga > Luvunga scandens. The sequence continues at coordinate 15,403 of JASUUG010001022.1, read as the reverse complement.
TATTTTCTAAATAGAAAAAAATTTGTATACCACGATCGGCAGCCCATAACCAATGTTGAGTGCACATAATTGCTTCTAATGTGTCAGGATGAATTCTACAACGATAAAAGCTCAAACTTCTACCCCAAGACTAAAAGCAGACCCGAGGCAACGATGTCACAGGTGATTTGGCTAAGATATCCTTAGCAATCTCAGCCAAAACAGGATATCTGTCTTCCTTCATCTTCCACCAAGTTAAAACATCAAAGTCTGCAGTTCTTTCAACTAGAGGCTCCTGTAAGTACCTCAAGTTCAGACTGTGATTTTGTCAATTTTGTGTTTTTGGCTTGCAAATGCTTCCTAAAAGCAGCCCAATTTAAAACCAATTTGACTCTGACGTTTGAGGGAATGACCAACAGCTAAAGAAGATCTCAGCAACAGCCCCACAATTCAAAGCCGAGACGTAACCCATAATAATAAAATTTTCCTCACAAAGATCACGACTCTTTAATCTGCTCTGCAACACCAACAGCATATACCTTGGAAAATAGAATTCAATCATCAACATCTTGAACCTTGGGTCAAGAATAACAGCCATCACCAACACCATATGAATCTCTTTGCCAATATTTCAGAAATATTTCAATCATACCATTGGCCATTAATTTAACTTCAGGGATAGGAGACATTTGCCACTCCATTAATGATTTTCCTCATTTTACAGATCAATGAAAAAACATATTAGCAGTGGGTATGCTGTACCTGAAAATATATCCGTCAATGAGTAAAATGGTCTTAAATAATCTAACATCTTTTCTTGCCAACTCCCCATTCCTCACCAGAAGGCAAGCACTTATATTGTGACTCACAATGCTGCAGTCGAGAAAAATATTTTTATATATCACTGCAACATCAAGCATATCAAAGGTGGAATTCCATCTAGTTGTGGACAATCAGCGCCAACTTTCCTCTCACACACAATCTGCAATGACGTGCAGTCATCTCAAAAGTTTTCAATCTTTTTTGGTGATGAACTCAATAAGACACACTCTCTAATGCTTTGCAATACCACCCTCAATCACTTTCAGCCCATCCTTCACAATTAGGTTCAAAATATGAGCTGCACACCTCATATGAAAAAATTTACTTATTCAATACCCCATTGATTCAGTTGAATCATTCCTTAACTCTATCAACCTTATGGCTTCATTATTGTACAAACCATCCAAAAGTAATGGTGGATAACTTCTATCCACATTCCAATCCCACAAACACTTCACCAATACCTGGGCAAGACACTCAGCAGTATGAGCCGGCACATTTATGAACCTATTCATTGCACAAAATATATATGGAAGTAATAAAAATAATATAAAAACTAAAGATTTTAAAATTCCAATCACAAAAAAGTACTTAAGATTCACTTTGCAAACGCTAAGAGTTGTCAATAAAATGTCCTGTAACAACCATATAACCTTCTTTTGATTGCTAGTAGTCCACAAAATCTGTAGTAATTGCCACCCTACTGTCATTATTCTCAACAACTTCATTGTTTTGGCCTTTTTTTAGAATTATACAACTTAAAGATCTCACTCTTTTAAGTGTTTCTGCACATATTTTTTACCAATGGGTTGCAATAACTCATCAAATCCTTAAATGCATCATACTACCCAAAACCTAAGTGGAAGCTCATGTTTCACAATCAATGTTGCAAGTTTGTGATTGGCAATGATCGGATCAAATGATTGAAGTGCAACACCACATGTTCCATCATCTTTCGTCACCTCTTTTTCTCAAGACAATCATCTACTTGATCTTTCTGTTGAGTTCTAGACAAACACGACCTCACGTGTCTCTTCAAGTGAGATGTTCCAGACCCTGCAGTCAACTCAGCTCCACAATGTGCATTTTGCCTTCTTTATCCCAAGAATGGTTATCTTTGTGAAGTAGATCCCAACAATCTGAGGTTGTCCTTGATCTCTTATTACTCGAATTGTGCAACACCTCTCCATTTCTGTTGTTGCCATATTCTACTTCAACCTCAAGAACATCCTCACGCTTTCATCCTTCATGCTATAAGGTAAAACAGGATAATTTGCTTGAGATTCTCTCCAGTCTGTCATTATGATTTATGACCTACATTGTATAATAATCATTAAAAAAATAAATTTAGGATAAAAAACAAAGCATAAGGGCATAAGATTCTTCTTTTTTTAAAGACAACAAAAATGGTCATAAGATATTCCAAACTGCTAACTGTCTATACCCAAAGCATACATTACAAAGAAAAGCAAAGGCAAGAAAAGCAAGAAAAGTAACATATTAGCCAGACATTTCGAGCTCATTCATTAAACATTCACCAACTGGATCTGCACAGATTCTTTTTACAGTCACTAAAATCCCAGGCCCAAAGGTCATGAAAACTTAATGGTAGTGCTATCAAGACTGACTGCTACGGCGCACGTTAATAATTATGATGTGGCAATGACCATAACAACAATTATAACAGTGGACAATATAAGAGGAGATATAAGATGGGCAATGCCTGAGTAAGCTTCACCTTTAACAAGTCAATTAGTAAGACAATTTATTAATTTAAGCCACACATAGAGATCAAATCAAGTCAGTAATACAAATGTTCATCATTTCAACTGACCAATGAACAAATAACAATTAAAATCCACATTCTCTGTGTAATTCACTTCATAATTTGGAAAGGAGGTTCTTGTTTGGTTTTATCAAATTTCTTAGTCAAATAAGCATTGCATCAACTTCTTCAGCTTCTAATCTCACTGAAACATGAGCAAAGCACGCTAAAAAGGGCAGTCAAAATTTTCTACTATTAGAAGTGAAGAATTCCACAACCATTTAAACAAAACAAGGAAGAATCTCAGTTACAAAATTAAAATTGCTTTTACATATGTTCTCGAGGCCATGAAAGTGACAATCATCATGAGACAGGATGATACTAAATTGAATGCTAATGCTTAAACAATTAAAATAAAATCATAGTAAAAACAAAGACAGTCCCTTCAACTAAAGCCGTTCTAAATTAATTATCTATTTATGTATGAATGGTCAAAGCTATGACTAGTGTTCTTATTATATTAAGAGAAAGACTACAAGAAACAGTGAAATTGAGAAGGGAAAAGAAGATTTAAGAGAAAACTTTTGCAGGAGACTGCAGAAGGAAGCCAAGCCAATGGCAAGGAATTGACCCGTATAAGAATCAGAAGGAAGTAACAGCCATTCACCGTTCGCAGATTTGAGATTTGGGAATAGAAAGGAGGTGTGGATAGAGAAATAATTCAGATTCTGATTTTAGAATTTAGGATTTATCTTCTAACTTTTAAAATTTTATTTTTTAAATTTAATTTCAATACAATTTATAAATCATTTTTAAGGGCCTGAATTATTTTGCCAACCTAAAAGCATCATATATTAGTTTATAATTGAAAATTACCAATGATACATCTTACAGAACTGTGACTTTCCTGCATGTTTAGGGGAAAATGATAAGAATCTTTCTCCCTACTTCATTATCTCAAGACTACAGCAGAGTGCAAAGGTAACTTTTGTCATATACAATAAAAACACACAGGTTCAGATATAAAAGTAAGCAGTTGAGTATTGGTATTGGTAGCAATAACAGTGGCAACAAATCAAAGCACATAACATCTAAGAAATGATAAGAAGAAAATACAAGTAATCAGTATTTTGTTTTTATCATAACAATAAGCAAAATAAATCAATCAACCTTTTCATCATAACTTGAAACAATTCTCAATACTACAGTAGACCACAAGGATGCACATACAACTGCCAGTCAAATTATAAACAATAGTTACAACAGAAAAACTCATAATCCTCAAAATCTTTCAAGCTGTAATCAGTTTTCATTGTTCAATATTTTTCTTTTCATTTCATAATACAACCAACTTTCATTTCAAAGTTACTGAGGATTGCCCCCAAAAAAAAAAACACAATTAAGGAAACCAAAACATGATCAGCTTTACAGCAATCTTCCAACATTAAAATTTTTTAAAGTATCGTAAGCAAAATTTCACACATGTGCTCGTAAAATTTTCCACTCTCTTCTGTTCTCCAGTTCAACCATGCCCAACGGATGCACATGACTTGAATTGAAGTCAATTAAACATAGAAAACTTAAAAGCATTTGCTATATATATCAATCTCAAGTTAAACTCAAGTCTAACGGCTGTTTTTTATTTTTTTTTATTCCCTAAATTTTCTCAGCAACAAAACAAACATAAAAGGAAAATGAAAAAATGCAAAGGAAAAATGGACTCACCTGACCTCAGGCACTATTCAAAAGCATGAAGAGTTGGGAAAAGTGAAGCCAAATGCGATACCTATTCAAATTTTTAACAAGGATAATTACAATCTGACTAAGCCAAACAAAAAAAGCAATAAATAAATAAATAAAATTAACGGTGATTGAAACTAAATGCTAACCTAAAACTAAATTATTTTGAAAAATTACCTGATTCCAAGAGAAAAAAATCGAGTTTTAAACAGCTGCTGCGGAACAGTTGAACGAATAGCGAGCATCGGGTTGAGTGGAGCTCACTTCTTCTTGTTTCCCTCTTTTTTTTTTTGGGGGCGCCGGGGGGTGGGGGTGGTGTTAATCATTTGAACATTTTATTATGCTTAATCAATATTAACAAAGTAATTTTCTTAATATTCATAAAAATAATTTTCTATAATAGATAGTAAAAAATTAAAAGAAACAACAAGATAACATTTTCTGTTAAAGGCTGGGGCATCTTCGTATTTTTATTTAAATTGATATAAAATTAATAATACATAATAAATATAATTTTTAATAAAATAAAAATTTATTTTAAATTTTTTATCATATTAATCAAATCAACTTAATTTTTAAATTATAATAATAAGTATTTATCACATATTTTTTATGGTATAACTTGTGCTCAATTTTTATCTAAATCTAAATGATATGTTTGGCATGCAGCATTGTATGCACTACTATTTTCGTAGGAGCAGCATTAATTGAAATAAACCTATTTTTGGCAATTGAAATGAAATGCTTTGCATAACACTAATTGCAACGTTAATGCATTTTTGCTGCTGCGTTATCAAAAACTCGTACCTTCCTCCCCGTTATAAGCTGTATTGTTCACTTTTAAAACGCATAATTATTTAATCAACTAAAACATATTTTATTTGTTTATTATTAGTTTATCAAATAATAAGTTTGAACTTGACCATCGCCAGCCACCATAATCTACCTTCGGCAATATAGTTTTGACATCCTTTGACGTCAATTTTTGATACCAAGAGAATCCTTATCTTTGGAAACTCCGCAACAGTCCGTGTGTGTAATACTAAAAATGGAGTTTTTGTTCATCGTAGATTTACGGTTGAAATTTTGTATCAATATATTTAAAATGACAAGAAAATTTATTACCGATGAAACATACATTGCTGAGTATATCTAATATAAAGATTCAAATGGTATAAAATTGACGTAAAAAAAAAATCAGAATACGAATGCCGATGGCGGTTCGTGGTGGCTCATGGTGACGGACGGTGAGTAATTTTGTAATTAATTTTTCAAGGTTAAAGAGACCATTAATTTAGAGTGCCTTGGCTTAAAATTAAGTTACAATTGCAATGAAATAAAAGTTGAAAACAATTTATAAATATGATTTTTAAAGCTTGAAAAATAAAAATTTGAAAAAAAAAAATAGTGAGAGTAACAAAGAGTGACAAAGGTTTTTCATCAATTACAAAGTCATAAACCGAGGTTGTTGCTTAAAAGCTGCATCATCTTGGCAGCGATGCTAAACAGGACAAGGCCAACCAACTCTACCTAACTCATGGATTAACACGTACTGAGGGCCGGGGCCTATTTTCGGAGTACAATATCATTTATATATACTCTCAATCTTCGTAACTTGCAAGGTTAAGAGAAGCCTACTCAGATATTGCTACGTTGTGACAATATTGGATCATGTTCCATACTCAACACGGCAAATTGGAGATCGATCCGCATACAATTTGCTGCCTTGAAATCCTTTGGAGAAGTGGATGCTTGATGGCAGAAGATCTCTAACTAATCCAATTGGTCCTGCGGGTTTGTAAGTTAACTAACCAAATTAATCACATCTTTCGATCTCGGTCAAATTTCAACAAAGGCTTTGATATCTCTGTTTTTGTATTCAATTTCAACAGACAGTGTAATATATCCCCACAACTTTGTCCGAAGGTAGTTTTCCGGCAGCTTTACGTAGCTGATCACCACTCGAGTTCGAATGGAAAATGAATTGTTTGTTGGAATTTGATTGAGATTGAAAGTAGTGACTAGTTTCGTTAGTTCATCTCTCTTTCACGTTTGCCTTTTTCTTGCTCAAGATCTTCTTCCACCAAAGCATTCATTTCTCAAAAGAAGATCAGATTCTGTGGGGGCATTATGACAACGAAGGCTAGTACTCCGTCGAGAATAGAGTACTCTATCAGGTAGCTCTCAAATAAAATGTCCTCAATTCTCCTTCTTGTTCTAATGATATACTTTGATTCTAAATAGTAGATTCTGCTGTTTTGGAAATAACCCCATAAAGAGATTTCTTCTTGATGTCTTACAATTTGGGTTTAGGGTATAATCAGGTATATAATATGTTGCTTCGAGAGATTTTTGCCAACATAGTGGTTTTCAAATCCTGGTTTTCTATTTCACCTTAATGTATGAATCATTAATTATAAAATCACGTTAATAGTTATAGTACGACAAGAATCCTAGTCAAACAATCGTTATCGGAAAATTAACTTGTAATAGCATATAATCTGTTTTCAAACCATTAAATGCATACTAAGATAAAGACCCTTTAAATAAAAATCTTAATCATTCCAATCTCAAGAAAGAAACGATGGTAAAGCATGAAAAACTAGAAACTGCAAATCAGCTGGGTTCTTCGTCTTGTTTTTTGTTGGTGGCTATCAAATTAATTTAGCAGAGCACAATGGTTTTGGATGGCTTTAAAGCTTGCAGACAAAATGCCGAAGAGTTTTCGATTTCTTCAGCTGCTATAGGCTGTGTCGCAGTTTGTTCAATTGCCTGTGTTCGTTTCGCTCATGCATGTGCCCATCTCAATAGTAATCATCCCCATAATTAACCCTCTTCTCTGCAAGTCTCTCATGTAAAAATATTATTTTTGTTGGAATTAATTTGTGTGCGATATTTTGTTGCTTGTGTTGCCAATGAACAGCTATTTGTCCAGATTATTTAACCAAGAAAGAATTTTATCAACACGTATATGAATATTGAAAAGATACCACGGTAAGCAACTGAGAGGTTGATTACGCGCATGAGAAGCTTCTTTCAACGCTTTTCCATGAAGAATTAATCTTTTTCTTTCTTGGCCTGTAATAAGTAATATTAACTCAGTAATTATGAAAACAAAAATCTAATAATGAAGCTCAAAACCGTTCCATTAATATGAAACTTAAATCCTCTGAATGCAACTTTCCTGGAACTGAATGAAAATGCCATTTCATATATCAGTAGTCATGTATAACTTGAATGTGACTACAGGCCAAATATGGAACTTGAGAATTTTTAACTGCAGGTTTCAATATTTTTCATACTCTGTTGGGCATGCTTGTGCGGATGAAGCTCTGATCACTTGAACCCAAGCAACTGATAGTATTGAACTTTGTTGCTCTGAAAGAAGCCCGTAAATCTGCATCTGATATTTGGGCTTCATATTCAAACTGATTTGTGGAGAACTCAAAAAGGGTTACAGTTATTAGAAATTTTTATTTTCTTCCACATGAAAGCCGGGAAATATCATGATTCCTGCCACCTATGCTGCAAACAAGTTTTCTGTAAGGATTTAGATGCCGGTCAATCCGCTTTCCTTAGCATCTGTACTCATTACGTTTAGAATGGATGGTATCACAAAAGAACTACAGGATGCTTGCTAGCAACTATGCCAATAACTGCATTTTGTGAATAAACTTCTTAATCCCAGCTATAAAAACCAAGAGAATTAACATGACAGTAACCCAAGTGAAAACAGAAAGCCATAAACAGTGTATCAATAGAAGTATACCTTGACAAACTCTAGAGATTTTCATGGCCTGCTCAGGGATTCAAGAAGTAAGCTGATATGCTTGAACTTCCTCTTTTTCATGGACTCCAAACCCAGAAATTGTCCAATATCATGTCCTTCCAGTGACTGAAACTCATTGTGTAAAACCAACAGCAAATTCCTCAGGGCGAACTCCACCACTTCCTAAATAGTCTGCAATCTACATAGACCAATTACATTATTTATATAAGAATAATCACGCTTCAAACTTATGTTATTGAAACTTGTCTGATATTTCAATCTGATTGGAGCCAATCTACAAATTTATATTTTAGACGTTGATAAGGGGTAGAAATGTTGTGTTAGATTTATTTTATTTTTATTTTTATGTCAATCATGATATGTAGTTACATGCACCCAAAATAAAAGCAATAATCAAAGAAAGAAAATCACATTCTTGCTTACGTGATTGGCAAGAGCCATGCCACTCAATGCAGCTGACTCTACATAGACCCAACAGCCAATGCGCCACATATACCAGCCTTTTCCAACGAGGATCAAAGATACATGGAATACTTGGAGTATTAGTTGGAAGAGCTGCACCCCCACACATATTCCCCCAAAAAAAAGATATATAAATAAATAAATACCTAATTCATCACAGAGGAACTATTTTTTAATTACGAAATTTCTCAAGTTGTTTTATTTATTTAATAAATTGGAATGACATGTTCCATCTTGTTTTTCAAAATGAGAATAACAGGAAAATAGAACTAGGACTATACACAAGTCCACACAATAACTTGTTAAGCTTGTCCAAATCAACCCTCATTCTAAAACCAACACCAACAGCAAATAGTTACAGGCCAAGCAGGTTACAAGGATCCAAATTGGACATGATAAAATGAAATTACAGGTCATGTCCTTAAAAGTGAGTCTTACCATAACTGGACTACAGTATAAACGGGCTTCTGAAGTGAACCTTTAGGGCACCCAAGTGCAGCTTCAACACCATCGAGCATAGCCATTTTCACCTTCTCTGCTGTTGCAGTTGGGATATTTTCCTAATAAATGATAAAAAATCTTAAAAATCTTGCAGAAAGCCTAAATTGCAAACATATATGTATCTACACAGCACCAAAGTTCACTGTAAAATTGAAATGTCATATTGATTTAAGTATAAAAGGGAACATAAATATGCACAAAGACAGAACTTATTGCAGCCCTGTTTCTATAGTTTGGAATTCAAGCTGAAGCATGAATGGATTCAAATAGAGGTCTAGGCAATTGGTTAAAAAGTGTGCCAATGCTAGCATATTATCATGTGTAAGGCACTTAAACAAGACCCACATTTATATACACATGAACTGACCTGTGGAACCTTGTTTCGCTTTCAGTAAGCTGCAGTGCTGAAGGTCCAACAGTGAGGAGCATCACGCTGAGAATTCAAAAGTTTTGCTGAGTTATTTGCCATCCATGAGACAGATTCAACACCTTTAACAAAGGCACCTCTTAAATGTTGATGCACTGCCCAGTGGAAGGGTCCTCAAATGCAGCAAGAAGGGCCCATATAGAACTTAGTTCCAGTCTCTACAAACCAGGAAAATGCATTATGAATCTTCAAAAATAATTAGAAACTAATACTGAATAAAACATAGGCTAGATAATATTAGAAGAACTGAATATTTGAAAGAAACATACACCTTCATTTGTCTAGCTATTTGAGGTAAGCCAGATGGAACTTAAGCAACCGTTTGCATTTTCCTATCATTATATGAAGGAACTATTATTGCAAAGCTAAGCCAAAATGTAAACAGAAAAAGACATAGGCAATTAACAGTCGAAAGAGTAAGCAAACAAACATAACCTCACTTCTGGATCTAGAAACCTAATCTGGTTGTTAAATTTATATAGATATTTTTTAACTCTTCCATAACAACCAACGTTAGCATAACGGCTGGTGAATGAATGGCATAGCTTGAAAAGTTCAGCTCTTCTTATTCTAACCGAACTAATAACCATTCAATACCAGTCAGCCAGTTGTTTAAATTTTAAGAGTCGAAACTTAATCTTACTTTGTAGTCTAGCCATCATTTTTCCAAAATTGACAGTGAAAAATCAGTATGAAATTCTTACAAGTTTTCAGCGCTTTGAAGTCCTAGTATTCAAGAAAACATAAGAACTCAGCGAACTATAAAGGTCACACAATGTAACACCATTGGCATTCTAACCCCCACGGTATTCCAGGATGGTTAGGAGAGGACCCCTTCCATAGGAGTTTGATTTGGGTAGGTTTTCCCTGTAATAAAACAGATTATTTGCCATTCCTAATCTATGATAGAGAGTAAAATCAGAAATATTTTATTTTTTCCAATAGCAAAGCCAATTGTCACATTCATGCAACTATGCGAAAATAACCTGCATTTTTTGAATGCAAATGTAAGACTATAACAATCCACAGAGAGAGAAAAGCGAGAAAGGATAGCAGCACTGAATCACCATTATGAGCAGCTAACAACCACATCAAACTGCCCATGTGGTTTCATTCTCACTCAACTGCCACATCCGTTAAACGGCTCAAGACGTTTATCCAGCAAGGTCTCACTATGCTAACCATAGAGGTCTGCAACAAGCATCAAAATGCAGTAAGCCAAGGCATGAAGGACAAAGGAACTTATTTACATAATTTAAAAGTAAAGGTATGCCATGTAAGATGTTGTATATAACTAACTCAATTCACTATTAATAATCCATTATCCATATGGAGCCTGTTACTTCACAGGAATTGTAGTCATCATATTACGTGCAAAAATGTTCGTGCTGGATTTATTCTTTCGGTTATGATCATTATCAGCACATTTCATTCACACAGTGTAGCCATGCAGCCTAAGTAATTAAAATCATGTGACCATGTAATTATAGCTTTTAGTTTCATATACTCTTATCTTCCTTCTCTGGTCAAACCTCAACAGTATAATGATTTTGGGACTTTGAATACCCAAGCAGCAACACTACCTTCCAGCAAACTAAAACAATACTTGTTTTTTACCATTATTGATTTAATTAAACAATTTTCCCCTTTTAATGCAAAGAAGCATGATAGAATCAACAAGCAAAGAACACAAAAGCAAAACAAAGATTTTGTCACCTGGGCCAATAAAGAGTCTGCAAGAGGGCGATCCCATTAACACCAATGTATTTTGAGGTGAAGAAGGAAATGGAGTGAATTGCCACCCACTTCAAGCTCTCCAATCACACCTTCCCATGAAGCACCCAGACCTCTCTCAAACCAACCATCAACCAACTCACAAAACGAGAATCACTTGCAGTAAAGAATTGAGCAGCATGATCAAATATCAGTGGTTGAGGACCAATCATTAGGTTCCCATTCTTCCTCCCAAGCCATGATTCCCCTGATATAGCAAAGCACAGTGTTAAAATACATAAAATGTGGTTGACTAAAATATTTGATAAACCCCCACTTATATTTAGCAGCTAATGTTTTAATTTGTTCCTCAACAAACGCGGATCAAAAGTCACAGCACCTCAGTTCCAAAACATGCTTATAATCAAAATTCAATGCATAACAACACAGCTACTAGATTGCTGACAGCAAATTTCCAATTACCATTACGCAGGCGTATACTCAAATACAAAACCCAACCTAACCGTATTAAACAGATAATTGAATTGGCCACCCACTTCAAGCTCTCAATCAAAAACATAAAAGTACAAAAAGAAAAAGGCCAATAAACCAGACAAAATGACAAAACCGTGTCAAAAACAGTGGACTTGACACCTATCCTATCAAAACCCAAAGCACAAGCGAGACCGGCCATGCTTCACCCAATAATCCCCACAGTGGGTCACTGAGACGGGTGCAGTGAACGTGACTTGCTCTTGAGCGAATGTTTTCTTGAGAGCCGACCTTCTCGAACTGCCATATGACGACCTTCTGCGGTTTTTCTTGAAGTGGGTTTTTTAGCATTTGCGTTGTTGGTTTTGGCTGAGAAGAAGTTGCCTTAATGGTTGGAGTTAGTGCCTTTGCTTTTGAGAGTCTTGAGGGTTTTGGGGTTTTAGCGGCTGGAAGAATCAGAAAAGATGAAGATGCAGAGGAAATGAGAGTGGCCATCATTACTTCGGCAGTTTTGTTCGTTATATCCTGTTCCTTATCCTATGTTTTTGGTACTGATGCCCCCTGCTCTCTCGCTGAAATAATTTTTTTTTAGCTGCAAATGGAGGTTAATAGGATTCAAATTTATCATTAATTAAGATCACATCATATGTTGAGTTTTGATTAATTGTGATATGACATCTTTGATTTTTAATTTATTTTCACTAAAACAATTAGAGGACAGATATCTCTACATGTATCAGTGGGAACAAAATTTCGAGCTACAGCTCGACGGAATTCTCTAAATTGTTTTATTGAGTATTTGTATCTACCATCGAGTGTCCCAATAAATTTTAGATTGAAACATATGTGTAAATTGTAATAATTTTGAAAAAAAAAAAAAATGAATCAACGCTATATAATATCACACATGGAATAATTAAGAGCAGACATCTTTCCATATTTAGTACAAATATACTTTCAAATAATGGCTCGACGGAATTCTAAATTGTATTACTAAATGCATGTAGTTAGATCCCAGTTGATTTTAGATTATAAATATGGGAATTGTACACTTTTTTTTAAGGTTCAATGCTGTCCAGATATATAATATACACTTGAATAAATATTTGTTTCTCTTGTTTTATTTTGTCTTTGAAATCTGTATTAACCAAACATATTAAACAAATAACACTGCAAGTGCATGAACATATAAAAACCACATTTTGGCTTGCAAACTATTAGAAGTTGTAAAAGTGATAACTGAAAACAGATTCTCAGAAGGGGCAGCTTCTCAATAAAGAAGTCCAGAATATTGAACCTGCAGCAACAAAGTTTGATTCAAGATACAAGGATATTAAAATTGGGATGCAATGATCAAAATTAGAAGAAAGAATGTCCACATAATCTCGATACAATCCTATATACATATGTACAAAAGATTTCAGAAACTGCCGCCTCAAGTTAATTACTATTGCTTGAGCTAACAATATGTCAGACGAAACAAGAAGTTAGTCCATGTTAGCTCCTTAGTACGAACTCCTCCACTTCTAAATAATCTGCAATCGATGTAGATCACATTATTTATATATGAACAATCAAGCTTCCACCTTATTTTGAAATTCTTTGCCTGATATCTCAAATCTAAATTGATGCCAAGTACACAAGTTCATTTTTAAATGCCCCTATATAGTAATATATATGTTGTGTTACAGATCATTTTATTTGATATCAATCATCAATCATCATATATATATATATATATATATATATATATATATATATATAGGACTTTGATCAGGTGGGCAATATACCTCGCTCCCCAAAAGAGTGTGAGAGAGAGCTGTGCTGTGGGTAGCAAATATTCATGATGGCTGATCATGTTGGATCTTGGAGAGTGTGGAGATCACCCACCTGATCAGATCTCAATACACACACACACACACACACACACGAAATTTACTAATTCAAGAATCTGATTGTATTAGAGTTCAGGGCGTGTTTACAAAAATCAATATCTTACAATGTTATAAACCAGGTTTATAACATTGTAGAACAGTGAAAAATGAACGTCAAGTCCCAGATTTATTAGAACTATATATCTTGTGTACAAATAAAACCAAGTGTTAATGAAAATCATATTATTTTGCTTACATGATCAGCAAGAGTCAGCCAGTTAAGGCTGCTGACCTCGCTGACTCTAAACTTGAACCCAGCCAATCACCAAATATACCAGCCCTTCCATGGGCACAAAGATACATGGCATACTCGGAGTATTAGTCGGAAGAGCTACCCCTGCACCCTGAAAATGCAATCCCAAAAAAAGTCAAATCAACCTAAGTCATTGGCAAAGGAACACAGTTTTCATAAATTTCTAGGCTAATCATGATTGTTCAGAAAACGTTAATGAAACTCTCAAATTATTTCAAATATTTAAGAAATTAGAATCGCATGCTCCATTTTGTTTCTCAAATGAGTGTAACTAGACTGTCCAAATTGACCACTCTCTTTGCAGCTAAATTGCAACATAAATCTATGCTGTAAAATTGAAATATCATATTGATTCAAAATATAAGGCAGAAAATCAAGCTAATATAATTACCAAAACATAAAAATGCACATAAAACTGAGCTCATTGCGGCCTGTTTCAACAGCTTGGGATTTCAAGCTGAAGTGTGAATCTATTCTACCATGCTAGTGCTCTAAGCAATTGGTTAAAAAGTAAGTGAAAGTAAACATATATTTATTTATGAACCTTAATTCGCTTTCCGTTCACAATCACTAATTATCAGAAATCAAATAGCATTATTGTAAGAACCAAAACTATTCACAGAGATAAGGACATCTACTCATTATTGTAAGAACTAAAAATGGCATCAGAACATCAACTCAAACATTACTATTTCACATTACAATTCAAATTTCTCCAATCTCTAATAAATAAGAAGTAATCACGATATGCATATATAGTTTCCTATTTATACCAGCCATTTTGACGATGCGATAAGGATTTTAGGAAAATGATTTCTTCACTCATAAAATTTTCAGATGTCTGCAATAGCATATAACGACACTTGCAGACACAGTACATCGGAGATACTCAAGAATGCACCTTCAGAGTTGCTTCACGCTGGCTTCTCCCTTCCTCCAAAGCTTTGTGTTTTTGCTCTAATTTAGTGTAAAACTAGAAGATGGAAATGACCAAAAAGATACAAAAACATTATTTAGGTAACACATTTGAAAATAAACTTTATATTTAATTATTTGATAAATGAAAAATACCTGCTCCTGTTCCCCAGCAAGTTCAGAGCATCTAAATTTTGGAGCCATTCCAACAATTACCGTCCGTATAGATGCTGCCATTCTATGTATATCAAAGCCAAGAATATAGTTAAAAGCACACTGAAATAAGGACACTAAAATAAGAGACGAAGGATATGAGGAAGCAACAGACAAACTATGTTCTTCATCAAGAAGCTTCTTGTTATCAAGTTGCGATAGCTTCCTTGATTCAGGGGTGAGTTTGTGGCCAAAAGAAATTGCAGAATATCAAAGACTAGCAACAACTTAAAATCCATAATTTGTACAACATTGACCATCATGAACAAGATCACAGAGATTTTGAATTCCCATCAGACTTCACACACCATACAAATTGCTTATTCAGTTAGCAAGATATTCTTTTGAACGTAATCCAAATAGGATAACAAGATTACAAATCTATGAACTACGGATT
>JASUUG010001021.1:1800000-2254896 GCA_030449905.1 Luvunga scandens | reverse complement strand
AATATAATCGACCAAATCCTCGGAATAATCCATCAAGTGATTGAGTCTTTTTGTTTTCATTAATTTCCATTAGATTATGTTCAAACAAATGAATGCGCCTCAAATCAGTCCAAATTTTAACTAGTTTTTTTTGTCTTCTAATAATGATGTGCCACCACGTTTAACCTGAGCAATTAATTACGCCCTAAATTTACAAGACATTCAGCAAGATTACTTTCCTTGTAAGTATGAATGCAATGAAAATTCTACCATTGATTAATGAGACACCGAGGAGGACACATAGCACATTTGAAGAGAAATTTAACCGCCAACATGGAATCGAATTCCAACCAAATGTTATTCCACCCTCTATCATATGCAAAATCAATGACATAAAAGGCAGAGAGTCATTAGTTCAATAATTTAATATAGAATTCAATATTTGATGGTTCCGCCTTTGTGTTTTTGTTAATTGATGTGTGTTACCAGCAGGCGAGAGATGAGCGATTAGGAATCCCAATTCTCTAAACTAATAAAATCTAATGATTGTTGTGGGGGTAAAAACGCATCTAATGGAGATTGGCTTTGATTGAGCAAGGGAAACCTCAGCATATAGGGTCCGTATATCTGGTCGAGGTCCGTATATCAGGTCGAGGTTCGCATATCGAGTCGAGGCATCCAGCCGATGCTCGTCACTATGTGAGAATGAACTCGCAGTAACCAGTGTTCGGGTTTTCTAATCACTTAGGCTTTCTCTAGGGTCGGTTAAGTCAGCCATGAGCTATGGCATGAGCAAGTCCAAGGTGATAGTTCGCGATGGTTACCAAAACGTGTATATCTCCCGAGAAATAAAGGTATGATACTCATGTTAGAATAGTTAAACTTCCATTTCCCCACGATGGGTAACGGACCCCAAGATGAGGGGAGGGGGGAAGAATGGATTGAAGGTTTCAAGAGGGGTATAAAAGTAAGAAAGGACGAAGGTAAAAGGGTTGGACAAAAATTTCTCTGGAGCGGACATCACACTTGGATTCTTTTGATTTCTTTTCCCCTTTTATAAGTCAAATAGCTTATTTCTCGTGAGCGAGAGAAATAGGCCTAGAACTATAACTTTAGTTTTTCCAAGAGTTAAAACCCAAACACTGACTTGAGTGTTGGAGGGTTATCGCTGGAAAAACATCTGGCGCCCTCTAACTGTGTGGTGTGGCTGCATGTATATACACTGGCCAGGTTGAGGTAAAGCTGGTTTGATTGATTTGTGCAAGAGCATAGCATAACTATTTGACCGCATAAGAGATCAGAGTACAAAAAAAGCGTTTTTGAAGATTAGAGTTCATTATCGAATTTTCTGCATCAACGTTTTGGCAACATCTGTAGAGAACTGAACGAAAAGTTATTGCCGTTTAGTTGTTCTAATAAGAAATTATATCAAGATGAGTTTTAGGGAAAACGAATCACAAAAGGGCTAACCAAGAAGTTATGGAGTCATCTACGCTTCGGGAGATTGCAAATGAAGCAAGGGAATAGGCAATGCAACAACGGATGGAACAGATGGAGAGAGAGATGGAAACCCTACATTGATTTTGTATGAATTGAGGGAAGGGCAAAGGGGGACAAGAAGAAATACCCCAGTTGACAATAAAGATATCTCTGAGCTGTGTACGGCAGCAATTTGAGAAGAATGTAGCTACTTAGATGGAACACCATCTTGGGGCAAGAATAATTTTATAACAGGAAACCGGCCTCAGGGAAATCAG
Source organism: Luvunga scandens (assembly GCA_030449905.1). Taxonomy (NCBI): domain Eukaryota; kingdom Viridiplantae; phylum Streptophyta; class Magnoliopsida; order Sapindales; family Rutaceae; genus Luvunga; species Luvunga scandens. Next base: position 2,253,160 of record JASUUG010001021.1, on the reverse strand, counting down.
AGCTCCGTGACTAACGAAAGTAGAGCGGGCCTTGAGGAAAGGGAGTTGAGGTAGCGTATGCATAACGTTAAGCACGAACGTAACCAGATATCTCTGCAGAATCCTGGTCGCGCCGCGGAGCTGGAAGGAGAAGTACAGAGGTTGTCCCAGGCCATCGATGAGATGCAAGGCCGCTGTAAGGCGCCGAATTGAAGGATTATGCTACACAGTGAGTCACCTCTTTCAGCCGAGATCATGAGCACGGTCATCCTATGAGACTTCCATTTCCCCGACTTTAAATATATGGGGAACAGCGACCCTTTGGTCCATATCGAACATTTCAATGACATGACCAAGGTACAAGGTTTGACCCAGGATCAAAAGTGTAGAGTATTTCCACTAACTTTAGAAGGACGGGCACGAGACTGATATTGGAAGCTGCCCAGAGGAAGCATTCATAGCTTTGAACAGATGTGTCAGGAGTTTGCCAAGCAGTTTTTCGGGGCTGTGGCACCAGAGGATGACATGATGGAGCTGCTGAACATCAAACAAAGAGAAAATGAAACCTTCATAGAGTTCTTAAAAAGGTATCACCAGGCAATGCTCAACTTGGGGGCTTACAATCATCCACAGGCCTTGAGAGAGCTAAAAGAAAGAGTGAGAATTGGGTGATTGTCGTATAACTTGAAGAATCCAAGTGTGCAATCTTATTCCATGGTGTACAAGCAAGCGAAGAGAGACATTGAGATTGAAGAGGAGAAAGAAGCACGGGTAAGAAGTGAGTTTTTATAAGGGTTGTGAAAAAAAGGAGTAAAAGGCACATAAAAGCAGAGGGTTTGTGAAGCAGAATGATAGCCCATTCACAAGCAAAGGTACATGTGGTCACGAATTTTCTCATCAGACTTCTAAGAGGCCAACACCTTACGAGCCGAGCAGAAATAAACTGATCAAATCTCCAAGCAGGGATGGTTGGAGAGAAACCAATCACCTATACGTCCCCCCTCGTCATATTCCCCCTACCACACGCCACGTACCATTTACCATACTAGACAGGTTGAACCAACCACCACGTACCACGTCTAACAACAATTTCCCCAAGGATAGAACTATCCAGATGATTGATCAAAATTCGTTATGCAAACAGTACATAGTGCTGAAAGTGCTAGTGGAAGAATTATACCACAACATAAAGAACCATGGACTATTAAACCCTCCTACACCAATTGCAAAACCGGCCAACAAGCGGGATAGAAACAAGTTCTGCAAGTTCCATGATACTTATGGCCACATCACAGCTCAATGTCGTGACCTCAAAAACCAAGTAGAGGACTTGGTAAGGAATAAAACCCTGCACTCAATCCACAGGGCAGAATGGGGGACCAGGGTGACGAAGTTAGAAGCGAGCAACTTATTGTAAGACTTATCGCAGGAGGTCCAACACTAACTGGAGATGCAAACAGAAATAGGAAAAATTATTCTAGATATGGGATGACAAGCAAGGAAATTCTTTTTAATCTACCCGCAGTAAAGCAAGCAAAAACTAGGCAAATACTAATAATGTGGACAGATAACGATGAGGAAGGTGTATTGTACCCTCATGAAGACACTTTAGTGATAAAGGCCAAGGTTGTAGGGAAAGAATGCAACCGGATATTGATTGACTCAGGTAGTTTGGTTGATGTCTTGTTCAAATCAACACTGGACAATATAGGGATTTCTAACTTGAAGTTGGAACACACCAATACCTTCTTGAAGGGCTTTGAAGGAGGTTGATTAACCCCCTTAGGAGTAGTGGAACTGTCGATCACAATAAGATTTGCTCCATCCGAGAAGTCCATGATGTTGGATTTTGTCGTGGTTAACGAGCAAAGCCCTTACTAGATGATTCTAGGAAGACCCTTTTTTAGGGTCAGTAGGGCAGTGATGTCAAATCATTACTTAGCCCTTAAATACCGAGTAACCGACGTTGTAAGAGTGGTGAAGGGCGATCAGAGAGTTGCTCGGGGGTGCTATACATTGGCTGCAAATAAGACAATACAGATTACTTCTCTGGATGCTAGAGGAGATTTAAAAAAAGAAAGACAGGAACCTACGTAAAATGTGGAGATGGTGAATGTGGAGGCTGAAAGTGCCTGAAAAACTTTGAAGATTGGGTCAAAGCTCGAAAAGGAGTTAAAAAAGGAGTTGGTTCAGTGCTTGCATGGACATGTTTATGTGTTTGCCTAGTTGCATGAGAGTATACCAGGGATTGACCCAAAGATTGCTTGCCACAAATTAACTATACAGATGGGTGCTCGATCGGTGAAACAGAAAATAAGGTGTTTCAACTAGGAAATGTGTGAAGCTATTAGCGCTGAGCTTGAGAAGTTCTTGAGAGCCTGTTTTATTAGAGAGGTGAATTATCCATAATAGGTATCCAATGTGGCGTTGGTGAAAAAAGCCAATGGCAAATGAAGGATATGTGTTGATTTCATCGACCTCAACAAAGCATGTTCGAAAGATAATTTTCCCCTTCCAAAGATTGACCAGCTGGTCGATTCTATAGCAGGACATGGCTTGCTCAGCTTTATAGATGATTTTTCAAGATGCAACCAAATCCCCATGTCAAAGCAAGATAAAGAACATACATCTTTTATTACTAACCAAGGCTTGTTTTGCTACAGGGTAATGTCGTTCGGCCTCAAGAATGCCGGTGCAACGTACAAGAGGCTGGTAAATAAGATTTTCAAGCCATTGCTAGGAATCATGATGGAGGTGTATGTGGATGATATGATCACTAAGTCAAAAATCTCAGCTGAGCATACAAAGCATTTGGAGGAGATGTTTCAGTTGCTAAAGGAATACAAGATGAAGCTTAACCCAAAAAAATGTGTCTTTGAAGTTGGCTTTGGAAAATTCTTAGGGCTCATGGTTAGCCACAGGGGCATTGAGACCAATACAGAGAAAGTACGAGTTGTCGTAGAAATGAGGTCCCCTCGAAATCTGAAGGAAATACAAAGATTGACAAGGAAGCTAACAACGTTGAGCCGGTTTATATTGAAAGTAACTGACAAGTGCCACCCCTTCTTCCAAGCAATGAAGAAAAAAAAGAAGATGCAATGGACCTTCGAGTGCGAGGAGGCTTTCCAGAAGTTGAAAGAGTATTTATTGCGAGCCCCCTACTGTCAACCCCGCAAAAAGGTGATATAATGTATTTATACTTGGCTGTATCCACACATGCTACGAGCTCAGTATTAGTGCGTAAGGAGACTGTAATTCAATACCCAGTGTATTACACCAGCAAAGCTCTGCTCGATGCAGAAATTCGTTACCCAATAATGGAGAAATGGCACTCGCTCTAGTCACAACTGCTCGAAAGTTGAGGCCATATTTTCAGGCATTACCAGTCATCGTTGTAACAAACTAACCATTACGACAAACACTCCATAAGTCAAAGACTCATAGACGGCTAGTGAAGTGGTCCGTTGAACTGAGTGAGTTTGACATAAGCTACAAACCTCGAGCAGCAGTCAAGGCTTAGGCTTAGGCTGTTGCAGATTTCATTGACGAGTTCACAAAGGATGAGGTGGAGATTAATCGACCACAGGTTGAAGCAGCTGATGATAAGAGCTGAGTCTGGCAAGTAACAGTTGATAAATCTTCCACAGAACAGGGAGCTGGAGCTGGGGTGGTACTGAAGAGTCCAGAAGGGGAAGAAGTCTCCTATGCAGTACGGTTGGAATTTGAAGCTACGAACAACCACGCAGAGTATGAGGCTTTTGTTGCAGGACTAAGGTTGGCTCATACGGTTGGTGCTAGAAAGTTGAGAATTCGCAAGGACTCCCAATTAGTGGTAACCCACGTAGAGGAGAAATTCCAACCTAGAGATGAGAGAATGGGGCAATACTTAAAAAAAGCGAGGCAGATGATCGCAATGTTTGAAAGTTTCGATATCAAGCAAATCCTACAAATAGAAAACTATAGAGCAAACATTCTTGCTCAAATGGCTACTACAGCAGATGCAAGAATGTCTAAGACAGTACCGGTAGAAATCAAGAATAATGCTTATATCGAGGAAGAGCATGAGGTGATGCAGGTGAACATGGGAAATTCTTGGATTGACTGAAATCATCTCGTATCTTCGAGATGGGGTCTAACCAACAGACAAAACATGAGCACAGAAGCTCAAATGTCAGGCATCCAGGTATACGTTGATTGATGGAGTGCTGTATCGACGGGGCTACACCCTACCACTCTTGAGATATTTGAACGAAGAAGAGGCTGATTATGTGTTGAGGGAAGTGCATGAGGGAATCTGTGGTAATCATTCAGGGGCACAATCTCTTGCTTTCAAGGCCCTAAAGCAAGGGTATTTTTTGCCAACACTTCACCAGGATGCCCAAGAAAAGACGAGAAGCTACAAAAGCTGCTAGGCTTTTTCTAATGTCCTAACGCAACCACCCAAAATGCTAACCACAATGTCGTCACCATGGCCAGTTGCTCAGCGGGGGATTGATTTGATAGGACCACTACCGAAGGGCTGAGGAGCAACCACAAATGCAATTGTGGCAATAAACTATTTTACTAAGTGGGTGGAGGTCGAGGCCCTCAGCAAAATCACAAAGAAAAGGACAACTGATTTTGTATGGAGGAATCTCGTTTGTAGGTACGAAATTCCTCATTCGCTCATAGCAGATAATGGCTGACAATTTGACAATCATAATTTCAGAAGCTTCTGAAGGGCTTAGGTATAGAGTTGAAGTTCTGCTCTCCATTCTACCCCAAAGCTAACGGGCAAGTAAAAGTAGCCAATAAGATGATAAAGAAGTTGTTGAAGACGTGGTTAGGAGAAAAGAAGGGGGGATGGGTGGATGAGTTATAGAGAGTCTTGTGGGCATACAGGACTACCCACAAAACCGCCATGGGAGAGACCCCATTTGCTTTAGCTTTTGGCCATGAGGCAATTGTACTAGCAGAGATTGGGGTACCAACACATCGAGCAGAGCACTTCGACAAAGAGGAAAATGATAAGCAGATTTGCTTGAACCTGGACTTATTGGTAGAGAAAAGAGAACTCGCATCAAAGAGGGCAGCTGCGTATCAGCTAAGGGTAGCCCGCTACTACAATAAAAACGTACGGGTGAGGCAGTTTCGAAGTGGGGATTGGGTGCTGGGGAGAGGCAGTTTTATCATGTTAACTCGGAGTTAAAAGCCATGGAAGAGCATAAACTCCGAAACCTTCATTACTTTCTCCGACGAACCAAGGTAAGCGCCGCATGTTTCCTTGCATTTATAAAAGAAAAGGAAGAGAAATTGCGTAATTGTGATGCAGAAACTATTGAGCTTTCAAGCGATGTGTTCATGACATTGAGCTTTCACCTTAGTTTGTCGGAGAAAGTAATGATGGTGTCTTAGTTTATGCTCTTCCATGGCTTTTAACTCTGACTTAACATGATGAAACGGGCCAATTGAAACCATTTGCGGAGTGTAATGACTTGGATGCAAACGCCGCTCGGGCTCGGGCTCTCTGTAGATGCAACACTCTTCGGATAAGGGATGCAAGGTCTCCAATTTCCCACCCAGAGAATCAGCCAGCTTCTCCATATCAATCGATACATGATCTCCGTCACCGCCATCCATATTCAGTCTATTCGCCTGCTGCAGCCTGCAGTACTAGGTATTTAACCAAACAAATGGCATATTCCAAAAGCCGCATGATTAAATAATAATAAAAATAATAGTCAACAGAACATTAGTTTAATTTAAAAAAAAAACTCTGAACTGAAAAATAAAAAATAATAAAAAGTCCTCGTTAGCTCTTACAGTCAAATAATTTTTTTAAAAAATAAACAGAAAATACTAATTATCAAAGAAATGAAGATGATAGAGGAAATTTGCATACATGCCGTTCTAAGTGGACTAAAATGCTGAATTCAGAACTTGGAATCATCAAACGGCAGCGTTTTTCCTGTTAATACGATTCAAGTTATCACGAGCAAGACAAGTGGCTTACTTAAACATCAAAACGGCAACACATGAAGTCGTTTTATCCAGGGTTTAAGTTACGCACGTGAGAAAGCATGAGTGAGAAGAGGAATCATGTTCGTTGCCAAGCCGTTTTCCACGTGGCTGAATCTGGTGCAATCTGGGTTTGCTATCAGCTGTTATATAAGTTGATTGTTGAGGCAGTTTCAGCAAGATTGGAAGAGCAATCTATAGAGAATTAGAAGAGAGAACAAGAGTCATCTTGTTCCCTGATGCATTCTCTGTATATGCTCTGTAAAATCACTTCGAATAAAATCTATTTTGGTCGCTTCTCCGGTGGATGTAGGTTGTGCTACCTTGCACAACTGAACTACCTAAATCAGAGTTCTTTTCTGTTGTGTTTGCTTGTAAATCTTGTTCATTTCTTGTGTTTCTAATCTCTGATATCTTGGTTTGTGTTCTAAATCAATCATTGAGCAAATCAAGATTTATTAATTGTTCATCTGCAACTTGTAAGATCTTGATAAGAGTCTTGGGCAGTGTTTGATATCTTGCGTTTCAGAGGTAGTTCAAACACTACATAAAATAATAAAAACCGTGCGGCCTGAGAAATTATGCTTCTGCATACCGACTTAACTCATTTTCCATAGACATCCGGAATTGACAAAGAATTAATTTTTTGCTTCAGGAAATTATTTTCCTCCCTTTTGCCGAATCTGTATGGATACAATCCCATCAACTGGTAAAATACATTAAGCGTTTTGGTAAATTGCATTCGAAGAGTTTTAAGAATAAAGCACTTTGGATTCTTAAACCTCATCTTAACTATGTAAAATAAGCAAGTTCGTTTCGCTTTTGATTGCTACGATAAATATAGCAACATAAAAAATATACCAAGAAGATGACTTGCCCTTTTAATATTAGATGTCTATTGTTCTCGCTTAAGTTTCTTTAACCGCCAATTTGTTTGATCCAGACAATGATTAACTGATTCGTGATTGCTCCATTGGCGTATGCTTTGTCATTAATCCCATGGAATCACCTACATCGGGGTTGGTTTATAAAAGATTGATTCAAGAATATGGATTATCAATAACATTTTCTTTGCCGACGTGGGATATTTGCCAATTTCAATAGTTTTGGGTTGTCTCAAACTTATATTTATAGCCTAATAACTTATTTTCAACATAAGTGAGATATTTTTTCTATCATCCATGTATTTCGGCCTTTTCGTCTAGTTCTTGTCAACTAGAGATATAGTCTAGACCCACTTGTACATGACTTTAGCACTAATATTGTATAAAAACCATAGGTAACTCATACATAATATCTCCAAGTATATGAATAAATTGTTATGATGAAGGACACCTGCGGGAAGTCCAAAGCAAATAATATCTTGTTACTAAGCTGGTTGTTGCACTAATTATACACAATAATTACAAGATATAAATATTCAATCAAATCAAGACAGGTTGCCTATACACGGGTATTAAAGAAATTAACGAGGCAGTTCTATATATTATAACAGAAAAGTCCATTACTTCTTATCGCTGTTATACATTTTTTTTTTTTTAAAATGAGACACTGTGTGTCTTTGTTTATTACCTTTTTATTGACATTGAAGACAACAATAAAAATCAAAGTTGATGAATTTGGACAGAGGTTTGTCGTCCGGAGCCTGCGTATAACTTGAATAATCGTCTTCTCTTTTGCTGTTAGAATGAAAAATAAAAAAAATAAAAAAAAAAAGAAAATAAGTGATGATAGAATTACGAACTTTTGTTTTTACAAACTATTTTATAAACATTAATGCGACACAATAATTTCAGTTGGATAAAACTAAACATAAAATGATAAAAATTTATTACTATAAACGAATTATAGTACCATGTTTCTATCATATTTATAAAATAAAAAATAAAATATATTCGCACTTAAGTAGTACTACATTAGAAAGTTACTTTTTACAAAATATATTATTCTGCAAACACTGTATATTAATTAGATACGTTTTTGTTATTTTCACTTTTTTCCCTTCAAAATGTTGTTTAACGACTTATATGCATCTTCGACTCTAAAAGATTATGGACAAAAATTTTGGAATTTCATTTGGGAAAATATGCATATATAGAAATATTTCAATTCGGAATTTTAAAGTGTGCGACAAGTCCAGAAAAATGCATAAACTATGTAACTTATGTGCTTTAAGTTTTAAACCTCTTAAACTCCACGGTTTTAAAGCTTTCTCAAACTTTTTCGCACTTTAAAATTCTGGACTAAAATACTACATACATACATAAATATATAAAAAACAATTTTATAAGGTGTTCCAATAATTTTCAGAAAACAATTTGCGTATATATGTTTCTCCACATATATGTGTGAGTGTTTCAAAAACCAATTTTATAATTCTAGAATTTAAGACTATGGTTGCCCTGATTGTAATATAATAGCCAAGAAAAGCAACAGCTAGAGTCTCCCTATTTAGTATTGCTACACATTTCTAAAATCGGTGGGTGTTTTTGATGAGAGATCGTAGGTTAAAGGTCCGTTATCTTAATCTCTACTCTTTAGCCTTTCAAAATCGGGAGAAAGGGAAGCATTGAAACGCCATTAATGAATCAATGAACGATTGCTATTGATATGAACATTCAAGTTTCTACAGCATAATTTTTTCACTTAAAAGGAAATCAAAGAATGTAATGGTGTAGTTTCAAAGCAACACCAACACATAAATATAAGCGGAAAATGAAGTTGCATTTTGCTTTCACATGTCTCGCATTGCTGGTGTGTCGAAATCCTTCCCATTATAAGCATAAGCAAGCATACTCGATCACGTGACTACATTATTGGTTGCCCTGATTGTACCAGCTAAAGTGTCGCTGTTTAGTATTGCTAGTTTAGTATTGCTACACCATTTCTAATACCCATGGTTGTTTTTAATAAGAGGTCGTAGGTTCATAGCTTAAGGGTCCATTATCCTAATCCCTACTCTTTAGCCTTTCGATATCGGGAGAAAGGGAAGCATTGAAACGCCATTAATGAATCAACTTCACGTACCAACAAACCCAAGCCAAAAAAAAAATTCAACTTTCAAGAAGTAAATGAACGATTGCTATTGATATGAACATTCAAGTTTCTACAGCATAATTTAAATATTTACTTTAATTTACACTGTATTTTTTTCACTTTTAAAGAAATCAAAGAGTGTAATGGCGTGATTTTAAAGCAACACCAAACACATACGAATAAGTGGAAATTCCGCTCGCATTTTGCTATCAGATCTTTTTATGTTTCCATCAAAAAGCTTTGAACACTAAAGTACTCGATCACGTGCAATCACATGTCTTATATTACTGCTGTGCCTAAATCCTTCCCGTTATAAGCATAAGCAAGCCATCACAATTTGTGAGTTCTCTCTGTGTAGTGTTTCTTTTGACTAAAGCTTAGAAAGATGAATTATGGGTTTGTCTTGTTTTTCTTTTTCTGTTTCGGGGTGGCTCTGGGTAAACAGTGCACAAACTAGAGTCCCTATGACTCACAGACATTTCGGTATGAGCTAACATCAACCAACAAAACACGGAAAGAAGAGGTGTTATCTCATTTCCATTTAACACCGACTGAAGATTCAGCTTGGTCAACTTTGATGCCAAGCAAGATATTGGATGATCAGAAAGATGAAGTTATGATGTAAGGCGGAAGCGATACTAGATTTCGTTCTAACGTACGTTTTTGAAACTCAAGAAAGAGGACTCTCACAATAGAGAAAATAACTCAATTAAGAAATATTGAATATTATTGATAAGAAACTTGTGTAAAGAAACAAGCATAACAAGTCTATTTATACATATTAATATTATCTTATTCTTAATAAAATAAGATGAATAATCTAAAATCCTAATTAGACTAGAATTACAAATATAACTCAAATAATTTTAATAAAATAAAATAATCCTAATAAAATATTAAATAACCCGATATTATAATTCTTAATAAATTCTAATTTATTTTATTTAATATGCTCCCTACATCAGTCTCTCCCTCTTTGAAAAAGCTCGTCCTTGAGTTTTGCTCAAAACAAAGACAATCTGAAATATGAAACTTATAAGAGAGTAGCAATAAATCTTGAAGCTCGAGCTCAAAATCTTTCATATAAATCTTCCTTAAAACTTTAAATACTTCATACTTCATTTTCTTCTTACTTTTAACTATGGCTCTTCTAAAAGCTCTAAGGACAAGATTAACTTGATGTTGAATATCCCTCATAGAAGATAACTTGTTAAGAAATTCTTTAGACACTATATCATGAAATTCTAGGAGTAATTCAATCGATACTTGAGCTCCTTCTCCGTCATTCACATTCATTTTATTCGCTTGCTACGGGCTGCAGTATTAAGCATATATGAACAAAACAAATGAAACCAGTATATTCCAAAAGCCACATCATCATCATCATCATCATCATCATCATAGGAGGCAACGAAACATCAGTTTACTTAAACAGTAAACTTTGAACTGACAAAACAAAATGTAACATAAGGTCCTCCTTAGCTCGTACAGTGATGGGTGTCGAAGCCAGCAAATATAAATACCTACTCTAAACAAGATTGTGTATAGTGATTGAGCAGGGTCGTGTCCACAGAGACTGGTAATTATTTTAATCATTTTTAAATAAAAATGTAAAATTGGGGGATTGTTGACAATAATGAAAATCAAATTAAAAATATTTAAAATGCAAATTAAAAGTGTAATTCAAAATGGGAAAACTCTAGTTGAAGGAATTAATTCAACTTTGATTCGATTACTGATCATCGATACAACTATAAATCATTACTGCTTATGAATAGACTGGTTATAGCTACTGAGACACTCTAATAGCCAATCTCTCCTTAATTAGTCGATAACCAAGATACGACCATTGGTTATTTCCCTAATCAATAGACAACCCTAGATACAATCATAGGATTTAATCAATTGACAGCCTGAAAATTAGAGAGACCCAAATCCTAATTAACAAACGCATACGATGGTTCATTTAAATTAGATTATTTATTCCCATAACACAACGCACTGCTATGTTATTTGCCACAAACATCAAAATCTTCATACGATGAATCTTTCAATTGGCAGTAGACTAAGTTGGTAATTAAATAGTGGCTAATTATCTAATTAAAAAACATAATCATGGCAATAATTCAGAGAATAAAAAAATACCCAAAAAGTAATAAAGCAATTAAAAGCACAAGAAAGATCTCACAGTAATGGTGAATCAAAGCTTCATTAATCTTCAACCAGAAAAATGAGTTTAGTTCCTCATGGAGAAAAAGAGAAAACCCTAAAAAAGATAAAAACAATTAATAATCCAATTCTAATTCTAATTCTAATATCTCTAATCCTTCTTTATCTCCTATTTTTATAGTTTTCCTAAAAAGGATAAAGATAAAAATATCTAAAATATTATCTAAAATTACAAGAGCAATGAAAAGATAAAACACGTTAAAATAAAAACGTCAAGTCCGCAATTGATAGCACGCGCCCACGTCTTATCAACAAACTTCTTTTGAAATCGACTGTCATACGTCCACGCCTTATCAACAAACTTCTTCTGAAATTGAGAATTTCTCCTAGAAGTCAATTTATCCTCAAACATCATCTTGTAGCTCAATTTAGCACTAATAAATAGAATTGCACCTACAAAAATAAAACACAAGTAAATCACAACTATTAAGTGCAAAACATTAATATTAAAGGGAGTAAACAATGCAAAACTAGTGCATAAAATGTACTATAACATACAGTCAAATAATAATAATAATAATAAACCATAAAATAATAATTTAAATAGGACTGAAGATGAAAGAGGAAATTTGCACGCATACCGTTCTAAAATAATAAAGCTTGCAGCATCAGAAATTATGATTCTCCATATGTACAGTTAACTCATTTTTATAGACATCGATCTGGAATTGATAAAGAATTAATTCCTTGCTTCATGAAATCATTTTCCTCTTTTTTCTGAATCTATTGTTAGAAATTGAGTTGGCATTTTAAAATAGTAATATCTCACATTGCTTAGATAAGAAAGTTATATTTGTTTATATATAGAAACCGAATATGGGGTGGTAACAAGCCCACAAAAAGAAGGCTCACGCGCACGAAAACATGCTCAAGAGAGGACTCATACCGAAAATCTATTAACATGATTATAATTCAGATTTATAAGGGTTAGGACTCAGTGCATCTATTTAAGTACTATAAATTTTGCCACTTGACAAGGAAATCTCATAAATAAAGGCAAATGAGTCACGTAACAGATAAATAAATGAAAAAAATCATGACAAGGAAATCTCATAAATAAAGGCATATGGGTCACGTAACAGATAAATAAATGAAAAAAATCAGATTAAATCCCAAAAGAAAAAGAAAGGCGGAGATTAGATCTAATCTCCTCAGCAAAATGTGCCATAGAAACATTAAGCTTAATTAAAGGTGATCGGACATAAATTCGCAGGAGAGAATTAACAAATTCTCTCTAATGAGAGAGAAAAACATTCTGTAGACTCAAAAATTACACTCCTACTTGATTTTCTTATATTTTCTAAGGAACCAAATGCTGACTTCGAGGGTTGGAGTGCCTCTTGCAAATACCAAATATGCTCTTGAAGCTTTGGGAACTTGAAGATATAGGATAAAATTGTCACTTTCAAGTGTTGAAGGAATTTTGCTCCTTGAATTGACGCCGTCTGTGGAAATCTAGAAAAGAAAATTTGAAAAAGCCGGTGAAGAGCAACATCTCAGAGGAGATCGCAGATCAGAGACGACGTCGTTGAATCAATTTTCAGAATTTGAATCAGAGAAAGCTGTCTTTCAATTCTAAACTTGCATGAAAGAATTAAATCGAATCGATATAACTATGACATTCATGAACTTCATTTGACCTCGCAAGCATAAAACGATGAAGGGAAAAACTGATACATTTTACAAACATTTTACAGACATTGGGTGAACCACTGGTAATTCTAAAATGTTTTACGCATATCGAGTAATTTCTCTATGAATAAACCATTCATGGTCCAAACTTCATGAACAGGATTCGAACCCGTCAGTTCAATAAATTCAGGTTGTGAATTTAGCTAAATAAAAAGAAAAAGAAAGAAAAAAAATGACTGCACCGTGTACGTTTTGAGCCCCGAATTGAATTTGGGTACGCAACTGAGATGGCCGAAAACAGAGTCTCCGAAAATCGAGAAAACGTTCAGCTACTGAAAAGTGGACATCTAACAGATTCTCTTGCGTTTGGAGATCTCCAAAAACAAAGGTGGCGCTCTTCCATGGCCTTGCTATGATGAATGAAACAAAGGTAGTCATGTGGATGCTAACACCGCGTGGGCTTCGAACTCTGTAGATGCAACACTCTTCGGATAAGGGATGCAAGGTCTTGAGCTTCCCATTCAGAGCATACGTCAGCTAACTTGTCCAAATCAAATGATACGTGATCTCCCTCTCCGTCATCCATATTCATTCTATTGGCATGCTACAGCCTGCAATATTGAGTAATTTTCGAAACCGGTGATAGAATCAACGTTAAAACATTATGGTATTTACCGTTATTGGAAAAAGCAATTAAAAAAAGCATAGAATAATAATTGTCAATACAATTAGAAATGAAGATGAAAGAGGAAATTTGCATACACGTCATTCTAAAATATTAAAAGCATGCAGCCTCATAACTTAACTCGTTTTTATAGACATCCGGAATTGATAAATGATTAAATGTTCCTTTCTTCAGCAAATTATTTTCCGCTCTTCCCGAATCATCTATGGATACAATCCCATCAAGAAGTAGATATAAATCAACACGATAAATTCCGGATGAAGCGTTTGATGAATCAAAGCATTTTATATCCTTAAACCTCATCAGAAGTATTAGTGTAAAAGTTATTCGATTCGCTTATTCCGAGGCCCATTAACACTTAAGCCCTAAATGATAGTTTTTGTAAGAATTTTGGGCCTTTTGTCAGTAATGGAAGCCAAGGATTTGGGCTGAGCACCGTGGTCCAAACTTCACATACAAGGTTCGAACCATTAGTTTAATATGTTCAGGTTGTGAATTTAGATTTTAGCCACAGAAAAAGAAAAATATATATTAAAAAAAAAAGAATATGAATGGAGAAAATGTTTGGTATATTTTTCTATTTGGTGGTAGAAATTTGATGTGGTAAAGTGGCCTAACATTGGAATGTATAAAAGTCAATGCACAAATTATTCTTTTTACAACTTGAATCATTTTGCTTGGTGGAAAAACATTGGAAGCTTTTTTGCCTTTATTCTGATCCCTTCCCTTGTTTGATGGCTTGAGGTTCGTTTAATTTACGACAAGAGAAAAAAGAATTTAATAAAAAATAAATATATCGAGAGTGATTTAAATTATGTTCTCTTTTAGAATAATTTTCTAATGGAATTTCAATTTATATATGGCTTCCGAGTTTTTTATTAAAATCGGTACCTATTTATCCCCATGACTTTAAATCAATTATTCTTGTGCTAAATAAAGAATCGATAGTCTAATTATTAGCTTGTTTATTGCAATAACATGCCAAAACAAAATCACACGAATGCATTTGAGCGCATAATTTCAATCTATAGCCCAGCTACTTGCACTTTTTATTTATTTGTTTGTTTGTTTATTTTAACCATTGTGCTCTTGAAATGATAATATACTTGAATTCATTCGTGTCATCAACGTCCACAATAATAAAAAGTAATATTCTTCAACTTTTTGAGCCCTTTAATTTGTGAGCTGGTTGCGTCGGCTGTTTTGTAGCGCCTACAAAAAAAAAAAAAAGAATAAAAAAAAGTAATTATACCGACATAAGTCTAAGAATACCATACCATATGATAATAAAACAAAAAACGATTCCAAAAAAAAAATAAAAATACAAACCCACAATAATTTAATTACTTACAAATAAATGGTGGGTCACGAAATGGTGCACCCATTTTGGGCAGGGAAGAAAAAAAGGGTAAAGTAAATGCGTGTTTCCCACTTTTAACCATTATTTAAGGGAGCCTCCAAATGATCGAAACAAGTTATTATACAATAATAATTTCTCTTTTGTTATTGATTGATGAGTGTATTGGCAACATTCTTCACTATAAGCAATTCATAAGTATGTGCTCTTTCGTACGTGTGGTTATGAGTGCTCTTCAAGTTGATCCAAATTAATATCAGCCTGGTGGAAGCAACCAAAAATTGGATATTATGATTTAGAAAAATTAATAGACATAGTTCAAGTTGTTATGATTGCAAGTGTCAAAATATATAGTCATTTACACCATACCATGTGTCTAAAAATATTATAAAATATCATTCAAGGATAAATGAAAGATTTCATATCTGAATTAGATGAAAATCAGCATATGACCACTTGAAAATCACATAATAATTATGTAAAACCCAATAAATTTATTAACCTTACTTAATGATACAACAATTAGAGGCATGTGACGATTAGTAATGAAATCACATGCCCAAAACTCAAATAAGGTAAAAAAAATTATTAATCTACCAATAGAAAACAAAGTGTAACAACTAAACAACAGAGATTTAGACCTAAAATCAAAACTCGTGCTATGTGCATCCTTCTCAGTCTATACATACATGCCAAAAGGATTGAGAAATGACTTTTCGTCATTCTCTCACCTGACAAAGAGAAAACCAAATTCGAAATTATTGAAAATTCATAGAACATGAACTGACAAGAGTGTTGAGGAGGAAACATTAAAGAGAAGAAGAAATCTCACTTAGATCGAATAACCAATTATATTTCGATTTATCTTTCATTAATTATGTGTTCTAGGTCATTGAAGGATATCAATGCATCGCGAGTAATATATTTTCTTGGAAACTTTATGAAATTACAGATCTTTCTGAAAAAACAAAAAACTTCAAGTAAATTTATGTAACAATTACCATTAAATTACAAGCTCATAAGGTTTTTTTCCTCTTTGAATTAAAATGCGACTTAGGATTAGATTTCTCCTTTATATTGTTAGTGAAATTAGATTTTCATACTATAGTCTCAGTAGATTTATAGGATGCATTATAAATGTAGCATCTATAAATGTAATAGATCTCAAATTATAATATATTAGTAAATTATGACTATTGTTCCAAAAAAAAAAAAATTATGTAACGATAAAAAATGATTTGATAGTGCATATAGTTGGTTTACCATTATTAGCTCAAGATAAGCTAAAAATATAAGAGCATCACTATGTACAAAGAATATGTTTGTGTTTCCCTTGCAGTGATCCGAAATAGCTATTTTCAATTTTTTTTTTTTTGAATTAAGCTATTTTCAATTCATGTAACAAAAGGGTTTCTTTTCAACAGTGAAATCGTGGCCGACAAGAGCATCATCAAAAGTATATTTAGCTTTTTGCCTTTAAAGTACATATGTCCCTCACTTTGACATGGTGGAGGAATATAACTAATAATTTTCCTTCGTTGCTTTCGCTTTGAGCTTAGGTGGAAGCTTACATTTTCTCCCACCAAATGATGACAGGCAGGAAAACATTTTATGAAACTTCAAAAAAGCTTATATAAGGTCCTTAAAAAATTTCTTTTGTGGGGTTATAATGTTTCCAAACATAGACTTCAAAGATAGCTAAAAGAAATTAATGTAAAGATTTTGTGTAACCTAAAGTTAGATAATATGGGGTTTGAGTTTGTTGATCCTTTTCCAAAGAATTACTTTTATATTTGTTACTAGATGCCAACATCTAAAACCCATGTAATTAAGTAAAGCAATGCTAGCGAAACTTTAGCCTTTACCTAACACAACATTGCATAGAAAATTTTGCTAGCTTTAATACTAAAATAAATATGAATTACCCGTTCGATAATGACTTTAATATTTGTTGTGAGGTATAAGGGAATATACAACTATAAAAAGAATCTATGTACAAACATGGAGTAATTCACCTTCTAAAGTTGTTTGATTTCTTAACCTTTATTAAACTTAATAATTAAAGCTTTTTATATTAACTTATAGAATACAAGAAGTCTAAACTCAAGATCATTTATAGTTTTATACCATTTTAAGGTCTACTTCAATTGTAATATGTGTGAAATTCATACCTCAAAATCGTTTGTGTTGTTTCAAAAGATTTATGAATAAAACTAATTTATTCCCATAAATTTCACCGACATATTAAGTGGCGGGACCTGAATTTTGATATGAGTGCCATAATAAAAAAAACAACAAATTAAACTTACGATGGCCATAGTACAAAATCTACATACCTAGGATTTTATCCCCTATATTCCCTAATAAAATTTTTGTTCATCCAACATAGTTCCACCCATAGTCAAATTCATTTTGAAAATCTACTCAACTTCTTCACATGATATGTGTCCGTGTGAAATGACTGGAACTATACTAACGAGAGGAAGTACTAATAAATTAAATGCAAGCATAACTTTTTCTAACTATTATGTTATATTGATTTTGTAGACCATTTATTGGTAGTTTTATGTTTTAAGTCTGATATAATCATTGTATGTGATGTTTATATAACCACCTACAGCCAGTTAGAAGCTAATTGACAATCATGATCGGTAATTGTACTGGATCAAAATTATTGACGAAGTAAAGAAATGCTAAAATTGTCATTAGAAGGCCTTTTAGGCTAAGAAAAGTATAGAAACTTGATGATCCTTTCTTACCAAATGAGATATTTGATTATATTAATCATTCCATAAATTTCATTGAGGGTGAGAAGCTTAAATATAGTTTTTAATATTGCTTCTGAGGAAAAACAATCAAAATCCCCTCATTTGGTGGAAATAATCATTTTCTTACTCATTAAAAACATTTTGTCAAGTGTCAGCTCTTTTCTTTTTTTCTTTTTTTCTTTTTTTCTTATTTCCTTCCAAAACAAATTTTACTTCAAAATTAATATTTAAGTCTATTCATTTTTTTAACCATTTTTTTCAATATAGAAAAACTAATCTGACTTCCAAAAGTGTATCAAGATGTTTAACACTGTGTCATTGGGAGGGGGGATTCTGGTGACTTTCAAAAAGAAGGGGGAAATAATTAATTTTACCAAAAAAGAAGAGAGGTTTTGGTCATTTTCCCTCTGTTTCTATTTTGGAGCTTTTTTTTTAACACGTATTCAATTTTGAAGCAATCTTTTTGCTCGAACTCACAAGCAAAAATACATGGAATGTAGACATGCTTTGGAACAAAGCTAATAGACAAGACCTTCTTACTTCATAAATCATACTTGCTTGCCTTTTTCTTCTATCCCTCGCTTTATTCATATTTTTTCGCATTTGTTCGGATTCTTTGATTTTCTTTTTTATATTCTTTTCTCTTTTTGTCTCATTTGTTGATTGCGAATTAGAGTATGACAGAATTTTTTATTTCTTTTATTAGGATTAATTTGACCCAAAAAATTATTTAATAGGTAATTTATATTAGTGGAGGTTGTTTTAATATGTATAACCCCGGTGGCAAAAACACACATGCAAACACAAGCTATCTACTACCATAATTACAATCTAACTACATTTACTAAAATATAGTAAGAAATTGAGATACAAATTTTTTATATCTCGAATACTAACATGACATTTGTCGATAACCACCAAGTGTTAAGTAATTTATTAATATTTTTATACCATTATTAATATAACATTAATTAATGATACATTAATTAATAAATAATACTTGTAGTAAAATATTATATTAAATGAAATACAAATTTTATATCTCAATTCTAGAAGTTTAAGTCACATTACTAGATATTGGGCAGGATTTTTCCAATATAAACGAATAAAGTATAGATTCCATTTCACATTCTAATAAAATCTTCTCGATTTGATAGCATAGATCAGAAGTGGACCGAAAGATCGGACGGATACTTAATGTTGATTATTTGTATCGTCATTAAGTGTCGTTTTACAAATTAGGACCACAAATTTTGATCCGTGATGTTGAATTGTAACAATCAACGTTGCATACAACATGTGAATATGAGCATAAACTTTTGTTTATCAAGTCACTTTCAAAAGTATTAATCTAATCTTCCACAACACATCTCTGTTGTCGGACCTCTATGTAGCCAAACGCAGCATTATTTTGAGGACATTTCTTTAGTGGGTTTTTTGGTGCGGTGGTCTGTTCACCTTTAAATTTAATTAAAACTAGAAAGTAAATGTGCTTTGCAGATGGTCATCATTATAGGGTTTATTTTGGGTATTCGCTCTTTTAGTCGTACCGTCTAAATTAATTGTTGAATTAGTTCAATTATTTTTCAGCTATTACATGTTGATTTTTTAAATTTTAAATAGTCATACTGAAATATTATTTTATATTTAAAAACTCAAATTCAACGACGAAGAAAATAATGATAATGATATCAGTCTTTTGAATAATTTTTTTTTTAATATCAGAACTATCTAAATAATTGACTAAATGAGGATTTTTATTTTTACATTTTGCTATTGTTACATCAAATCAATTATAATCCCAATGAAGACAAGTGCGTAACAGTAGAGAATGGTTCGCTTTGTGTTTCTCTTTGTTTGTTTTCTTGGGAACTTACCAGCAATTTTGGAATTCATCAACCTCAATTTCGATAAACTAGTTCATACGATTTTTTAATCCAATGTATGGGCAGGGCTACAATTTAGAGAAGACAAAGCCATTAAAAAGGACAAAAATTAATTATTAGAATGTGGAATTTCGTCGATCCTAACATTATGATATTTGGTGTGTTTTTTGTGAATGGGAAAGCCTAAATTTTGTTAGAGATTCTCTTCAAATAGATATTTATACATCACAAAACACCAATTGGATTTATCCGATAAAAGAGCACCAATGATTTCAAACTCTCAATCTGGAACAATAATAAAAGATTGGGTAACCAAAAAAAAATAATAATTAAAAACCATTATAAATTTTTTTTCTTGAAAAAAAAAAAGGAATATAAGTAAGCAGCTAGTTGAGTTAAGCATCCATATATTCCTTTCATTAGCTTTTAGTTGGTGACATGATCAAGGGTTTGATCCACCAATTCTACCTAACATGAACCCTAGCTAATCACCAACCATACTAAACAATTGCATTACATGATCTAATTAATTCAATATTTATTGAGATTTGAATCAGATCTCTCTTTTAAAGATAATCTTTACGTATTAACATTTTATTCCACTTTATAACCATTGATGATAATCTGAACTTGTAAAAGATTTGTAAATCGAAAAATTTTATTTTTAATTGATGTAATCGAAAAAGTTATAATCATTATGTCTACCATTTGTGCCAAGAGATACACGGTTTTATTTTCATTTTCATTTTTTTTGAATTAATGGTCCTAAAAAATTCAGGACTAGAATTGTTTTTTCATATATATTTTAGAGCACCATAGATTAGCTGTTTATTATTTAACTTTTTTTTTTATTATTTTAAACATCATATAACTAGTAATTAAAACACTTTACAATGCCTTGGTGAACTGAACCTGAATTCTTGACCTCTTGTCATAGTTCAAGAAATTTGATAAGTAAACTAGCTAACATCCACTATTACTTAATTAATTTATTGAAAAAGATTCATTGAACATTTATTATCATATTATAACGTTGTTGCTTTCACTATAAAATACGAGTGTACCACAATCTAATTATTATTGGATGATTGATTTAGAAATATGCATTTTGCTTAACAAATGATTTTTCTAATACTATTTTTTCAACTCCCACGTTACCATTATTATTGAAATTTGAACTCAAACAGTCCGTTTTATAGATTTCACAATCAAATCGAATTACTATTAAATGAAAATACTTATATGGTAGTATTCAAAAAATAAAAATAAATAAGCCATAACATAATTTATAATACTAATTAATGATTGGTAGCCCTTAATCCCCGGGAATGAAAACCCCTTGTGAGAATTAAAAAACAATGCTAATTGTCGCATATACAAAGGAGTATAGAAAAATGCCCTGAATTTCAGTGACTTCATATAATCAAATCATTAATAATATGCCAATCAAAAGTCCTTTCATAGGATTTTAATTTAGTGCAAGTCACATGCTAAACTTAAATAATCGAAAAAAAAAAATTAAATCGTTAAAGCAATGAGATGGGGAACCAAAACTATATTGAACAGTAAATAAAAAAAAGGAATAAGGAATTATAGGTGGCAAAGTTCGAAGACCAAATCCTAGAATTTATTTATCACAAGCTTGCACGTTCGCATAATTCCATTGGATTATGGGAGCCCCATGTGAGATACCGTACGCATAATCTTTTTTTGTCTTTGATTGGCGCTATGAAAACTTTCTTTACTCATTACACGTGTGAATAATTTGATTTTATTAAAAAATGAAAATCAGGTCTTCACTTTAATTAACCAACTCATTACACTTAAGACCTTCATATGAGCAGCATTAAGTATGTTTATTAGAAAATTTTATTTATTTATTTATTGTCATAATGGTGCAAGCATTAATAAGGACAATAGTACAGTATAAATTGGGTTGTTTGCATCATTTTCAAATTGGCCAATTTGGGGGAATTTTGTAGTATTTGGTATCATCTCATGTAATATGCTTGGTTAGGTGGCACAATTGGTAGCTTTTTTTCTAAAAAAAAGAGAGTAAATGGTATAATTCTTCAATTTATATGACCTACGTGAGAAAAAAAAAAGAAATTTGATGTATTAAGAATATTTTTAATGCAATCATAAAAAAAAAATCCTTCCTAATTCAGTTTTAAATAATAATAATAAGTAGCTTCTTTAAGATTGGATGATGAAGGAAGAAAACACTTTCTACATTAAATTATCGAAAGTAATACAAATGGTTGGCGGGTTTTCATAAATACACATAAGACAAGTCACTATTAAATTATTGCATGGATGATTTGATATCTCGTTTTAACAAAAATATATAACCAATTAGTTTTTGTATGAATACATGCATAATAATATGTTATTAAATTGTTGTATTGACGACTTGGAACCGTAAAATGTTGTGCAAAAGTTTTTATTACCCCATCAATAACAAAGAATTTATAAATATCATCCGAGCATATCAAAATTTTTTCTTAATTTAATAATATATTGAGTAAATAATTTAAGTAGTGATTGATAATTAATAAATAAAAATAATAATAAAATTAAATTTTATTTATATACTATTAAAAGGCACGTGATAAGAAATTTTTTAAAACTTAGCAGAACTTGGAGGAGGAGGAGATTCGATTTTGCATCCAAGCATGTCATTATGAAAGATGCTTATTTTTTTTCTAACTCGGTTTACGACGTACGTGCTCAATTCTGTTGAAGTACACTTGAATTATGTCATCTCTATCATAATCTCTCTCGCTTTGTGTTAACTGAAATTTTTAGATAAAATTCGCTTAAACTTCTGTAGCAAATAACAAAAAACTCATTCAAACCTTTACGTGGCAGGGCATTATCGAAAGCAGCAAAAGTGACTTTTACCAATGATCGTGGAGCACAGAGCACTCGAACAATTCTCCCTTTTTTTTTTTTTATTTAGTTAAATGAATTAGTTTCTTGTTAATTTATTACTTAAACAGAGTCATGCACTCAGAAGCTTCGTTGTTATTTAGTGACAATGAATCGTAGAAGTTCACCAATAATAATAATAATAATAATAATAATAATAATAATAATAATAATAATAATAATAATAATGACATAGTTTACAATTTTATTAATTAAGCCATATCGTCAGATTTCAAAATCCATTAGAAAGAAACTAACTATTCGATTGTAATATCCCCGAGACAACTTTGTCCAAATGACTAAAAGACAAATATATATATATATATACATAGTATTGATCTGAGTTAAAATTCTAAACTTTATTAAAGTTAAGAGATAAATCAATGAGGTTGACATCACAAATTTTATCTTAAAAACTCATATTTGATATATCAACTTTGCTTAAACTATTACATAATAATATCTGTAATAATATTATGGTTTTTATTATTATTACAAATTGTGCATGAGATTTTCACCTCATACTATTTGTTAAGGCCATGAATAAATATACAGACTAAATTAGTATTATTTATTTTGATATGGTTATAGGATAGATAAAGCCAAAATCTAGCCAAAGATCCCCAATTATACCATTAGAATTCTATCTACTCTAAGGATTAAAAAAATGTGTTTGTTAAAGTTTAGAAAAACTATTAAATCATATGGTTTAATAGTTTTTTCATATGATTTAATAATTTTTTTTAGGCTTTAATAAATTTAATATTCTGAATAAGAACATCTCTCTATATATATAGAAAACAACAACAATATTCTCTTAATTTGATTAATTTTAAGAATAATTACAAATAATATGCTAATGTGCTCAATTGATCAAATCTCTTGAGATGAAAGTAGTATAAGAAATATAATGTTCGAACTTGATTCTCATGCGTTGATTGAGAATTTTACCCCGTGTATCATAATTTGACAATAAGGACTTATATGCAATGAAAATGAAAGCTATGCACTTATCTATAATACTTTTAAATTACAAGGATGCAATGTTATTATCCCATAACGTAGCTAAAACATCACTGATCTCACCCGCAACAACAAAAATAAATCTCCAAAAAAAAAACAAAGGCGCACTACACACACAAAAACTGAAAACAAAAGCAAAAGAAACAAAGGCAACAGCAACAGAAAAAAAAAAAAAAAAACTATATAAGCCAAACCCCCGTGCTCAAAACCAACCTTGTGTCTCTCTGTCTCTCTGAAAAGAAAACCTCACTTGATTTCTCTCTCTCTCTCTAAAAATATGGAGCCAACTCCACCACCTCAGCCGCAAAAGGCGCCGTCTTTAGGCCTCGACGACCTCAAAGCTCTAAAAATCCTCGGCAAAGGCGCGATGGGCACGGTCTTCTTAGTCCACGACCGGGCAGCTGACCCAACTGCCCGCTGCCCGTTCGCTCTCAAGGTTGTCGACAAATCTACCCTCCATGCAAAACACGAAGCTGAAAGACGCGCCCGCTGGGAAATCCGGGTCCTGACCAGACTCTCCCACCCGTTTCTCCCGAAGCTTCTCGGATCTTTAGAAACCGACGAGTTCCTCGCCTGGGCCGTCCCTTATTGCCCTGGTGGCGATCTCAACGTCCTCCGATACAAGCAAAACGACCACGTTTTCTCCCCTTCCGTCATCCGCTTTTACTTGTCAGAAATCATTTGCGCCATCGAGCATCTCCACAGCATGGGCATTGCTTACAGAGATTTGAAACCCGAAAACGTTTTGGTTCAGCAGTCGGGTCACGTGACTCTCACGGACTTCGACCTCTCTCGCAACTTAGTCAAGAAAACCACCTTTGAGAAACAATCCCTTAATAATAGTAAGTTTCCGGTACTTCCAGTCACCGAGAATCCTAAACGACACCGTAGAATCTTAACTCGATGGCTCCACGCTTTACCCGAGAACAAAACCGGGTTGAAGAAGACAAAATCGGCCCGAGTCAGCCCAGTGAGTCGACGGAAACAGAGTTTCGACAACGGGGAACGGTCCAACTCGTTTGTCGGGACCGAAGAGTACGTGTCACCTGAAGTAGTACGTGGGGACGGTCACGAGTTCGCTGTTGATTGGTGGGCTTTGGGAATTTTAACGTACGAGATGTTGTACGGGACGACGCCGTTTCGCGGGAAGAATAGGAAGGAAACATTTCGAAACGTCCTCACCAAAAAGCCAGAGTTCGTTGGGCAACGTACGGACTTGACGGATTTGATACAACGGCTGCTGGAGAAGGATCCCGTGAAAAGGCTGGGGTATCTACGTGGCGCGTGCGAGATCAAGGAGCACGTGTTTTTCAAAGGCGTGAGGTGGGACCTACTAACGGATGTGTTACGGCCACCGTTTATCCCGTCCAGGGAGGAGAATGATTTAACGGAGAAAGCAATGTCTGGTGGTGGAGTGGATATAAGGGAGTATTTCGAAAACTTGAGGGCTCCTCCGCCGTCAATGCCGCCGTCACCGTTACCGTCACCATCGCATAGATCGTTTGCAGAGTATTAACTGGCGCATGCGTGGGGAGAAGACACGTGTAAGACGTAGTGTAGATTTAATTCCGATTTTATGTAAATAGAAAAATTAAAAAAAATAATGCTAGAACGTGATGACGGCGTTAGTGAATATGTTAGTCTATATAAGTAGTTTAGATTTTGTATTATACGATTTTTATATACGGTTATGTTTATACCGTTTCTTTGTTTGAGTTGAGTAAAATACGCGCCAAGTTATGGCGCGTGATATCACGCTCCGATAAATGCGAGGAATTGCATTTTTTTTTTGGCAATATCTAAATTCGTACATTTAAATAAGAGTATTTAACAAAAGGAGTCTTGATTCTTGATTTGATAGGACTTGTTACGTTTGTTTTTATCTCATACGTAATTAATTTTGATCAATTTTGACAATTGTGTATCCTGATTAAGGGAACATTGACCGCGACACTCATTTTACGTAATTGTCATGAAAATTATTTTGTTTCTAGAAATAATCACACATTTTTCTTTTTGAAACACAACAAATTATTACTATTTTTTTTATATATATCTCTTAGAGGCATGCGTGGCTATTTTTGACCCAAAAAAAAAAGTATTGGTTCTAAAAATAAGGAAGTCTATGTAAACATTTTCTGAAACTACAAAAATGTTATTGTCCTTTTTATGTAATAAACTAATCTTATTTATGTAATGGTCATGAAAATTCTTTTGTTTCTAGAAATAATCATACAAGGTTTTTTTTTTTTGTTTTGGCACACAAATTATTTTTTTGATATGTGTGACCATTTTTAACAAAAAATAGAATACGTTGGTTCTGAAAATAAGAAAAGCTTAGGTGATCATTTTCTAAAACTACAAAAATGCTATTGTCCTTTTTATGTGATGAGCTAAAGTTTATTTAGCAGCCCTCCAATCCGAAGCCATTCATTATCCTCATGCCAAGCAAAAATTGGTTTGTTTTACTGTAACTCACACTTAAATTGATGTCATCTTTGTCCATAATTTTACAGCTAATTCGTCTTAAAATTGAAAGTATATTTTTGTGTCATGATTATAATAGTAAAAACATGCACCCTTAATTGAAGAAAAGACTTTGGTGGGCTCAAGAATTTAAAATTACTAATCATCATTTGTCTCATCGAAAGATTATAGTGATAATCATAATTCTTATTCCGTGAAGAGTGGTATTTCGTTGATTCTGTTGTTATAGAAATAATTTAAATATTAAATTAGATTTTCACAACACGTGCTCTACCTAGATAAATAAAATTTGTTTGTCTTGTAAAAATAAAAATCCATATAAAAGAAATAAATAGTATAGGTCACTTGGGGGAAAGATTACTCTTGATGGTTGTACTAATTTACAAAGATCAAAGAGAGAAAAAGGTGGACTAATTGTTATGATTACGAGACAAAATGGTCTAAAGTTACGGGGGCTTTATGGAGGGTTACTTGCCAAATTTTAAACTTTATAAAACTTTATAAAACAGTGTCACATGATTTTCATCTTTGTTATCTTATTAGGCCCATTAATAATAATGATAACTTTTTTTTTTTTTTAAAAAAAGTAAGTACTTTGCAATGAGGAAACATAGTGACCGTAGGTGGCCAGCCCCACTAAAATTATGCATAATTTTCACGCAATTAGGTTTTTTAGGATCTTCTTTTTATTCGAGCATTCTACTCATTTAAGACTCTTTATGCATAATCTTCTCCTTATTTAAGTCTTCTCCTAATTTAAACCTACCTAAGGTAAACATAATTTAGTATTACTACAGTACGATGTCGTTTGATATGGACTTATACCACACGATTTTGCTTTTGAATTCACTCGGACCTAATTTTATTTGAGAAATGATTTTATATATATAGTTGCGTAACCTTTTTCAATTGAGCAACGCGGACCCATCTTCATCTCATCAATCTTTCCTCTGCTATTGATAGCCTCACGAGTGTTGCGTGAATTTGGATATTTTTATGAACGATCAAGATTTATCTCTTCGTTATATTCTATTTTAATTAACACTTATATTACGAGAGATTTTGCTCCATAAATTTTTATGATCTAGGTTGTATTTCTTTGAGAAATCAAACTACTTATATTACTCAATCTGGATATATTTGTTCTTAAGATCATAATAAACATCAAATGTTTACTACAGTAAATTCTTTTTTTTTTTAAACATTTTTATGAACATTGAATTTAGCCATTGCTTTTACAATGTGTCTCACATTTATCTCTCTACCGGTGTAATCTAATCCACTAGTCTTGTTGGCAAAAACAATTGTGATGATGTCAAATGATTTATTTTTCCATAAAAACGAGTAAAGCGAAATTGAGTAGGGATAATGAATTGATGAAATGTAAAGAAGCAACACAAATTTGACATAATTTTGTCATTATGTGTGCAAGGGCCAACCGTGTGACAAAAATACAGAAAGTTTAATCACCTTTCATGCCACAATGGATGAATTGAAAATTGCTTTTTATAAAGTCGTCCCGATGTTCTAGAAATTGTTATATATATACATATACATATACATATAGAGAGAGAGAGTAGTTTTTTGGTCCATAAGCTTAAAATGTGGAAAAAGTTTGGAAAAAATTAAAAACTATAGAGTTTTAGAAGCTTAAAAATTAAAATGTTTAAATTGCACAGTTTATATGTTTTTCCAGACGTTTTTGCACTTTAAAATTTCAAACTAGAATATACATATATGTGGGTATCTTTATTTTTTTAATGCAGATACGCTATCAAATTATGTGGTTTAATAACATCTTTGCACTAACTCTATTAAACTATTTGATTTAACAACATGTATGCACAACAAAAAAATTGAGGGTCCGCATGAGAATATATAAATATTAGAGTGTGTGTATTGCATTTGGAGTATATGTTACATCACGATACAATTTTTGTTAATAATAAATTTTTTTATTGCATCAACAACTTATGTGTGCTAACTTAATAAATACGCTATAAAATATATAAGAAGTGTAACTATAAAATTATTATAAATAATAAAAAATTGGTGGTGATCGTAGCATACATGTAATGTAACATAAGTCAGTACTCATGCACCTTTATCCTTTTGTATAAGTTTCATGCACATGTACAGGTTATAAATCCGAGGTAACGTCATTGCTTGCCTATATCCTTAGAAGCCAGTTAGATATTTTATAACACCTAAGTGTAACAACAACATTAATAGTCCAACATAAATTCATAGTTGATTACATCACAATATCTTGAGATATATACGTTACTACAGATCTGTTTGATTATTGATTATTTTTAAGTGTCTTTTCTAATAGGTATAGGCTTTGAAAATGGTTAATTTGTTAAGAGTTAGGCTCACTTAGATCCTTCTCGAACTAGCTGCTAGTTGTATTTTTTTCAATTCTTTTATTTTAATAAATTTATCATTCTGTCGGTATTAATATATTATATGTATAAGAGGAGATATTCGTTATTTTTAAGAGCATACGACTTTTGGAAATGAGTAATGATATATTTATTTAGTTAGGATATTTAGTTTGTATTTTAATTTATGTGTAATTAATAAAATTTAATTATTTTAACGAGAAATAATAAAATTTAATAATTAATTATTACTGAAGTCAATCAAATAATGTCGTATCAATTGACATATAAACTAAGTATCCTAATTGAATTAGTATAACATTATTATTTAAGAACACGTTGTTACTAGAATATGAAAAATAAATGTTCTATTATACTTCTATACATACCTCCATCCAAATAATTGATATATATACGTGATATTTTTAACTCATCTTATATTGGATCCGTCTATCTTACAAAAGCCTACGATAATTGTAACATACAACGGTTGTAAGGTAAATTTTTTTTCATCTTATTTTGTAGCTTGTGAATTTAATATCTTTAAGAGTCTGTTTACAGAATTTCTCTTAATTATATGAAGTTAATAAAGATGATAAGAACAAATGTATGATGCCCTTTTGGAAGCAATTAATTTGCCCAATAATTATACTAGCAACAAAAATTCTAACAGAAAATAAGTTTAATTAAGCAAAATAAGAAATTATGAGTGAGTTGAATTGGTAAAATTTCTTAAATTGAAATCAACGATGATCAAATCTTTTTAATGGAAATTTTAATTTCTATTTATTCCTCACAGGCCCACAAAGTACTGGAAACCAAATGGTTTTTCGCCATTCACGATGCACCTCAACTCCTCAAGTTCTTGGCTTCTTGCAATTTAATCACACTGGCCCTCCACAAACCATAATGAGAACTCGGTCTGCCTATATAGAGATGTAAGCATGTATTTTATACATTATGGCCCTTACATTCCCTTATTGACGAACAAAAGGTCCCATGATTTTTTGTTTCTAAGCCAAGGAAATGATCTATTTCGCTTCATGCCCAAGAAAGTCGATCCCTTCTTGAACTCACCTTATGTTCCAAAGTTTCCTATCGAAAGCTCCACAACAAGCACAAAATTTTGCTCCATGCGGGCCACCTTCTATCAATGGTAACCATTTCTTCCACCTTTTTTCAAGAAACTGCATGTGCAATGTCTAGGAGTACTCTATGATTTGCATGCCTCGGCGGCGTTATGTTATTATTTGCCCATTCTTTCAAATTTAAGTCAATAATTGTTGACCATTTTATCCATATCAAGACGTATACAAACCAATACTTCATCCCAATCTCTCGAACTTTATTGCAGTTGTGGTATGAGAATTTTATTTTTTTAATAAATTCCGTTAAGCATAAAGAATTAGTGATTGGATTTACATTCCACTATGAGCTAAGTTCGAATTCTAAATTTCTTGTTTCAAATTAAAAAATTTTACCAACTGAATTATGTAGCAACTAAATGCTATGAGATCATAAATGGGCAACATGGGAAGGGAAAAAACAAGGGTCGATCTGAAAACGAGCGTATAAACAATTAACTATCATTAATCGTTCAACATGACCATGGGCATCTATATCTTTTACAATGAAGCATTGAATCATTGATTTTTTTTCGTTATTTCTTCCTATTTCTTTCAGAAAAGCATGCATTAGGCTTCAAAGACTTATGGATTGACAAGATAAAAAGGATTTAAACTTTGAAATCTCTGGGCACCTTAATAATTTCTTACAAAGACACTAGAGTTTCTTTATCTTTATCTAAAGTTAGAGCTTCTCTTTTCAATCGGTTCTTAAAGTCTTGAAAAAACAATGGCGTCGGGGCCTGTTTCTTGACTTAAATTCTTCTCCTTTGGAATCCAAATTTCTCTTTCAACGTGGTATCTCACTTTCTCAATGAAGCATTACATTGTGCTTATAAGTTAATATCTATACATCTTGGGAACCATCATTTAGTGAAGAGAACTCAAAAGCATCTATTCAAGTCGTCTTTGACAACAAACGGAAGTGGTTTAATAATTTTTAAAAACTTTCTTTAGAGATAATAAAATGTTAGCTTTGCGAGGTTGGAATATAAAGTTTAATACCTCAACCATATATATGTCTATATATTACTGTGAAGTGCTAAGAAGTTGCTGCCCTTTTTATACCACAATTAATGTAATAATTATGTAACATAATTCAATCAAATGACACACGTCAAATATCATATTAGCTGGAATACAAATTTTGTATCTCGTTTTTGTAAATCTAACATTATTCTTTTCAGGAAAAGCTTGCAAGGTCATCGTTTATAAGATTCTTGATTACCGAGATAGGTTAATTTCCTGCGACCAAAGCTTAACCTCACCTTTTGGGTCAAGTTCTAAAGCAAAGGATTTAAATGCTTGTATTTTTTTCCCCCTAGAACAGTATATTCAACTCAGTTACTTTCAAACTCAAATAAAAGCCAAACCAAAAGGGTTATTATGTTTTCAACTGAAAAAAAAAAAAATTACAGACAGAACCCACTTATATAGTTAATTTTTTTCCTTCCAAGTTATGACTAATGATTAAACACCTAATAGTCTATTACTTGTAGCACAATTTGGGCAAGAATTGCTAATCAATAAATTAATATATGGGGAAAAGTAGTAGGAATTGAAGGGCTTCCTACCGACAAAAGGGACGGTAAAAAAGTTGATTAGGAAAGTTAAGTTTTATTAATTAATTGCTAATCGACTATAGACGTCGGCATATAATTCTATAAACCCATTTCCCCCGTGCATTATGAACAGGGCTAGCCGGCAGCTCCTACTTGAAGACAAGTGAGTTAAGTTAGCAAAGGACCAACTTTTGCCTACCACACAATCATGCACCGATACTAGATAGCGGTCAAGAATAGTATTATAATGTCATTTTATGCAAATGGGTTTGGCTTGTAATCACTAATTGTGTAATTTAAAGCCATAGCTAACTTTGTTTTAAAAGATACGTATACTTGCTCCAAGGTTGATCAAATAGTTTTCTAAGTAATTTTTTTTAATTAGCCATCCGAGGTTAAATTAATTTTGAGAGAGGAGTAAAGACTAAGAAATTGATTTAGACTTTGCTCACCTGTTTCTTTTTTTTGGGGGGAGATAAAAATAAAATAAATGAAAAAAAAAAAAAACAAGGGACAAGTATGCTTAGCCATATGACTTTGTTAAATAAGCTGATTGGGTTGTTCTCACTACCTTTGGTCCAAATCTTTTGAGTTGTGGATAACATGAAAAAGAGACAAATGAACCAAGAGACAAAAGCTTTGGCCATTAAATTAAAATCAACAAGAGACCATCTTGAATGTATATTGAATTCAAAATATTTACGGACACAATATACAGTATCAAACTATCTATTACTGACCAAACTGAGCCATGGGACAGTTTCGTTGCTTATGGCCCAAAAGTATAAACATATGGCCTAAGCATTTGCCTTTTGTGTTCGGCTTTTTTGCTTACTTTTGGAAGTACCTTTGTCGAGGAAGAGAGGTGTTTTTTTTAGTGTCACACTTCTGGAAATGGACTACGTAATGGAGTGTAGACAGAATGTAAAGGGATTTATTTAGTAGCATTCTTTCGTTCCTAAAGCCCAAAAGCCTAAGTTATGTTAATTTCTGGAGTTGGTTTCGACTTTGAGAAGTTGCCATTGATCTTCAGGCTT
This sequence comes from Luvunga scandens, assembly GCA_030449905.1. Classification (NCBI taxonomy): domain Eukaryota; kingdom Viridiplantae; phylum Streptophyta; class Magnoliopsida; order Sapindales; family Rutaceae; genus Luvunga; species Luvunga scandens. Next base: position 2,221,043 of record JASUUG010001021.1, on the reverse strand, counting down.
GCTCGAAGTTCTAAGTCAGCCCATCATTAGTCAGATATTTACTCATTTGACAATCTAATGCAACCCTAAACATAGACCTAGCTATCTAGTTTTAGATGATCCCATCATTAGTCCGATCAACTTCGCAATTTTATTATTCATCGTTAAAATTATATTCCATTTGCTTCTTGACCAAACTCTATCAATTTTACATTTTAAGAAAATTCTATTTTTTAATATCTTTTTGTTACATGACCAAAAAAAAAACTCTGCTTGTAATACTACAATTGAGATGCACATTTTGTATCCCACAAGATGTACCATTTGACAAATCATTTATTAATAGGTGTTGATTTAATAGAGTGATGAATAATAAAACTACGCATCACCTAATGCATGATCATTAATGATAATGACGCGTATCTTAAGTATTATTATATGTTTTTTTTCTAGTGAAGAGAATTCCCTTTGACGATAATAAGTTATCCGAAAGTGATGTTTTTGTGATGACTAAACTTGATGAATTAATTAGTCAAGGAGACCTCAAAATATGATGATCTTTTCATAATCTAGATAGTTTGCCTACCATTGTTAATCATTTTAATAAATTAGTGAGAGTGAGGTTGATGAATAATGACAATGACTAATTTCCTATCCACGTAAGAGATGACATTTGCACCATTAATTCTCCATCAATCTATCATTTTCTCTTAAAGCTCATCTTCATCTACATTTCTCTTATGCTTGTTCATCATTCTCTATTGTTAGTTTTTCGGCTTGGTCACGATGTATAATTATTGAAGTCCTAGAATAGGAAGAGACTAAAAGGAGCAACTTGTTATTATTATTATTAGTTTTGAAATTGCTACAAACTATAAATATATCTCAATATAAAATCTATTGGCGTTAGCTAAATACATACACTTATGGTACAATCCAAACATGTGGCAAGCATTAATTTAGAAATATACTCCTATTAATATTGAAAGAAAAACTCTCTCCTAATCCATATTTTTAGAATAAAGATTTAAATTAATGAGCCCCTGTAAGAGTTCAACCTTATGTCACATGCTCGAACTCACACCCTCCACAAATTTTGAGATATGTTAGGGGCGTAAGTACCACTAACTTGAATTTTATCTTTTTATTACTACCTATTACAATAAATTCAAATTGTTCTCTGGAACTTTTGGTGTTTCATTTATTTCTTTACGTTTACTGCTTCGTCATTCTCCAACAACTCATATCCTTTGGCATTAATGTTTCACAGTGTCATTATTGTTGCAATTCCTATCCACTCATATATAGACAGAAACATTTTAAATGCCATGATTGAGCTTGAGTGAAAGCAAACTTGAAATTGGAATGGAAAAAAGTATTTGTTTTTGATTGTCTGTCTACTTGTCTTGGAAGAAAAACAATGGCTGAATTTTTGTTGCTTCTTTTAGGGTGACGAGTTGATGATGAAAGGAATTACTTGATAAGATGAACAACCATTTTGGCCCTTGATACGAGCAATGAAATGCCCCCACTTGCATATAAGTTGATCATGCTTATATATTACATGAAAACAACATAAACCAACTAATTTATTCATGACGGAAATAAGACGAAAGAATTTCCAAGAACAAATTGTTTTTTTTTTAATTTTCAGAAAATTAGAGTTATCTTCTTCTAATTAATTATTGCTAGGTTTCAGATTGATATTATAGGATCAAATTTTGTCCTCAATGTTTTTCATAAGTAAGGTTTTAGTATAAAAGGATTTAATTAGAACAAAGCAATATACAGTATCAGACCAGTTATCACAATTTCCTTTCTATGATATAGAATAACAAAAAAGGCAAACTTCAATTAAAATATGTCTAAAATTTGTCTTATATTATGGTTGATGGTAGGATTTCACAACAATTGCAATGATATCTTTTAGCATTAATTTCAAGTGTTCATCTTCCACTAATTATTGATGAACTGATTAATGAAGCAATTGATTACCATTCGTTGAATTTTCTAAGACCTACATGATAAACAAAAATGGACACTCAATCAACATCTTTATTAAAATTTTTATTTTTATTCTAAAGGTTTATGTCAAAAATTTAGATGTATTTTAAGAAGTGTAGGCAAATTAAAATACTAGGATATTAATTAACATAACTAATTAATTCTGAAATCACTGCTCATATATTATTATTCATGCAATATTGTTTGCAATCATTGATCGTGAGTTACTATTTATACGATCACTAGTTACTGTTTATATAATATTGTTTACGAGATACTATTCATTGTTACCATTAATTATTATTATTCATAATACTGTTCAAATTACAGTTTATTCACGTTAAATCTATCAAATATATTAGAAACAATAAATTGTAAAAAGTCAAGCACGCAGAGAATTCTTACGTGGTTTGGATCATAATTCTACATTCTCAACAAGGCTGCACTTGAACATTAAACAATTCACTAAGTAATAAAAATATTACAACGTGTTAGAATCTTATGCAATCTCTTTTACTCTTGTTGTTCTGTCACCTTATTGGATCTAATTTAGTCAACTTTGCTTAATGAGCAGCACTTGTGTTCAATTGTGTTTGTTGCTTCCTTGAGATCCCTTCCACACAACACTATCTCATTCCAAAGAGGCTAAAGTAATCATTAAAGAAAATTTAATGAAAAACTTGATATAAAGAAGATTCAAACACTAAAACTCCATTGAGACATGAAACACCATATGTGGCTAAGATAATTTTTCTTCTTATTCTCTGCTTTATCTACTTCTTTTGATATAAAATACGATGTGTCATCTTCTTTCTTCAATATGTGAAATACTTTCCTTTTTTATAGGTGTCCTATTTTACCTAAAACCTAGTAGAGGAGTATTAGGATATACTTCCTTGAGCATTCAATATTCCATAAATACTTGATATAATTAGCAATGTAGTATCACCTTTATTTGAAACTCTTTGATATGCAATCTCAAGTACATGCCAATCTGCTTCTTTATGCCACATAAAATATTCTATAATATTTCACATAATCTAAGCTAATAAATACTCAAGACTAAACAAATTCTTAATACAAAGAATAAATAAATTACAATATCATTAACACAATAACGTCAATAATAAAAATCCTAACAGTTTGTCTAGTTATTAATTTTTTTTTTCTCTTTTACACTCTATAAAGAATTTTGAGGTGAACTTGTTGTAATATATCCCTTAAATATTCAGATTTTTTTGACACGATGGGAGTAAGTTGTGGTCCTGTAATTTGCTTGTACTTCTCCCGACAATCTGGTAATTACAACCATATTCACTTGGCTTAATAGGGACTAAATATGCTGAACTGTGTAAGGCATCCCAGTCTCTTAAAAAAAGTTAGGGGGATTTTCATTTTACTCCAATAGTTGAATAAGGATATATAACTTTTCTTAAATATACAGGTAACTTAGTTGATATGTCCTTCGAATATTAGTAAGATAAATACAGATTATAATATAAAAAGAAAAATTTAGATAGTATCACAATATAATTTAGGTTAGAATAGATTCCAACTGTATCTCTGAGTTGGTGTTAAAAAAAGAAAGAACTAAATAAAACAAAATTCAAGAAAAGAAAAGAAATATATAGTAAATCGACTCAAGCACCAAGTGTCCTGGGAGTGAAGGCATTGGATAATTTGTTTTACCATCTTTCTTGTGAGGAAAATTCTTCATATCAATAACATTTTCTCGCGATCACCTTTATCATTAATTTACCACGCAACTGTCTCATTTCAAATTGGTGCTGATGAAAATATTCCACAAGAATGAGAGACCAAATTAATTAAACAAAACACTCTTCAAAAATGACTTTCAGCACTAACATATTTCACCGTTATTTGCTCTCAAATTGTCCCAATACAGTAATGCATAACCTTAAATATCCAAATTGAAAATTTAAAATTTGCATGCATCTGCATTGAAGATGAACTCTAAACATTCTATATCTCAATTTTTTATAAAGTCTTGAATGCCCTCGATTAATCCTTTCATTTCTTGAACTTTTCTCACGCGTATCTCTTAATTAAATATGTAATAACGTGTTATAGTGAATACACGTGAGTAAGAATATTCCAAAGAGACAAGAGTTGCTGTGATGGCAGAAAATTGTTCCCATGCTAATGAAGGCACTGCTCAAATTGCATTGGTTGTGATGGACCCATCCAACGCATCACATGATATTTCTTTTCTGCGTCTGTGTTTTTGGTTAAGTGATGAATGGTCCCAATGTGGATTGAACTTATTCAATATCAGCTTTCAAGGAAGTGTTGATATGTACCTGAGCTTGTTTCTTCTTTTTGGTCAATTTTATGGCCTTGTGTAATTTTTGGTTCCCTAGTGGCTATGAGACAAAAACTATATATAGTTGCAATAATTTCAAAATGGTTGTTTCATTTGTGGTAAGAGTATGATGGCATTTGTGAATTTTGATTATGTCATACGTAAATATATTAAAATTTGATTTTCCTACGAAAAATTTTATTTAAAATTGCATATTTACGACTGTATATTAATGAAATAATCTATTTAAGCCAACGTATGGTTTTAAAATTTTTAAATGAATAAAGTTTATTGTCCTTCCGATTCTTCTTAATAGTTGTTTTAGTGTAGAAGAATGTTTATATAAAGTAGCTTTTTAAATCAGGCAAAAAGCATGTTGAAAAGTGCAATATCTAGCAAATTAATATATCGAACTTTTTAGGATACGTATATCCTAACCGCAATTTGCCGTTATATTGGGGTAAACAAAAATGTAAATGAAGGAGAGATGAAGGAGCTAACTGTAATTTTCCAGAGATGAACTCATTAAAGATAAAATTTGGGGTATTGTGTTACAGGGGCACCATAGCCGGACCCTATAAACAATTATATATATCATCTCTGCTTGGTTAGATTTTTTCGCCCTTTTGGCGCAAGAAAAATAAGCAATTGACAAAAATTAACTTTTGACTCTGGCAATACGCCAATACCTAATTAAAAATGTGACTCAACAGTGTGATAAAAATGGCCTCGTGTCTAAAAACAATTAGTATCATTCCACTTATTTGAGCTTTATTCAACAAAAGCAATGATAATAGATCTAAAAATTCCACTTATTTGAGCTTTATTCAACGAAAACAATGATAATAGCATTATAAATGCAGGCCCCCGGGGCTTTCAATGTCTGGTTAATTAATTGGCTTTTTATTTTTTTCCAAAATCTCATATATAGGCATCAATGATTATAGAACTGTAAAATTTCTTAAAAAATAATTTTTGTACATATTGATCTGATATAAATTTATAAATTGGGTGAAAATATAGAATAATAAAAATAAATTATGTAGGTAAAAAAATATTTATTCCAACCAATTTAAAACTTTATTATTATTCAATAAAGCACGGTTGTTTTAGTCAATATTATTAGCTTTGTAAGTAAAATTTAGAAGCTTATCAAAAAAGAAAAAAAGACTTTGTCAAAGAAGTAGGCGTTAAGATCTTTAATCTTTGCTGTTATTGTCATGATCTGATTTCAAAATTCTATGCATGTTATATAACTACATTTCATCCCTAGAAGATACAAAACTGATATTATACCTGTATGATATCAAAATTCATCACCTTTACTCATGTAATTAAAAGAGATGGAGAACGCTTAATTTTTTGGCTTAAAAATGGCGACAGAAATTAAGTTGATATATCTCCGCTCTTAATTAAACCATCGTTTTAAATACCATCAATTTTCGCAAACCAATAAATATTTTGATATAAATGATTCAGTTTGGACGATTTTAGCAAGTTTTAGTAAATTAAAACTTATATGCTAAAATTCTCATTTGATCAATTGATTATATTGAATGGATTCTTGATTTCTTTCTTTCTTAATAAAATCAATAGTATAATTAAATCAACTTGCACTTACAATTTTTCCTCCAAAAATTATATTGTTTAAAAATTTAGATTCAGGGTGTTTTCTTGATACATTAAAGATAAATAGATTATCCAATTAACGGCTCGACCTTTAAGCAAAACACAAACGCTTGTTTGCTGTTTGAGAGTACAGAGACCATTGATTCCTCTGCACTTTCATTGTAAGTGGGTGAATTTTCTATTTTATTTCTATTTTATTTTTTTGTTGTTTTGTAAAGATACATTTTGTTGAAAAAGCTTCACTCGCACTGACTAATGAGTCAATAAACAAACCTCCGCAGAAACAGACACCCAATCCGTGATTCTTCACTGTGAATATCTGTAAATTTATTTTATTTCATTTATTTATTCATTTTGGATAATGCCCTTTTCATTATTTTACACGTAAACAAATTCTTAGCTTTCACGAGATGGTTTTAAAGAGATAGCTTCAATTTTTGGATTCTTGCTTACTTAGCTTGCTTGTTCGATGTGTGTGTGTATATATATTGGAGCTTTAGTCTTTGAAAGCTCACACATGTATTTGTAGTGAGAGTTTTGCATTGAACTCTTCAAAGTTTCTTTTTGCTTGAAGTGTCTGTTTTTTGTTGTTATCAAGTTCATTGAATTTTGAGTTTTTGGAGTTCTGGTACTGTTTATATTTGAATGCTCTGGCTTTTTTGTTTAATTAAGCTGAATCTGGTCAAGTTAAAGGATTTTGCTTTCTGGGGTTGTGGTTATACCGTATGGCTTGATTATTTTGTGCTAAATTTTGAGCTCAAAAGGTGCTACCATTAGTTCTTTTGGTCTTGAATTATATTCAAATTGGTGAATTTTGATAATTTGCAGTAATTTGATTCTGTTTTGTTGATAAACTATATGTTGGCTTAGTGTGGATTACTAAAAGTTAGAGATTTTGAATCTGAGTTTTTTGATAAAAATGAAGAATTTTGTGTTTGAGGTGTTGGTTTTGTTTCTTTCTTGTTGGGCGGCTTTGTGTAAGGAGTGTACAAACTCATTTCCTCCGCTGGCATCGCATACATTTAGATATGAACTCTTATCATCGAAAAATGAAACGTGGAAAAAAGAAGTGTACTCTCATCACCATTTGACACCAACTGATGATTCAGCTTGGTCTAATTTGCTACCAAGAAAGATGTTGAGTGAGACAGACAAATTTAGTTGGACAATGATGTATAGGAAAATGAAAAATCCAGATGGGTTTAAATTGGCTGGAGATTTTCTTAAGGAGGTTTCGTTGCATGATGTTAAGTTGGACCCAAGTTCATTGCATTGGCGGGCACAACAAACAAATTTGGAGTATTTATTGATGTTGGATGTGGATAGTCTGGTTTGGAGCTTTAGAAAAACAGCTGGTTTGCCTACACCAGGGAAAGCGTATGAAGGGTGGGAGGACCCAACGTGTGAGCTTAGGGGTCATTTTGTGGGTAATTGCAGTTTGTCATTCTATATCACTGTGTTTGAGTTTAAATTGCAGTTTTCCCTTACTGACTATGCAAACTGATTATGGCTTTAACAAATTTAATGATGTTTGTGCAAAATGATTAACTATATTCACTTTTAAGTTAAGAATTTACGTGAATGGACTGAAAGAGAGTTATAGAAGGTATCGTGAATCAACTTTACACTATTCACACCACTCTTTTTTACTTCTAGTGTTACTGTTATTGGTGGAATAATTCTAATTAGTTCTTTCTGATTCTAGATTCTTTCTTTTCCTCTCTTTTACATGTCTAAGCTTGGGAAAGCACTTTCTTCTTTTTGAGATGTCAATGGAAAAAAGGATGAAGAAAGAACCATCTTTCTAACATGTATTGGGGTTCTTCAGCAATATACTGCTCTGGTTATTATTTGACTAGTTTTAGGTTGATTTTGAATTTTATATCTTATCTTCTTCGTATAAATACAACGAAAGAATGATCAGTTAAATCTTTCTAGTCATTGGAGTTATGCTGTGAGTTTTGTGTGGATTATGATTCTTAAAAGATTTACATCTTGGATCCTGGAATTGAAATATGCAGAATTACATTGTAATTTAGCCGCTAAATTATATGGACAACTTTAATTTCAACATTTCTCAGCTTTCACGATGTTTTGATGCTTGATTCTGCAGCAAGTTAATTGGGTTATTCAAATTTTAGTTGATATAATTTGAATGACTAACTTGCTTTTTGGCTTCTTAAAGGGCACTACTTGAGTGCATCAGCACACATGTGGGCTAGTACTCACAATGTTACTCTCAATGAGAAAATGTCTGCTGTGGTATCCGCTTTATCAGAGTGTCAGAATAAAATGGGATCGGGATATCTTTCTGCTTTTCCATCAGAGCAATTTGACCGCTTTGAAGCTTTAAAACCTGTCTGGGCTCCATACTACACTATTCACAAGGTAATGTTTATCTTGTTTGTTTTGCAAGATACAATTTATATATTTAGTCCTTGCAAAGTTATATAATTTGCTAGAGAATAATCTACTTTGACAGATCTTGGCAGGTCTGTTGGATCAATATACATTTGCTGATAATACTCAAGCTTTGAAGATGACAAAATGGATGGTTGAGTATTTCTACAATCGTGTTCAGAATGTTATAACAATGTATAGTGTGGAAAGACACTGGAATTCGCTTAATGAAGAAACTGGTGGAATGAATGATGTGCTTTACAGGTTATATACCATCACGGTATGTATCCTATTATCTGCAATCCCTCTATCACCTCATTGGACTCTACACCTTATATTAAAATGATCGAAATTATGTTGTGGTCTTGGTCAACATATATCAGCAGATATAGCTCACTCACGACCAATTAAGCTTGTGATTCTGGAAATATTATTTTACTGCAGATATTCTGTCTTTTCCTTTCTAAAGCTTTTTATGTCACTGTTTTCAGCAAGATCCAAAGCATTTATTGTTGGCTCACCTTTTTGACAAGCCCTGCTTTTTGGGATTGCTTGCAATACAGGTAACTATAATTGCTTTGCTGTTCGGAAGAGGTTTTAATATGCTAATAATCACGAAAATAGACAAAAATTATAGTTTGACAGCATAGAGTTACATGACATGGGAACTAATTCTTTATGTTAATTGATTATTTGCTGATCCTTTTATCAACTTTTGACCATAGGCACTCCAGCTGCTGTAGTTGCCCTGGAGAAATTGTGGTTTGGACTGAAGATTAGTTTCATAAATGTGCAGAACTCAAAAAAACAAAATGTATATATATGTGTGTGTGTGTGTGTGTGTGTGCGCGTGTGTATACATAACTGAGAACTTAACTTTGGTATCTTATGTATGCATGAGTTGAATTGAGTTTCTGGTTCCATATAGGAGTCCAAACGGGTAGTAATCATGTGAAACTCAGAAGAAAATGAAAAATTAGAAGGGTGATTTGCTCGTTATTCTTGACGATGGTTTATTTCTTTTGCTTGTAGGCTGATGACATTTCTGGTTTTCACGCCAATACTCATATCCCTGTTGTTATTGGATCTCAAATGCGGTATGAGGTCACTGGTGATCCACTGTACAAGGTGAATTACTTAGTCGCATTGGTTCAAGTTCAATTGCTTATTTTCCTTCTATGTGATCATGCACTCACTTCCACCTGCCTGGCTTGTGTTTTCCAAATTATCATCACTGTGGGCAGCTTACTCTTTGTTTTGAGAGACCTCATTTATTTATTCTTCAGGGGCTTCAATTTTTAGCTTCCGTCTTAAGTCTTTAGAAATGGTGGAGACTACATAGGTTCTACCTTTGGGTTTTCTGATTTTCAGAATTTAAATAAAAATGCTTGCAAAATTTCTTTTTGAAAGATTTTAATTTTCATTATCTAATATTGGTGCAGGTGATGGGAACATTCTTTATGGACATTGTTAATGCTTCTCATGGTTATGCAACAGGAGGAACATCAGCTGGAGAGTTCTGGTATTAATATCTGGAATTTGATTTACCTCTCATTCCTTAATTAGCTCAAAATTCTGCCTGAATTTCAGCAAGCTATTATGAGTTTCTTTGCTAACAATTACTTCATAGGTTTATGCATATTATTTATCTGAGTCTTGGTCATATTCTTTATCTAAGTCCTGGTGATCTGCTGTATTTTTCTTGATTCCCTTGCCTCTACCATGAGTAGGTCAGAACCAAAGCGATTGGCAAGCACTCTAGGGACAGAGAATGAAGAATCGTGCACAACTTATAATATGCTGAAGGTATGCTCGTTTGCTGGAATTCTTGAAGCTAAGGATTTTTTACTATATATTTTGTTTAAACTCCATGTGGGGAATGTTTTCATATCTGTTTTTGCATTTTGTTTTAAAATTATTACAATGATTGATAACTCTCTGCTGTTATGGGTCTAGCATTTGGAGTAATCTTTTTCAGTGATCACACCTTCTGTTTTTCATTACTGCATCGGCATGAATGCCACTGCTCTTTGCAACTACATAGCAAACTTATTTGATTTTGTAGGTATCGCGGCACCTGTTTAGATGGACAAAGGAAATGGTGTATGCAGATTATTATGAGCGCGCCTTGACAAATGGTGTACTTGGTATCCAACGAGGAACAGAGCCTGGAGTGATGATTTACATGCTTCCACTTGGCCGTGGAGATTCCAAGGCCAAAAGCTACCATGGATGGGGAACAAGGTTCTCCTCCTTCTGGTGCTGTTATGGCACAGGTTTGGGATTCATTCGCTGGATTCAACTTTCCCTTTCATGATAACTTGAACTGCATTAGACTGTTTTTCCCCTTCGGCCTTGACTCACATCTTATGATTTGTTTTTCTTATTTTCATGTGGTTATGGCCACAACGTGCTTTGCCACTAGGCATTTCATGTTTACTTTTTACGGGTATCATTGATGTTATATACATTTCTTCCATTGCTCTGGTCACGTGATAGTTCTCTTTTCGTGATTGTGTAGGAATTGAATCATTCTCGAAGTTAGGAGATTCCATATTCTTTGAAGAGGAAGGAAATGTTCCTGGTCTTTACATCATCCAGTATATATCAAGCTCACTTGACTGGAAATCTGGAAATATTGTGCTGAATCAGAAAGTTGATCCTATTGTCTCTTGGGATCCTTACCTTCGAACAACACTCACATTTTCTTCAAAGCAGGTACTATCTGCATTTACTCCTGAATCTATTCTCCAGTATCTTGTATTAGACAAGTACTATCTGATTGTGTCTGACGGCTTAGGGTATGACTTCGGAAAATTCAGAGATACTAAACAAATTTGAAACGATTAACCAGATAGGAAATTGATAATAATTGGGACAAATAAACTTGTGGGGTCCTAGTGATTTGTATCTTGTTTAATGCTTTGTGGTTTTGCTTGATTGGAAGTAAAGAATTGGGACTATTATCTCTTGTTGAGAGTAACTTAACCACATATGTGAGATAGTTACAAGTTGTAGATGATAATAAAAGCTGTAGATTATGTTTCTGATTACTAGTCGATTCAACGGGTAAGATATTGAGGGTTGCGGTTCTAATACCCACTGATGTAAGGTTTCTGGTAGCACCAATGTAATGGTTTAAAGAGAATTTTTATGCATGTTTTTAAATATTAACAAACTATTGTACCCCTTGTAGGGTTTACAAAAAGAAAAGAAATGTTTATGTTTATTGTATATGTGAGTTTCAGTATTTTGTTTCGTTCCTCTGTTTTAGAAGCACTCAAAATGAACAATGAGAAAGTAACTTTGGGTGACAGGGAGGGTCTAACCATTATTCATACTGAACTATTCAATTGATTAAAAAAATCCAACTGGAAATAGAGCTCTTTCATACTACTGAACTATTCAATTGATTAAAAAAATCCAACTGGAAATAGAGCTCTTTCATACTTGAACCTGATTTATGCAGGAGGCAGGCCAATCATCTTCCTTGAATTTGCGGATGCCGATCTGGACAAATTCAAATGGTGCCAAGGCAACATTAAATGGCAAGAGTTTGTCTCTACCAGCTCCAGGTGTTAACACTAATAATTTCTTTAATCCATTTTAATGCCTTACTTCAGAGAAGAAAAAAATGTGTCTGACCTTTTCACTGATATTTTCATATTATATTATTACTTGTATCCTTTTCCTTTTTTATGACATTGTTCTTTGAATCTTCTCTTTTTTCACGTACAGACATTTGACCTAAGGACACATTCCTAGTGCAGGTAACTTTATATCTGTCCCTAAAAGATGGAGCTCTACTGACAAATTAACCATTCAGCTGCCCATCAATCTAAGGGCAGAGGCTATTAAAGGTATCTTCATGGAACAATAGTCTTCAAAGCTATGCGCAACTGACCCCTCTTGTAGCTTTTTCATTGCAAATATATGCTTGGTCCCAATCCAATATTTTTGTTCTCTAGTATGTGATCTTTGGTTGACAAAGTTTTTTTGTCCAGATGACCGGCCTGTGTATGCATCTATTCTGGCGATTCTTTATGGTCCCTATCTACTAGCGGGTCATACTAGTGGGGACTGGGACATTAAGACTGGGTCGGGAAAATCTCTTTCAGACTGGATAACTCCAATCCCTGCCTCATACAATGGTCAGTTGGTTACTTTTGCCCAAGAGTCTGGAAACTCCGCTTTTGTATTATCAAACTCAAACCAATCCATTACAATGGAAACGTTCCCTGAATCTGGCACCGATGCTGCTCTTCATGCCACTTTCAGACTCATCATAAAGGAAGCACCTTCATCCGAAGTTTCATCACTCAAAGATGTTATTGGCAAATCAGTTATGCTAGAACCATTTGATTTTCCTGGAATGCTTGTAGTGCAGCAAGGAACAGATGATGAACTTGTTGTCTCAGATTCTCCAAATGAAGGGGATTCTTCTGTATTCCTTTTGGTTGCTGGGTTAGATGGAAATGATAAAACAATATCCTTGGAGGCAGTAAATCAAAAGGGTTGCTTTGTGTATAGTGGTGTGAACCTCAATTCAGGGGCAAGCCTGAAGCTCAGCTGCAGCACAGAGTCATCAGAGGACGGATTTAACCAGGCAGCTAGTTTTGTGATGGAAAAAGGAATAAGCGAGTATCATCCAATCAGCTTTGTGGCGAAAGGAGCAAGGAGAAATTTTCTTCTGGCACCATTACTAAGCTTTAGAGATGAAACTTATACAGTTTATTTCAACATTCAAGATTAAAAGTTGGTTAGCAGAATGGAAAGGCCAATAATGCACCAGTATGAAAATAACATCCTTACTTTTCAAATCTTGATGGCAGCAGCCGGCTGGCGTTCTGAATCTTTTTAATATGCAGATGGGTATTCTTGGATTCAGGCTACATCGTAAAGCTAGACTAAATAATGTGGGAATCAACCAAAATGCTACCAAGAAGAAATAGAATAACAGAATCCTAGGGTTAATCATCGCGTTTGGTGTAATTTTTACTTTATTCTTGTTCTATAGTTTATATTCCTGACGTTATTTCAATTCTGTTCGGTTTTATATACGTCATTGGAAATATTTGCTGAAAGTAATATATAAGGCAATTGAACTTTCTTTTATTTCAATTGCATTGCTGATGTTTAACATTTGAATCTGGAATTATTATTATTATTGCACATGCAGATTTATTTGAGGATTATCAAGTGATAAATATGGGTCAAAGCATTTTTTTAATAAATATCCCATTGTTGGCCCAAAAGTTTTTTGGAAGCATATTGAGCACTAATCCCTTAAAAATCAGAGGGACAAGCTGTAAAGAATTAGGTTTATATTTTAATTTTTTTTTTCCTAAAACGACTGAGAAAGGGCTCGTTAACGATATTAAGCTAATTACCTGATATTGACCGTTAAGTCAAACCAATACTAAATTCATATCCATGATCCTCTGGAGCTTCTTTGCGCTTTATCTGTCAAAAAATCTCTACATATTTCAAAGATTTTCATTTCTGTAATCAATAAAAGAAAAATAAAATAAAATAAAAGAGAGAAAAAGAAATGAAGGGTTTTGTGTTATTCAAATTCTTGCTTGTGTTTCTCTTCAGCGTTTTAGCTTTAGCTAAGCAATGTACAAACGTTTTTCTGGAGTTAGCTTCACATAAGTTTAGATACAACATTTTGTCATCCAGAAATGAATCTTGTAAAAAAGAGATGCTCTCTCATGGTTGAGTTTGATGCCAAGGAAGATTGTAACACCCGTTTCATGTATGTTTGAATTTTAATTATTCTTATCCATTCAATTATTTATCTCTTTTATGAGTGATTTTATTTTAATTAGCATTATTTAAGATAAAACATTATTCTTTTTATTTATCTATTTTTATTGATTTATTTTAATTATTTATTTAGTTTTCTAAAATAAAATATCAAAGATTACCATCTTCATCGTATAATATTTTTTTCAAAAGTAAGAATTTTTATAAAACTTAAACTTTTCTTTATTTCCCTACGGTTAAACTCTTTAACCTAATAACCATATAAAAAGCAAAGAATTCTAGGGTTTTTTTTAGGGAGATAGCCAATTTCCCCCCTAGTGTAATCAATATGTACTTACTGCACTTTTTTTTTTGTAATAATAGCCAAATTCATACCTCCACATTTACAACATAAGTTTCTGATATTAGCTTTTTTTCAAATATACTTTTATTTATATTTATTATAAATTAAATAAATTATATGAATATAAACTAAATAAAAAATTAAGTATTAAAAATAAGAAATATATGTTTTGATGTAAAAAAATTAACAATAATTTTTTTCTTGTACTTTTTTATGTTATAAACATTTTCTTATAATAAATATTTTATAATATTTTACAATTTAATGTAAAAAGTACAAGATAAATATTTTATTATTTATTTTATAATAATTTTTTTATTTATCATTCAATTTTTTTATAATAATTTTTTGTCATTTTATAATAATTTCTTGTACATTTATTACAAGAAAATGTTTATAGCATAAAAAAAAGTACAAGAAAAAAATTATTGTTAATTTTTTTACATCAAAACATATATTTTTTATTTTTAATACTTAATTTTTTTATTTAGTTTATATTCATATAATTTATTTAATTTATAATAAATATAAATAAAAGTATATTTGAAAATATAGGTAATATTGTAAACTTATGCTGTCATGGGAGTAATTGGCTATTATAAAAACAGCAGGGGGTAAGTGATACATGTTGATTACACTAGGGGGGAAATTGGCTATCTCCCTTTTTTTTATGCACGTTTGAAAGAATTTCTGAGGTAATTATCCTTCTCTAATTCATGTTCATTAATCTTATGTGTTTGATAATAAATGCATGCATTATTTTTTTTATCACGAATGACTTGGTAGGTATGTATACTGTGATTTAATTACTACTTTTCCTTTATTTTTGATTCAATTTCTACACGAAACTTTTATAAAATTAAACTAGACATCTTGAGGTTTGCAATGATATACTTTGTGCAAAGAGATTCTAAGTAGCGAATTTGTGGTGAATTTTCGAAGTTGGAACAATGGCGCTAGAAAATTTTGATTTTCAGCAGCATGTCTGACTTCGCCCATTTTTTGGACTATTCACATGCTCTCTGAACTATTTTTGATTTATCTGTCGAACCATCGTTATGTCTACTTACAGCATGTTTAATTTCATAATTTTTGGTTGACTACAAAAATTAATAAAAATCGTTATGTTAGGCTTTTACAGTTCTAGAAACTATTTTTCAGAATTGCGATGGCTAAGGATAAGACTATTTTAGGATGCTAAAAGGTTTCAAAATGATATATACAAATAATATTCATATAATATTATGAATCCTCTATGATTTAAAGTTTATTTGACTAATTTTCATTGAGTGAGATTAAGTTATGAATTTTTGAAGTGCAAAACATGAACCTGAATGTTTCTGAACAGGTTTCCTAGTCTCTTAATGTAAATTCGTTTAAAATAGTTTTACATCTTCAAAAATTCTAGAAAGTTGATATATTATTTCTTAATGTCTCTATTGATGTTAAAATAAGTGGTTTAATTTTTATGAGTTCTATTAAATATTTTACGAATTTTCTAAATCAGTTATTTCTGATTTTACTACTGCTGAACAATGTGCATATGTGCATGTAAAATTCTGTTTGCAATATGTTTTTGACCTTCATTCATTTTTTTGAATTTTCATATGGAATGCTAAACATGTTTATGATTTCTTTTCGTAGTTTTTACAATTTTCCGACATAAGATTAACTTGGTCAAAATCAGCTTGTATAAGATGATCAGGTTTAGACTAGCTTTAATGGTTTAATGCTTACAACTACGCTTGCTTATGTTGGAGTTATATCAAGGTCAGAATGAGTAGTGATATTGATAATGGTGTGTTTTGATGTTTAGGATGAGATTGAGCTCGAGGTTGAGGTTACTGTTCTTTATTACTGAGGATCAAGGTACGTAGATTCATGCATAGTACACATATTTTACTATTAAAATACTTTTAATTCGAGGTATCTATTATGTTGAATGAAAAGTATATAAAGCTGAATTGTTTAGGTCTATTACAATATTTTGTTAAAGTGGCATCATTATTTAAAAATTATTTATAACAAAACTTCATTTATTAAAAACTTGTGTCATAAATTATTTTAAAAATGAAAACTTTTATTAAATTATTTTAAGTCAAATACTTTGAAATAATTATCAATTATTAAAATGCAATTTATGAAAGTTTACAAATAATTAAAAGTTCAAGGATGATTTTAAATATTTTGGCTAATTATTCATAGTGATGTTATGTTATGATGTAGAAGGCTAGTCGGATTATGATGTAGAAGGCTAGTCGGATTATGTGCATATACAAAGTTGATGTTAATGATTCTCGTGGGGTACAATATCCTAAATGATGTTATATGGCCGGGTCACTGGGTCTACATGTGATATTATGTGAAATGAGCTAACTATGTTTTATGTGTTTTAAACAGTTAACTATGTTTTAAAAGGTTAATTATGTTTTATGTGTTTAAAAAAAAAATTAATTATGTTTTATGTGTTACAAAGGCTAATGTTATGCTTAAATGATTTAAATAACTTTATGATATTTTGATTTATTTTTCCGAAGTGATGATTTGCAGAGGTATATTCCCTTATTACTATTATTATGCATGTTTAAGAAATTAAATTATATTTGTAACGGTTTTTAGTATTGTGGATGAGTTTACTTACCGAGTTGACGACTCACCACTCATTATCACATTTTTTGTAGATAGAATTAGGTAATGTGAGCTCGGGGTCTTAGGAGGAAGAATAAGAGCATGGTTTTTTTGAGAATTTATGTGACATTAATAATCTATGAACAATTTAGTTTTCTTTGGGATGATATTTACTTGAGGATTTGTTATTTCATTACTTATTATCTTTTGGACGTTTAGAATATTTATTATGATTTTTAATTTGATGATTTTAGAGATGAGAGTGTTGAAATGTAGTTTCACTCCAATTTCATTTTGGTACCTTGATAATAGAATTGGGGTGTTACAAATATCCTGAGGGAGAAACAGGATGAGTTTAATTGGTAGTATTGTACAGCAAAATTAAAAATCCAGATGAGGTTAGAATGCCTTGACCATGAGAGTTTTTTATGTAAGACGTTATTTTAGAAATTTTAAGATTTTAGAATTTTATTATTTTATTATTTTAGGATTTTCTATTTTAATTTGAGTCAATTATGGTTGTGGCCCAGTCTTTTATTTTCATAATAATTGTGATTCAGTTTCCCATATTTAAGTTAACTTAAAGAAAATATATTTTATTTCCATTATAATTGTAATTTAGTTTTTCTTTTTAAGTTAACTTAAGGAAGTTGGTTTCCTCTCTCATAAATAGAAAGGCCTTGTAATTATTTTCATAACTTTAAATTCAATTATTTAATAAAAATCTTCTTTTTAGTTCTCTTTAGAATTATCTATCAAAATCTCTCTTGTAAAGTTGTTTGAATTAGATCTAATCTCGCATTACGAGTTATTAAAAATCTCATTGAGTCATTTGGTTTGAACAAGATCTAATCACACTTCGAATAGAGCGTAATCTAATCACATTGGCTTGATCCAGTGCTAGAACGATATCTAGTTTTCCTACCCTCTCAATTTCGCTTCCGCTATGCCTCGCCCCATTAGTTTTTGAAGGAAGTTTCAGTGCATGATGTTCTGCTGGGTTCAGACTCAATGCATTGGCGTGCACAGCAAATGAATATGGAGTATCTGTTGATGCTTGATGTTGATAGTATGGTTTGGAGTTT
The DNA here is from genome assembly GCA_030449905.1 of Luvunga scandens. Classification (NCBI taxonomy): domain Eukaryota; kingdom Viridiplantae; phylum Streptophyta; class Magnoliopsida; order Sapindales; family Rutaceae; genus Luvunga; species Luvunga scandens. The sequence goes on along the minus strand of JASUUG010001021.1, from coordinate 2,202,883 downwards.
CCAGGAAACAGTTAGTTTGCCAATGCCAGGAAAGCCTATGGAGGCTGGGAGGATCCAACTTGTGAGTTCCGGCTTCATTTTGTACGTATGTATGTATATGTTTAGTCTGTAAATTATGATTGTGGCATGTATGTCCATCCAACTTTACTATCAAATTTTGGAAGGGATGGGCGTATGACGTCATTTGTGGCATACCATCTTATTGGGCAGTCCCATTAGGATGGTCCTATGAAAATCTTTGCCTCCGTTTATAAGCTGTGATCTTTGATCGTCTGGGCTAGGAAAATTGCTTGCTAATTGGATTTACTTATTATAAGCAATAGTGAAGAATGCAACATTATAAGTTACCGCTTTTGAATTCTTCTAGGGCATTACTTGAGTCCAACGGCATTGATGTGGGGGGGCACTCACAATGACACTCTAAGAGAAAATGCCTGCTCTGGTGTCTGTTCTGTCCGAATGCCAGAATCAAATGGGAACTGGATATCTTTCGGCATTTCCAACGGAGCTATTTGAATGTGTTGAAGTTAAAGACTGTTTGGGCTCCATATTGCACTATTCACATGGTAAAGTCTACTCTATTTGTTTCGCAAGCTATTAAAACCCTTTATTCATTAGGTCTTTTATAAGTTTTATAACTGGCTTTAACTAATCTTGTGCTCTTTGAGTTGCGGATCCTGGCACATATGCTGGTACTGCTGAAGCTTTGAAGATGACAACATGGATGGTTGAGTAATTTAAATGTCAAGTTCAGAATGTAATACTGAAGTACAGTGTGGCACGGCACTGGAATTCGCTTAATGGAGAAACTGGGGGCATATTCACCGCAACAGTAGGTAATTTTAATTATCTTAGTTCTTAGATATATACTTGAGAAGCTCTGAAAATTTGCAATCTGAAACATAATTTTACTGTTAATATTCCCAGCAAGATCCAAAGCATCTGACACTGGTTCTCCTCTTCGACAAACCATGCTTTCTGGGATTGCTCGCAGTACAGGTAACATCATTTTGCTATTTTTTGCCACTTAGATATTATTTCCGCATTGAAAATTTAACATAAAAATCTGTCTTTTCTGATTGTAGGCTGATGACATATCCGATTTCCATGCCAAAACACCAATCCTTATTGTTATTGGATCTCAAATGAGGTATGAAGTCACTGGTGATCAACTTCACAGGGTAAATTACTTAACCTTAGTATTACTTTTACTGTCAAATTAATTAAATGCTTAATAGAACCTACAAATATGCTTATAAAAAGTTTCATTGGGAAAATTTTGAATATCATTTGATCATCTAATTTTTGTATGCATTGCCAGGAAATATTGACATTCTTTATGGATATTATTAATGCTTCTCATACTTATGCAACTGGAGGAACATCAGTCGGATAGTTCTGGTACTAATGTTAGGCATCATTCAAGTTTCAAGTTCTTGTCTTTCATCGATAAGCTCTTGCTTTGGCTTAAATTACATGGACTGTTTTGGGTTTTTATCATAAATTTGCAATTACTTCATAGCTTTATGCAAGTCCTGTACTTATTTTCTTCATTTATTGATGAGTAGGAGTGATCAAAAGCAACTAGCAACCATTCTAGGGATGGAGAATGAAGCATCATGCGCACTTCTAACATGCTCAAAGTAATATGACAATATTGACAACTTTTAATCAACTGGTTCTTGACTGACATCAATGGCTAAAAATTGTCAATATTGATTCTCCTGTTTCATTAGACAACTAGCTATATGTTATAACTTTATAGCATAATCTTTTAATTTTGTAGGTCTCCTGCAACCTGCTTCGATGGACAAAAGAAATGGCTTATGCAGATTATTGTGAGCGTGGCCTAACAAATGGTGTGCTTGGAATCCAACGAGGTGCCGACCCTGGTATAATGATTTAAATGCTTCCTCTAGCTTCTGGAAGCACCAAGGACTGGGGAACACCATTCGACTCATTCTGGTGCTGTTATGGAACAGGTCTGGTATTCATTGCCCATTTTTTCTCTTTGCTCTCAATGTTCTTGAATCTCATTAGTTGCTTTCTAAATTTTGCACAGTTTTCGCCAAGTGGTTTACTAGATTTTATTCTTGTCTCCCATGTAGGAATTGAGTCATTCGCAAAAAGTTAGGAGATCCAATTTACTCTGAAGAGGAAGGATTACATACCGGTCTTTACATCATTCAGTACATATCAAGCTCACTTGATTGGAAATCTGTACATATTGTGCTGAACGAGAAGGTTGTTCCTGTTGTTTCTTCGGATCCGTAATCCTCATCTCACATTCACATTTCTTCCTAAATTACAAACTTGGGGATTAATTTTTTATTGTTTACTTTTTAACATTGTAATGAGAAGTTCATCCATCATACATTCTAGGTTTGATATATATCCGGGGGCAGCTCGACCATTATCCTTTAGTTTCAGAATATCGAGCTGGACAAATACTAATGAAGCAAAGGCAACATTAAATGGCCAGGATTTGCCTCTACCATCTGCAGGTGCTGAATTATAATATCTTTGATTGCTTTTCACTTTTTTATTTCAGATAGAAAAATTAAAAGTGGGACTCATCTTTTATAAAGACATGTAACAAACAGTTGCATTCCTGATGCACGAAATTTCCTAACTATCACCACAGCATGGACATCTGATGACAAATTAACCATTCAGCTGCCCCTTAGAAGGACAGGGCCTATCAATGGTATCTTCATGAATTGTTTTATTTACAATTTCTGTTATCAATGAAGAATCTTTGATTGAAAATCTTTTTTCTTCTCCAGATGATCGGCCTGAGTATGGTTCCATTCAATCAATTCACTAGGGTCCTTATCTGCTTACAAGTTACGGCAATGGGGACTCTGACATCAGGAGTGAATCAGCTACATCTCTTTCAGAAATTGTTGCTCCAATTCCTGGATCATATAATTCTCAGCTGGTCACATTTTCCAAAGTTTCCAGAAACTCAACATTTATCCTTCAAGCCACTTTCAGATTTATCTTAAACGATAAACCTTCCTCCGAATTTTCATCCTTCAGCGATGTAATTGGCAGATCAGTCATGCTAGAACCATTTGCTTCTCCAGGAATCCTTGAAGTGCAAGGAACAGATGATGAACTTGTTGTCACAAATTCTTCTAGTGTTCATAGCTTCTCCATTTTTCGCCTTGTTACTGGATGGGATGGAAAGTCTGAAACAGTATCCTTGGAGTCAGCAACCCAAAATGGTTGCCGTGTTTGTACTAGTGTTAACTTGAAATCGGGCGAAAGCATGAAGCTCAGTTGCAATACGGGGTCAAGAGAGGTTGGATTTGATAATGCAGCCTGCTTCGTAATGGAAAAAGAATTGAGTATCATCCTACCAGCTTTTTTGCAAAGGAAGCAATGAGGAATTTCCTTTTGGTGCCATTACTAAGCATAAGAGATGGATCCTACACTGTTTATTTCAACATTCAATCATAAAAAGAACGAATATGCTTGTTGATAAATTAGATGGTTATTGATATTTAGAATCTAGAATGGAAAATCGTCAATACATTTATTTATTTATTTATTTCGGCCTTTTTACAACTTTTACTTCCCCTTTATTCTATGCATGAAGTCTTAATTAACTTCTTGTTAAATTGATTACTAAAAAAATGAAAAGATGCTCTCGTAATTTTATATGCAATTTTGTATAATTTCTAATCAGTTATATATAAATGTTGCACAATATCTTTCAACATATTCTTCAATAGTAATGCTTGTACATTAATTTATTTAGAATGTTATGAAAAATTATTAATCACATGAGAAATTTTAAAATATATCAGAGGCATTATGTCAGTCATATAATAAGTAAATCATACTTTGATACGCGTGCATTTATTTTAAAAAATAACCATGTAAGTGGGAGTTATATCAAATCTAAATATATATATCATACATGCATTAGTTGATTGTATTACTTCTTATATATTTTAAAATTTCTCTAAATGATACATCACATGTCACATCATTTATAATAAAATTTGAATATTAAAAAAGTACATCATCATACTTCCCCCATAATACATGAAAGTATTATTTTGCATAGTGAAGAAAATGAGGGAAGTTGCTTTGAAACTTTAATTTATCTCAACATTTTATCAAAATAATTTACTCTTTTTAGACTTTGACCTCTAAAACGTTTAACTCTATGATTTTGGCCCCCTTTAAATTCTTCGACCCACACGGACCAAAATCATATGAAAATTTATGGTAGATAAATTGATTACAAGTGGAAATTTATGATTAAAATTTGGGTGGGCTATTTGAATGCGATAAAAAGACTCCTTATATTCATTTCTTCTAATAAATTTATATAATACCAAAACATCTAATAGTTCTTTACCATTGAGTAAATTCTTTCTTATAATGAAAACAATTTATTTATTAGATAAATCAAACTTAACTTTATCTTCCTACTCTATACCATAGCCAACCCACAATAATGCCTAATGTTTGGGGAATAAAATAAGGTGACCACGATTTCCTCTAAATGAAAAATGAGCAAAGAGTTGATAGGTAATCAGGAGGTAATTTGGTAATCACCTGGACCAAATGGAACGAACACATCACCTCGACCAGGAAGTTATTTGATCACCATGTACTGACTACCTCGAGTAGGAAGTAGTCCTTGAGACCATTAGTAGACTAGCTCCACCAAGAGGTAAGTCTAAGAGTGGGTCACTTCGACCAAGATATCAATAAGAGACCTCAAGCGGGAGATTTGGACCAAGAGTTTTCATCTTGAGCAGAGCATATCAACCAAGAGGTAAGACTTAGTCGAGACAAACCTCAACTAAGCTTAAATTGAGGAGCTCCTTTTAAAAATTCAGCCATAACGTCGACCACGACCAGCCGGGCATTAAAGATAAACTAAACTAATGAGCTTCTTCCAGCAATAATGTTTACCACACCCAAGTATTATAACTGCAGCTCAATAACTATTTTGTAACGGACTCATTAACTCATGATTTAAATGAGCATTCAACTCAACAACAGTCGGGCATTAAAGATGGTGCAATAACTCTAGGTGCCTATAAAAGCCCTGAGAAATCTAAGGCTAGAGGACTCTTCCTCGGATAATTTATTTTTCTTGAAGGTTTATTTTTCTTTTTCCCTTAAATTGATTGATCGCTGATTTGAGCGTCGGAGGGTTCACGCCAGAAAAACTTCTTGCGCCTCTTACTGTCTTCTATGATTTCAGGAGCACGCTGAACATCAATACATAGTCAGAGAATTTTATTAAAGATTGGCAAGTTGTTTCACCACCAAATAAATTCAATGCTGATGGAGAAGTCTAGCATCAAGTACCAAGCCACTAACACCGACTAGACCAAATTTTGGCATCAACACCTAACTCTTCTAAAAACCACTCTCATATCTTTTGTAGTTTTTTTCTTCCCATTTACACTATTTTCTTTCAATTTCTAGTTAAATATAAGAACCCTTACTCATTAAAATCTTTCACCCTTATAATATAAAAAAAAATTGAAATAAATAGTACTACATTAGAAAAATATTTTTTACATGCGCTTTATTGTGTTCTCTTTCTTATTTATTTTCTTATTTTATCTTTTTTAATTATTTTTTTCGAACTCTGTAGCATACATTTCTTTTAGAGATAAGGGAGTCGGTTAAGTCAAACTAAATTTTTTAATTTCTTTCTGGAGTTTCTTTTTGGGAAAATGATGCTTCAAAAGCAAAATTCTTTTTGGGACATAATAGCTATCTGGCAGAGCTCTATCTCCAGAGCCTCGACAATTATCTTCACTGTTCCTGATATTTAATAATAATAATAATAATAATAATAATAATAATAATAATAATAATAATAATAATAATAATAATAATGATAATTCAAATTTGGTCTTACATAGCATTGCATAAATTAAGTTGAAAAATATGCTACATTAAACACTTGAGAACAATGGTTATTTTTACCGTAAATGAAGAAGAGGAATAGAAGAATTGGTGCAAGAGACAAATTGGCCATCTGTTTTTACTTTAATTTCTTTTTTGAACAATAATATCGGTGAGATACTGTTTTAGAAAATAATCTTAAATAATCTTAAATAACAATGGTGAGACAGCGTTGAACAACATAAACCACGAAGCTAGAAACTAAAAATTATCTGAACAAGATCAGTCCTGCCTCAATTGCAACCGATAACCCAATCGACAGCCCCCACACCACCATCCCCTATGACTGCATCAACATATAATTCAAAATGGCCAAGCTGAGGTAGCTGCCAAGGCGTCACAACTGCTTCTTGTAAATTAATAACATTATCTTTTTGTATCACTTGGTGTGTGGCCAATCTAAACTTGAATTGGTGATGTAACACCTAACATAGGCATTAAGTATGTGGGTCCCACAAGCCCATAATAGCTAGCTTAGCGTTGGAGGTATACCAACGGGGATTGCTTAAGCTTCCAAAAGCTTACATTAATTTATCATGGGCCCTTCCTTGGAGGGTTAAGGACTATGATTACTTTAGTTGATGGAAATTTGCTTAAACTTCCAATAGCTCGATGAAATCATTTCATCAATTACTCTGTTTGCAGAATGAATACCCGATCCATGGCATAAGGTCTCGGGTTCAAAAAATGCATCAAATTTGACGGTCAGGAATAGTTGATGAATGAAAATTTCTGTACCTAGATCTCACATTAGTGGTTCAATTAAAGCTTATTTTCCCTTAATTTTTTTTTCAATTAGGTAGAGAAATATGACTATTGCTCAAATGAAAAAGACATAAAATTTTCCTTTTGACAAAATGCAAAAAAAGCAAAGCAAAAAAAAAAATGAGAAAAGGGGTATCAATCGAAAGGCAGCACATGCAAATGCAAAGGAAGATGGGTGAGTCAGCAATCATACATAAATGAGAAGAAACACTTACTATGTACGGAAATAACGACAATCTTGATGATATCATGAAATTCAACGTCATCCAATAAGACGTGTCGGCAGAGAATTGGTTACATATACTGTACGGAGTTCAAACTCTTACTTTTCCTTCCCTTCTTAAGAAGCTTCAAACTGGCTCACTTATTTATAAGACCCTTTTCCATACCTGCTTTCACATTAACACTTCAGATAATCAGTGTCTCGTTTTCTGAGGTTCAGATCCGAGCAGCTATGGGAGAGAAGGTTTGTAATTCCCCTTTTGGTTAAGTTTGTGCTGTGCATCGATCGATCTTTCGTGATGATAGCTTATAGTGCGCGCACACACACACACATACACACACATATAGTTACCTTGCTGATTCTTTCACGTCAGAAATTTATTAAATGTTTTCCTTTCATCTTTGATTAATTAGCCTGCAGTCAAATACTTTTGTATTATCTGTGTAATATTGTTTACAGAAGGTTACAATAATGGTGCTGAAGGTTGACCTTCAGTGCTCAAAGTGCTACAAGAAAGTCAAGAAAGTACTGTGTAAATTCCCACGTAAGTGTCTCTCTGATCGCTGGGCATGTCCATTTACATATATTATATATTACGGTGTCGTAAAATGTTTTATAATGACATAAAATTCTGAATTCGCATGTTTTTTGGTGAGGCGCAAGTACATTTGTTTATTTTGTATTTGTTGATAAAAAAATGTTGATGGATAGTGGGCTAAGACATTGTGTTTGAACTTTCTGACCAAAGAAATACAAGACCAGTTATTCGATGAGAAGACGAATACGGTGACAATAAAAGTAGTGTGCTGCAGTCCTGAAAAGATCAGGGACAAGCTATGCTGCAAAGGTGAAGGTTCAATCAAGAGTATTGAAATCCTGGAACCAAAGCCGCCGCCGCCGCCGCCTGCTCAGCCCAAATCAAAACCAAAACCATCACCGCCACCGCCGGCACCGTCACCGGAACCAAAACAGTCACCACCGCCACCACCGAAACCATCACCATCGCCACCACCTCCGGCACCGGCTCCAGAACCAAAACCATCACCAGTCCCACCACCACCACCGCCGGCACCGGCCCCGGAGCCAGTGCCGTGTCACCCACCGGTTAGGGAATGTTTCAGGGAATGTTATGAGGGGCGTGGTGGCGGGCCGTGTTACTCGCCGGTTAGGGAATGTTGCAGGGAATGTTATGAGGGGCGTGGTGGCGGACCGTGTCACCTGCCGGTTAGGGAATGTTGCAGGGAATGTTATGAGGGGCGTGGTGGCGGACCGTGTTACTCGCCGGTTAGGGAATGTTGCAGGGAATGTTATGAGGGGCGTGGTGGGGGACCGTGTTACCAGCTTGGCTACGGGCGAGAGAGGCAATATGATTGGTGCTACGGAAGGCCAGTGTATGAGAGTTGGGGTGGTGGCTGCGATAACAGAGTTTATTACAGAAGTCGCTGTTCAGATAACATCTGTGAAGAAAATCCAACAGCGCCGTGCACAATCATGTAAAATCAATGATCATGAATGGTGATCGTCAGTGATCATGTCGTTTAATTTCTTCCAGTTGCCTCTCGTATGTTGATTTAATCATTAACATTTTGGCTAATATGGACTCTATTGGAAAATAAAAGATAAATAAAGGTCGGTGGATCCGGTGTTTGTTGATGCTACAATCACCTTTTCAATTATTTAATAAGAGATTCCCATTAAACAACTTAATTTTCAATTTCGTGAAGCTAAAGTGAATAGTGCATTGATTTCCATTCTTTATTTCCAACGCACTATAATATTGATTTGCTTTTCAATTAATGGTGCATTTCCGATTCCTAGGTTTCTTTTTCTTTCTCGTCGTGCCCTGTCTTATAATTTTGGTGGTCCTTCTATTAAAGATGTACGTAGTGCGCCAGAGCCATAGTCATAGAATTTTATTTATGTTTCTTCGAAGGGTGTTTTTAAGGTGAGTGCTTATTGTTCGTGGAAAGAAATTTAGAGATAATAGGTTTCCTAAAAAATTAATAACAAATGCATTTTAGTCAATTTTAATCGGCAACAATATGGATTTTAACTATCTTTGAGTTTTTTTCCTCCGAATAACAAGGATTGGTCAAGTATAAAAAAGGGGAAAAGAGGATATCCTTTTTAAAATGGAAACATATATAACCACATGGAAAATATTCAATTTAAAAAATAAACCATGCTATATCAAAATGAATAAATCAAATAAGTCAGAAAACTGAAAGGTCAAAAAAAGGAAACCCTTTCAAGCACTCATCTTTGGCAAGAAAAGGACGCATTACACCAGTAGAAGAAAAGCATTAAAGCAATGTGGGATACAATGAATAACGTAGGCACATAGTTTGGTCGTTGCCACATCAAGTGACAGCAACTTGTTTGGTGACGAATTAGGCTTGATTGGTTCTGGTCGAGCTTCGAGCTTCAATATATGCCATAGATGCTAAAGCCAGCCATTATTTATCAGAAATTTATTAAATGAATGGAGAAAAATTACAACACACCACTAAAATCGGCAAAAAAAGTTATATGGGTTTGCTGAATATGTTTCAAAATTTGTTAATAATAGGGATGGCAAATTGATGGGTTGGGCCAGGTTTTTCCAAGCCTAGGCCAAGCCTATGTTAGGGAAAATAGGTTTAAGTCCTCTAAAAGTCCATTCAAGTTAGGAGAGCTATGCTTGGATGTCAGCATATTTTTTAAATAGTTTTTTTTATAATTATTGTAAATTTATAATTGGATAATAATCAACAAATTGTTATATTCAACAATGAAATAAAGAAAATGATTGGCTACAAATAAAATAATAAATAAAGAAAATAAAAGCTTATAAATTTGAATTGTTAGAACTGAATACTAATTAGGGATGGCAAAATTCAAATACGAATTTGAATATAAGTGCATCCGTATCTAGATTTAGATTGATATATTTATATCCGAATTCGCAAAAAAATATGCAGATCTAGATGCGGGTAATATCTGTACGGATGTGATGGATATTCTGGATATCCAAATCCACATAAATTAAAATTTAATAATTTACCTAATAATATCAAATAAAATTCAATCATAACTCAACAATCAACAATTCAATACCTAGAATAACATACAACATCATAAAGTCACAAATAAAAATACCACAGCATAAATCAAACGTTAAGAATAACATAAACCCAAGCCTAGCATCACCACAAATCCACAAATAAAATTATAAAACACTACAAATCCACATAAAATAATATGGATACTGATATATTTCTAAATTTAATTAAACTTTTATATTTTTAAATTAATCCCATTATGTTTTTTTCATTTAACTTATATTTTTTTTCATATAATTTAATTTAATAAATAAAAAGAATACGGATCTGGATATCTGATTTTTTAGATGTATTTGCATCCGGATCCGAATTCATATGGATTCTAAAGTTAAGGATCCAGATTCGCACTTTTTAATGTGCGGATCCAAATTTTTCTAGATCTGGATCTTCCGTATCTTTGCAGATCGGGGAAAATCAAGATTTTTTCCAATGTTATTATGTTAATACTAATTCAAGCATATTCTTAATTAATTGATGCTACTTCCTATTAAAAAATAATAATAATAAGACTATCTAAAGCCTGAAAGTCTTAAATTAATTGACCTTTGAATAACTAAACTTGGTAGAGGAATATGAAATGATTGGAAATTGATTTATTTTTTAATTTATAAATTTAAATTCAACTATTTTATAATAAATAAAGGATCGGATCTATTTAGAACTTTTTGCTTAATGCCTTGTCCAGGCCCTTCCACAGAGCCTGACATATTTTTGCCCATGTCCAGGCCCTCATGCAGAGGGCCATGCCCCAGCTTGCCAATCTTGAGCGGGGCCTGCTTGTGCGTTTTTGCTAAGTCTAGTTAATAAGGGTATGTTTGCAAGCTTTCTAAACTTATTGGGTACACGCGTAATAACTCAAAATTTTTTGGAACGCAGAGTTTTGTATTTTTTGGCAGGAATGGCTGTCGCTGACGTGGCTAACTGATTTGGTTGACCAGTGATTGACTTTCTGTGTTTTGTGAAGCAGTTGTTAGGCAGCAAGCTTAGTATCGTTGTAAAGCTTGAAATGGCCTTTGTAATCCCATGTTATTTTCTGTAATCGAAGGACAGCAAGAAGCTCTGTTCTTGGTTATTGATATTGCTTGTAGTTGAATCTTGTTTCCTTGTGTCTGTTGTAGATTGAGGATCATATATTAATTATCAAACAATCTTTCAACTGAATCCAATTTAGATTGGATTCCCTTTAACACTGAAAAAATAGAGAGTAATAACGAGTTTTCAAAGTTAGGACTTGACAGGTCATTCATTTTTTATTCTAAGGTGAACTATTACTAAGCAGATGGTATTGAGTGATTAGTAACTGTCCATGTCATTTGGGATACGAACTTTGTAACCAAGTTTGTTAACATATATAGAAATTAAGCAAATATTATGGCTTACAGGCTTCAAGGATATTGTTTCAGCCCTTCCATGCAATTCGGCAACAAGGTGAAAAACGAAGGAGCATTGAACACTAGAAGAATCTGTGAAAACAAGTTCGTGATCTGCTCTTTGCAGTACAAGCATTCCTGGAGAAGTCTATGTTTCAATGATGAAAATTCAATGGAAGATTGATCGTTATCTTGAGTATGAAAGTAGCTTGAAGATTAGCGTCAGTGCCCAATTTGGGAGATTATTCGATTTTGATAGATTGATTTGAGTTTGTCAAGAAAAAAGTTAGTGTTCCGGACTCTTTGGAAAATTTCCTGCATCAGGAGTGTACATGCAGTGAAAACATGGCGATATAATCGATATTTCCCGAGAAAATATGCGCTTACTACTACATACTCCCACAAAATCAATCATTCAAGGTTCAAATGTTAAAAATCAGCATTCAAAGTGAAACAAACAAACTGCAGCTAAATTCCCTCATAGGTTGGTTGCAGCAAATCATTAATAAAACCAACCAGAACAGAATAATGCTAAGGATATAATACAACCCAAGATTAAAGTAAACTACAGCAAATGTGATGACAAGCTCTAGGATTCTGTCAGACCCTATTTCTTCTTGATACCATTTTGGATTGCTTCCCTCCTTTTCTAGTCTAGCTCTAACATGTAAACTAAGTCTGAGAATACCCATCTGCATACAACAAGATTACTTTGTGATCCTGAATATTGAAATAAACTGTATAAGTTTCATCCCTAAAGCTTATAATGGTGCCAGAAGAAAATTCCTTCTTGGTCTTTTTGCCACAAAGCTGATAGGATAACACTCGCTAATTCCTATTTCCATCATAAAACTAGCTGCTTGGTTAAATCCACCGTCCAGTGACTCTGTACTGCAGAGTAACTTGAAGTTCACATCACTAGACACAAAGATACACTTTTGGTTTTTGGTTTTTGGCCTACAAGGATAAAGTTTCATCCTTTTATCCAAGCCAGCAACCAAACAGAATGCGGAATGTTAGTAAAATGATGGGTAAAACTGAGACAAAACTAAAATAAAATTGGAAAGAAAATAAAAAATAAGCACAAAAAGGATATAAGAATTTACGTAGTTCGGATTTTTGCATACGTCCACGGACAAAAACAGAAGAATAAAACTTTATTAATGAAATGAGGATTACAAGTATTATAATATTTTTTGTTCACTTTCAAGAATCTCAATACACCCAATCTCTCAAATCACTAATTAGCAAGAGTATTAAAACTCTTAATTCTCTCATAATAGAATTGAAAACTAAAGAATGGGATATTGAGAGAGGAAATGAAACTTTCTATTTATAGACTTGATTTCCTCTCCTTTTCAACTAAAATAATATTATTATTATTTTTTCAAATGTTGCAGTTCCTTTTTCTCCTCCTTCAAGCATTGCAGCACCACCAAAAAGTATGAATACTTTGGATAGCTTCCCTCACATTTTGTGAATACACGATTGCTTCTTGATAAACGAGTGTGGCTATTTATACCTATGAAATATTCTAAACACTCTTCAATTGCAATACCCATTAGCAGTGGTGGAATGAAAATTTTAATTTGGGGTTATCAAAACATATCGCAAGTGAGGAGTTTAAGAAAATTGGAGGTTGTCTTGAAAAATAATTGCACAAACGGACGCAGTTCCGCATTCTCATGCGTCAAATTTAAGAAATAAACTTTTACTCAAAGCACCCATGAAAATATGATGGGGTTATTTGAACATACCAAAATACTCATTATATCTAATATTTAATAAATATTTTTTATTACTAAAATATCCACATAGAAAGTTATTATAATAAGAAGACTATATAATTAAATTAAATTAAACAAAAAATTACAGCTTTTCTCCCATACTCTTTATTATTCAATGTATGAATGTACTGTGTTCACGCTTTCTATGATCTTTTTTACCCACAAATTCATTTTTTTTTCCTTATTTATACTTTTGTTAATGGAACCAAATTTCAATGAATTAAATTAAATAGCTTATTGCTAGTAAAATTCTTCCTGACCTCCGCCATCTAATTTCATTATTTCCAATTTCTTTGAATAGAACGATGAATTCCCTGCCCGGTTAGTAAGCTTTCTTCTAAACAAGCAAATGAAAAAAAAAAAAAAAACCCATGCATTGCAATTACTTGAATTTTTTATTTATTATAAATGTATATATAATTTTATTATATGTCTTTATTTAAAATTTTTTAAGGATATTGTTCCAAATGCATGAAATATCAAGGGGAAAACAGCTACTAAAAATAAAAAATAAAAAATTTAAGAATTTATGATAAAATAGTGATGGGTAAAAGTCTAGAAATGAAGAAGAAAAAAAATGAAGAAATGGAGAAACGATACGAAAAGAAAAAAATAAGAGAAATTATGATAATTTAGCTTATTAAGAGTATTTTAGGTATTAAAATGGGTTTGTAAACCAAAAATGTATATTTCAAATTTAGAAGTGTATTTATTCAATACATGGGTTTAATGAGTAATTTAGTGAGTGCAAATAGCCGGATTTGATTCCAACTCATTCATGTATTCAAAATGCAGATTAATTAATTTTGCAAAAAAGGGAGTAAATTAGGGATTTAATTACATTTTTATAAAAATGTGGGGCCATTTGATAAATAATTTTTTTTTCTGGATATTGACATTTTTTTTTTAAATTGTCATTGTGTGACTTTTGAAACTCGTTATCATATTTCTAAATAGTTACATTTTTGTTTCCGAATGTCGGGCTTATTTGAGAAATGATTTTTGTCTGAATATTGATTTTTTATGTTTTATAGGACCCATGAATTTGTATTGTATTTTACTGATGGTAAATATTGAAAAGATAAATTTTTCTCGCAAGCGTGAGGTCATTTAAAAATTGATTATTGGGAAACAATAATTATTTCTTTTGTAACCCTATGTTAGTTTCTTTAATTAAAGGGTAGCAAGAACCTCTGATCTTGGTTATTCTTATTTTCTAGGTTTCTTTATATTGCTACTTTGATATTGTTTGTGCTTGAATCTAGTTTCCTTATGTCTATTATTAGGTAAGGGGTCTGATGATTCTATAAAATGAGAGTTATTATCAATTCCTAAGTTAAATTTTGCCTCTTGTAAGTAAACCTCATAATCATTAGAAATAATAGATCTTCTTTGTCTTTGAGATCTTCTTAATGCTATTTCTTATGGTTTAGTTACCACAGGTTTATTATTGATGACTTCATAATGGGCTATTAGATTATTCATTTGTTGTTCTTGAAAGTCGTTAGTGTGTTTAACAACTATAGGAACAACAACTTTAGAAGAAGCAACAACCAAGGGAACTTGCACTCTAACTTCTTGGATTTTCACTTTTCGTGGTTCCGTAATCTTACTAATTTCAGTATTTCAATAAACTTAGCATTTCCAAATTCAACAATTTTCATTTTATGGTTAGGACAAGAAAATCTCTACCTTTTAGATTTTTCTAGATAATCAATAAATTACCCACTGGTTGTTCTTGAATCCAATTTTCTTTCATTTGGATTATAATTTTTTACTTTTGCCTGATAGCCCCAAACATGTAGGTTTCTTAAATTGGGTTTCTTTCCTGTTTACACTTCAAAAAGAGTCTTTAAAACTACCTTGCTAGGAACCCTGTTTAACAAATAAGCGGTGGTCTTTAATGCTTCCATCCACACCGATAAAGGTAAATATGAGTAACTTAACATATTCCTAACCATATACATTAGGGTATGGTTATGCCTTTCTTTTACACCATTTTGTTTTGGCGTACCTAGCATAGTATATTGAGCACATATGCTATATTTTTCAAGGAACTTAGCAAACAAACCAAGGCATTGTCCATTTTCAGTATATCTTTCATAATATTCACCACTCTATTAGACCTGATAATTTTCACATTTCTATCTAGTTGCCTTTCAACCTTATTGATAAATACCTTAAGGGCATCCATTGATTGAGATTTTTCATATAACAAATAGATATAACCATAACTTGAAAAATCATCAATGAAGGTGATGGAGTACTTTTCTCCACCAAAAGATGAAACATCATAAGGTCCATACATGTTAGTGTTTATAATCTTACGAAGTTATGTAGTTCTTGTAGCTCATTTCTTACTTGTGTGTTTTGTTTGTTTTCTTTTAATAGAATCAACAAAATATCAAAATCAGTAAAATCCAAATCTAAAAGGATTTCATTTTTTACTAATCTCGTTATTCTTGCTTTAGATATATGACCCAAATGTTTATGCCACAAGTAAGTTGAGCTTTCATTTACTAAACCACGTTTAGTGCCAACATTATGATACAAGGTCAATAGAGACTCAACAAAAATATTATCAAGCTTTAATTTGTATACACCATTAGAAAGAATTCAAAAATCAATAATATTATTGTATTTAATCAAACTGAAACAACCATTCCCAAATGTAAAAGAATATCCAACATAATTAAGTTTGGACGAGGAAATTAAACTGTGAGAAACAAAAGGAACATAAACAGCTTGAAAAATATCTAAATGATGTCAAATATCTAAAATCAAACAGTAAGTTCTACTGCTTTCAACTAGAGCTTTAACCTGGCTCCCCATGAAAATAAATTTCTCATTTGAGTTTATGGTTTGGATCGTAAAAAATCCCTGCATTGTATTTGAAATGGGAGTAATGCAAGCAAAATCGATACGCCACATGTTATAAGAAACTTAGGCTAAGTTTGATTCAAAACATACTAAAGCATTAGGCTTACCTTTCTTTTCGAACTAAGATTTACACTTTAGGCAATCTTTAGCAAAGTGTCCTCATTTATTTCAAAAATGATACTTTTTATTCTTGATATCCTTCTTGTGGACTTGAGTGGGTTGCATTTTTAGCTTTGATGCTTCTTTCTTGCCCTTGTGATAATTTTTTTTTTTCAGGCTTCTTTTCAGCTCCTTTATGTCTCATGATGCTAATTGGGTGAGTTCTTTGTTTCTTAAGTTTAGCTTTTTCCTGAATGAGTATGATTT
Organism: Luvunga scandens; assembly: GCA_030449905.1. Lineage (NCBI taxonomy): Eukaryota > Viridiplantae > Streptophyta > Magnoliopsida > Sapindales > Rutaceae > Luvunga > Luvunga scandens. The sequence continues at coordinate 2,186,442 of JASUUG010001021.1, read as the reverse complement.
AGAGTTCATTCGTACTCCATTTGTCCTTAATAGTGTTATAGTTTGTTTAAAATGCACCATACTCAAGAGGCAGTTTATTTTTAAATATTTTATAATCTACGAATTTTAATATATCCATACAACAAAATCACCATGTCATTAAATAATAAGTATCACAATAATTATAAGTACTTGAGTACTTGAAATTGAATTTAATTTGACATCTATGAAAACTTTCAAATTTGGCCACTTTGCTGACTAATAAATTATCATTATATAAGTGTTAAATTGAATATTTATAACAAAATAATTTCCTTAATAATAAAAAAATAAAACCACAACATCAACTGAAATTTTAAACATTAAAATTAGAACATTAAGAAATTTCAGAGATCATTAATCAATGAGTGGAATCATTCAAAATTATGAGAACAAAACTTATAAAGCTTAATGCATATAAGTCAATGCCTTTATCATACTAAACCCAATCAATTATATCTATAATTCAATAAAATAGAATATTAGGGACTAAATTGAAATTTCAAATGCAATTACTACTCAATTTCGTCCTGAAGACAGCATGTGATGGTTGATGCCAATTCTATTTGGACTTAAATGCAATAAAATTCTAAACTTTGTATAAAAATATAAATAAAAAAATCTTAGGGTGTCCAATGAAAATCCAAAAGAAAACCTAATTTCGCCTTTATATGTTGCGTCACAAACCTTTTACTATTTTTTTTTTTGGGTTCTTTACTGTTTTATAATAAAATAATATATGCAAAATTCTTATGGCAATAATTTTCTTTCTACGCTATGTATATGTCGAATAATAATCAAAATTGGCAAATATCTATCAGGACAAGTGAAAGTATGAGAGGGTTATTACAGATTTTAATGAAAAATCATGAATTCTCAAACCTATTCTAGTACCAATTGATGGAATTTTTACAACTCCCACAAAGCAAATGAACTCTAATTTGGATAAATTTCAATCCCTAAGATCATAGAATATCATTATTTTCACATAATTATAATTGAAAGAAGACATACCTTGATCTATAGTAATTTTTCTTGATCAAATTTCACTGCAAAGAATTAAAGATTAACAAAATTGATTTATCTCTCTTAACTCCTTTAGAGTGATTAACTTTCTTGATGAATAGAAAATTAACATGATATTTCTTCATACATTAGATGGATAGAGGATCAATTTTAATGAAACCTTAATTCTCACATTCTATTAAAATGAGCAATTAATTTTTCTCAATTGACCAATAAAATTTTGACCCATTATTTATTTTATTATTTAAATTTTAAATTATTACTAATTCAATAATGTAGCACGTGGGCCACTATAAAATATTCCAACATTCACTTCGTGAAAGTTAAATTTTGGGCTTGGGTTTATTGGTACGTGAAGGTGATTCATAAATGGCGTTTCACTGCCTTCCTTTCTCCCGATTTTGAAAGGCTAAAGAGTAGGGATTAAGGTAGTGGACCCTTAAACTATGACCTATCATTAAAAACACCCATAGATTTTAGAAATTGGTGGCAATACTGTATAGCGACACTCTAGTTGTTACTTTTCTTGGCTATTTTATTACAATCAGGGCAACCATAGTCTTAAGTTTTTAGAATCATAGCAAATTTGTGAAATAAAGGTGAGTTCTACACCTCTGTTGTTAGTTTGACACCAAATATATTAAGGTTTAAGATTAATCGTTGCCCTTGGGTCCATAATATTAAGAACGTGTTAAGAAAGCTATTCAATCTTTGACTACCACATCTTCCCTGTTTATTATGTAATTAATTCCATATTTTTTGTCGATAATATGCAGCATTGTTCAAAGTTGCGAAGTAGAATGAATAATTATTTATCCCCATTGTAAACATTTATGATTTTATATATTGAGCTTATTGCAGAAGTGCTGAGACAGAATATACCTTGCAATAAATTAAAGACGGTTAGAATGTTGTAACTTTCACTGTAATTGTGTCTGACTCCTTATCATGACACTGCCAATTACTAAAGAAAAGGCGAATTTTTAGTCCGATATTATCAACAAAGCCTAAAATTTTACTTCGATGAAAAAGAGATCGAGGAAAATAGGAAAAAATACATTCATGGACAAAACTCGCTAATAGTTAAATTTAATTTATGATAAGACAAGTGACTTTTGGATTCCACTGGTGACTTATTACAGATTAATGATCAAAACCTGTATCTTCGTTTCAATTTTCAGAAGTGGCTACAAAACGATTAAAAATATTAAATTAACAGCTACAAGCAGAGCTAAGGAAAGGGTGGAGTCCAAATATCACTGGGAGAACGGACGTCTCATCCTCAAAATGAGGTGCTCATAATTCAAGAAATAAGTAGTTTCAATTTTATTTTCTTCTAAATTTTATGAAATGATACATTCATGAATTAAATGATGGTTGGAAACTTAATTTTTTTAAATCTTTGGAATGTGTATTTTTCAACTTCTTAGACTTGTTAAGTTTAGAAATAAAGAAACTCTCATGAAGATTTAAAAATCTTATACCACGTCATTGTTTATGAAAATATATGGTTCATGTTTTGTTTCTGCAATACGATTGCCTAATAAGCTAATAATACTAAAGATCACATTCTTCGATTATCTTATCTTAGTCGGGAGTCCTGAAAAAAAAAAAAATCTAAAAGTTGGAAGAAAAATAACGTCTGAAGTATGTAAATTAGCCCCAATTAAGTCCACAAAAGTGGTCCACGAGCTATGGAATTTGACCCATGGGCCATTAAAAATTTATCCTTTAATCTTAAAGGGCCACAACAAAATCTTTCTCCACAAAAATTTTCCTTGTTGTATAAAATTGACAGGCCAACACCGACAAAATGGTTTTAAACAAACCGACAAAAATTATTGTTACAATAATTTCTCAATCTAATTGACGCGAAACTCAGAAGTTTTTTCAATTCTATTAATTGTTACAAATATTTCGTTCATTAAATATACGTGGAATTAGTAACTTAACTCAATTTTCCTTGAAAAAAACGATTAGTTAAATTGAAAGTAACATTGTTAGGGAATTAACAAAAGGATTAAACATTTGAGTACTCCTTAATTATATTTTCTTAATTATGAAAATATAAATTATTGTATATTTAATAATTATACAATTAGAAATTTATTAAACAAATAGTATTTGAATTTATTTTTTTCTTCCATGAATCAATAGCAATCATTTATATACACACGTGGGGGTCTAATGTTTCCTTTATGATTTTCGATAATTAGATTATAGGATTAATTAAGAGTATCTCAGCAGTAATTGATGGGACAAATTGTCATCCTTAGCATGCATATTCGTAAATGTACGTAAGCTTTCTTTCTCATTGTATCCTATATACACGCTGAAAATTTGCAAGCGATGATGTTTTATGATAAAGTAATTCTTAAAATGCAAACATAATATTCAAATTAGTAACTCAAATTTTTTGAAAATTACGAACTGAATATCTAATTTTTTCAAAACAGTTTTATCTTTAATTTTATTAAAAATTTGTCCTCATTAGATCAATATTTTGGCTTTCCCAATGAGCAAACCCATGATGTAATTCCTTGAAGCATTTTTCTTCTTCAAAGCCTTCATCATCTTATTATCTTACCACAAAATTTTTCTATGTCGTTTGTACAAATATACTTAACACTGTGAATTCAAGTGAGGAGTTCTAAGAATAAAACGTAAAATGACAATATTCAATTTACTTCGAAAATATGAAAATAACTATTCATCCTGTTTTTAATTAAAAAAAATTCATCAACGTACTCCCGTTTGCCTCATTTTCTAAACAAAAATGGAGGTAAATTGAAGTTTTTACTTTTTTGGGAGCTAAATTGAAGCTTGTCACTGTATCACGAGGATGAGTTGAAGTTTACTCTAAAGCATTTAATGTTCTTAAACGCTATGTAAAGTAAGCAAAACTTGATTCCCATCCATTGACAAAACGCTTTAAGCTTTTTTGCAATCTCAGAATGTACGAATAACACCGTAAATTCCAGGCGAAGAGTTTTAAGAATAAAGTATCTAATATTCTTAAACCTCATCTAAAGTAAGTAAAACGCGGAGCAGGCTCGTTTCGCTTTCGATTGCTGCGAACAAATCTAAAGCATAAAACATAAACCACAAAGAAGGTTTACGCTTTACTACCATCTGTCTATTGCTCTTGTTTACGTTTCTTTGTTAAATAAAAAGCTCAGTAGCTCCCCTATTGTTCCTACACCTTACATAACTATCTTTGGTGAACCTCCCATGAATTATCTCAGTTGACTTCTTTTCTAATTGCAAGTGATTGTTTAAATTTCTCCCCTTATAAATTTTTCCTGTCCTGATGTTTTTATTTATTTATTTATTTATTTTTTGATGACGGCAGGGAATACTAATAGAACTGCCAACTGTACTAGAAATAGGTTTTCACGTGTATTTATAACACAGTTTATTAGTTTAAGGTACGTTCTGCTTAAGGTACGTTCTGCTTTCTCTCTGTCCCCCGACTTACTTTTTTTTTTTTTTTGGCGGCTAAATTATTAGGAAAATGTTATAATGTTGTGTTTAAAATTACGAGAAGAATTTAATTAATTTGTTGTTAAGATTTTTTTGTTGATTTGTATATTTTAAAAATAATATAAACTTATTATAATTATTTTTTAAAAGTGGATTGAATTTACAAAAATAGTAGGTGAAAATATCCCCGCCTTAAATTCTCTTCTATTTATTATCTCTCAGCTCACAGTGACTTTAGCCGAATTCTCTTAATAACCAAATACTATCCTTTCCAATTAGTCTAGCTTCACTTATTAGTACTAATTAATTAGTATGTGAAATTATTTAATTTCTTTTCTTCCTTAAACTTTTTAGTTTCTTGCAAGAAAACAATAAAATAAAAATCGCAGAGCCATGCAATCTTTTCCAGAGGAAGCAATAATTTTTTGGAATGAATGGCAAATACGAATATCGGTTTTACTGAGCCTTGCTTTCCAGACAATCCTCACCATATTTGGTTCCAGAAGAAAATTCACGGGAAAATTTTGGATTGGAGTTCTTGTTTGGTCATCGTACTTGTCAGCAGATTGGGTGGCAACTGTTGCCCTTGGCAACCTTGCGAGGAGTGTGTTGAAAAGTTAAAGCTACATGCATGTGGCCATCAAAATTGACCAAGGATGGAGTCGCGTGGGAGCCGTGTACATTTGTCAATAAATTTAGTGTAATAGTACACCAAATCATGCCTATAAATGCAGAAGGAAAACTCATTTGTAATCATCCCAAAAAGCATTCGTGAGAGCATTTAAATGTTTAGAATAATTCAAGTGAATTGTTAAGAAAAAGAGTAATCGGAGAGTGTGAGCAATTGAGAGGTATTTCCTTTCAAGTTTATGTGAGAGTACTAGGTGTATTTGGGTTCTGGAGAGTGAGATTTGTTACTCAAATATTGTACTCAAATAATTGTTAGTAATACAATTATTTTTCTCTTGCTCCCGTGGACGTAGGCATAATTGCCGAACCACGTTAAATTTCTGTGTCTTCTATTTTTGTAATTATTTGGTGCACTTGTTTCTGCATTCCGAGCACAACAATTGGTATCAAAGCCGAAGGTTCATACTTGGGGAATTCGGTACTTTTCATATACGGTACTATTTATAAATACGGTACTGTTCACAAATACAGTGAAGACGACCATTTGTACTTGGGAGACAATCTATTGTAAGTAGTGTATATTTTTGCATGTCTAGGAAAGTTCTGTCAACAAGACGATAAGAGTCTAAGGAGTCTAGGTTTTAAGTGGGACTATTGTGACTCCTTCATTCTCGTGGGAACTTTCCTGGTGCATTTATTCGCACGAAATAAACATCATAGAGATTGTTTTTCAAGTAGGAATAGTTCGTTGAGAAAATGGTAGAAGGTGAAACTTTCAGAAGTGAGGAGAGATCTACCCAGACTATTCCCGGAGATAATTCAAGTGGAAAGAGGGAATTGTTAAATCGTCTTTCAGCACTTGTTATTGGAGGGTAGAAGATCGATGTTGAAAAGTTTGACGGGAAAATCAACTTCGGCATGTGGAGACGCGAAGTTATGGATGCCCTTATTCAAATTGATCTCGACATTGTTCTAAAAAATAAAAGACACTTGTATGACGAAGAAACTTGGGATCGTATAAATGAAAAAGCTTGTGGTCAGATCAGATCTTGTTTGACCAAGGAAGTGAAATACCTGGTGAAAGATGAGGAGTGTGTTATGACTCTGCGGCGTATATTAGAAGAAAAATACTTACTAAAAAGTCCCAAAAATCGCCTCCAAGCAATGAGCCAGGTATATGGCTTTCCAATGAAGCCTGGGGTGTCAATGCACGACCATGTCTCAAGATTTGAAAAGTTACTTGCTGATTTAAAGAATCTTGATGAAGATATAAAAGATGAAGTCAAGCCTATGATTCTGCTGCATTCACTTTCAGAAGAATATAGCCATTTTGTGACTATCTTGTTATATGGGAAAAGCGTGATTGTTTTTAAAGATGTTTGCACAGCATTGACCAATTTGGAAATTCGGAATAATGATAAATATTCCGAAAGAACATCGTTTGAAGCTTTGTTAGCCAAAGGAAAGGCGATAGGGAAAAAGAAGAAGCATGGTAGAAAGAACTCTCGGTCTAAGTCAAGAAGCAGAAATATAACTCGAGATGAGTGTGCCTTTTGTCATGAAAAGGGCCATTGGAGGAAAGATTGTCTGAAGGCTTAGAGAAAAGATGGGAAGAAACCAGTAGCAGTGAACATGGCATACAAAGATGAAAACTTTGACTATTCGTTAAGTATTACACCTACAACGTATGTGGCTAGTTCGGATGAGTGGATACTTGATACTGGAGCAACTTATCATTTATGTCCTGTAAAGGAATGGTTTACGAATTTTCGTAATTTAGAATCCGGTGCAGTTATGATAGGAAATGATCAACCTTGTCACACAATGGGGATAGGGACAATTCAGCTAAAGATGTTTGATAGAATGGTCAGAGAGTTAAAAGAGGTTAGATATGTTCTAGCTCTAAAGAAAAATCTAATTTCTGTGGGTGCTCTGGAAGCTAAAGGCTACAAAGTTACCATTGAAGATGGCAAAATGAAGTTCATATATGGAGCTATGGTGATTTTGCAAGGGGTCCGACGTCATAATTTGTACTATTTAAAGGGAGGTACAACTAATGAAGCTAATGTTGCTGAGGCGCATAGTGACACCATCAAGCTATGGCATGCACGACTGGGACATGCTAGAGAGAAGTCTTTGCAAACTCTGATGAGGCATGGACTTTTAAAAGGTACCAAAACCTGTAAATTAAATTTCTGTGAGCATTGTGTAGTAAGCAAGAAAATAAGGGTCAAGTTTGGTACGGCTAATCACGATACTCGTGAGATCCTTGAATATGTTCATAGTGATGTATGGGGACCAACCAAGACTGCATCAATTGGTGGAAGCCATTATTTTGTTTTATTTGTTGATGATTTCTCTAGACGCGTGTGGGTGTACACCATGCGAGCAAAGGATGAGGTTCTAGAGATTTTCGTGAAATGGAAGAAACTGGTGGAGACTCAAACTGACAGAAAGATCAAAGTATTACAGTCTGATAATGGGGGTGAATATACTTCTGATCCATTCTTCTAAGTATGTCAGAATGAGGGTATAAAAAGACATTTCATAGTGAGACATACTCCGCAACAGAATGGTGTGGCTGAGCGTTTGAACCGTACTTTACTGGAGAAAGTACGATGTATGTTATCTAATGCTGGTTTAGATAAAAAGTTTTGGGCTGAGGCTGTAAGCTATGCAAGTCATTTAATAAACCGGTTGCCTTCTGCTGCAATTGGAGGTAAAACTCCTATGGAAATGTAGTCTAAAAAGCATGCACAAGACTATGATTCCATTAGTGTGTTTGGGTGTCTAGCTTATTATCATGTAAAGAATAATAAACTTGATCCTCGTGCAAGAAAAGCTATCTTTGCGGGATTCAAAAGTGGAATTAAAGGCTACAAGCTTAGGGATTTTGAAGATAAAAAGTTTGTGTATAGTAGAGATGTTACTTTTGATGAAGCTTCTATGTTGAAGGCTTCAAGTTCTCAACAGGTGGAGAACATGACAAAAGAGGTATTACAGCGGGTGGAGTTTGATGCAACTCCATATATACCAGTTAGTTCTACTTCAGAGAAGAGTTCAACTTTGGAGGTGGCCCCAAGAGTTGAAGAAGAAGTTGTTTCTGTTGATGTCCCACAAGAGAAGAAAACAACCAAAGAAGATGCAGAAGATGAAAATGAGTCTATAGCAACAAGGAGGCCAAAAAGAGTGATAAAGAAACTCGGGTGGCTTACTAAAGATATGGTGGTAGCTTATGCACTTCCAGTTATTGATGATGACATCCCCAACACTTTCGGTGAAGCACTACGTAGTAGTGAAAGTGATCAGTGGAAGTTAGCCATGGAGTAAGAGATAAAATCTCTTTATCAAAATCAGACTTGGGAACTTGTGGAGTTACCTAAAGGAAAAAAGGCTATTGGCAATAAATGGGTCTACACCAAGAAGTAAAGATCTCCAAATCAATCAACTTTTCGATACAAGGCAAGGCTCGTGGCAAAAGGTTATGCTCAGAAGGAAGGCATTTATTATAATGAAGCATTCTCTCCAGTTGTGAAACATACTTCCATTCGTATCCTACTTGCCTTGGTAGCTGAATATAAGTTAGAGTTGGCTCAATTAGATGTGAAGATGGCATTCTTACATAGAGATTTGGAGTAAAAAATCTATATGACTCAACCTAACGGTTTCAAAGTTGCTGGAAAAGAGAATCATGTGTATAGATTGATTAAATCTTTGTACGGATTAAAACAATCACCAAGACAGTGGTACAAGAGATTTGATCAATTCATACAAGAGCAGAAATTCATCAGAAGTGAACATGATCACTGTGTTTACTTTATAAGACTACAAGATGGAGCTTTCATCTATTTTTTACTCTATGTCGACGATATATTTATAGTTTCGAAGAATAGATGTGAGATTGAGATACTAAAGAAGCAGTTGGCTTCTAAATTCGAGATGAAAGACTTGGAAAATGCACAGAGAATACTCGGGATAGAGATTCATAAAGACAAGAAGAATGGAAGCGTGTGGTTAACTCAAAGGTCTTATTTGAGGAATGTGCTAGAGAAGTTTGGCATGGATAACAAAACTAAATCGGTATGTACTCCTCTAGCTCCTCATTTCAAATTAAGCTCTTCTTCATGTCCTTCCTCCTAAGAGGAGCGCGACTACGTGGCTCGTGTTCCATATGCAAGTGTTGTGGGTAGTCTTATGTATGCTATGGTGTGTACAAGGCTCGATATTTCTCAAGCCGTTAGTATGGTTAGCAGATACATGCATAATCCGGGTAAAGACCATTGGTTTGCGGTGAAGTGGATTCTTCGATATTTGTATAGGACAGTTGATGTTGGGTTATTGTATAAAAAAGATTGTGGTCAACAATATGTTGGGTATTGTGATTTTGATTTTGCTGGAGACCTAGATAAGCAAAGATCAACAACGGGCTATGTATTCACATTGGGTGGAGGTCCGATTAGCTGGAGGTCGATTCTACAATCGACAATTACTTTGTCCACTACGGAAGCAGAGTATATGGCAGCAACTGAGGCTGTAAAGGAAGCTCTTCGGTTGAAAGGCTTGTTAAGTGATTTGGGAGTAATCCAGGAAAACATTAAGATGTTCTATGACAATCAAAGTGCAATATTCCTTGCGAAGAATCAAACGTATCATGCTCGGACGAAACACATAGATGTGAAATATCATTATATCAGAGAGATTATCGAGGGTGGTAATGTGTTATTGAAAAAGGTCAATACTAAGGATAACCCATCAGATATGTTGACAAAGGTGATTTCTAGAGTTAAGTTTCAACATTGCTTGAAACTAATTCAAATTCTTCGAATGTGTTGAGTTTGGAGAATTGTGAACTACGGTTGGCTTGATCCCAGATTTTGGTTACGTAGGCAGTCATAAAGATGCAGCCACTTTGGGGATGATAGTTTGTTGATAGTCGGCTCAGATTTAGACAAATCTTCGTTGAGGTGGAGAATTGTTGAAAAGTCAAAGCTACATGCATGTGGCCACCAAAATTGACCAAGGATGGAGCCGCGTGGGAGCCGTGTACATTTGTCAACAAATTTGGTGTAATAGTACACCAAATCATGCCTATAAATACAGAAGAAAAACTCATTTGTAATCATCCCAAAAAGCATTCGTGAGAGCATTTAAATGTTTAGAACAATTCAAGTGAATTGTTAAGAAAAAGAGCAATCGGAGAGTGTGAGCAATTGAGAGGTATTTCCTTTCAAGTTTATGTGAGAGTACTAGGTGTATTTGGGTTTTGGAGAGTGAGATTTGTTACTCAAATATTGTACTCAAATAATTATTAGTAATACAATTATTTTTCTCTTGCTTCCGTGGACGTAGGCATAATTGCCGAACCACGTTAAATTTCTGTGTCTTCTATTTTTGTAATTATTTGGTGCACTTGTTTCTGCATTCCGCGCACAACAGAGTGACCGTGCTCGTGAAGACAAATCTCCGAAATCAAATGGCGAACTCCAGCTCCAGTCATTTTGGGCACCGTTTCTTCTAATTCACTATTACAGCTTTCTCTTTAGAAGACAATGAGCTGTGGCCTAGGCATTTCCTTTCGCTTTTTGTTCAAGCTGGGGTAGCCATTTATGTGTATTTACGATTCTGGAGCACCAATGTGCTCACATACATAGCCACTCCAATTTTCATTGTTGAAGCTTTAAAGTACGGAGTGAGGGTTTTCATGCTCTATTCTTCAAGCAAAGAGAAAATGAAAAAATTCTCGCTCTCAGATCGTATCCCTGGTAAGGACCGTCAAAGAATCTGGGAAGAGTGGACAGCACGTTCCCTTGTTCATGTTTGCTGGTTACTTGAGAATTGTGCACTTCTATTTGCCGGCCAAGTTTTGGACGCCGAAGAAGAATGGGTTAGCCGCCAAATCTTAGAACGAAAGTCAGCAAAAGAAATCTTCAAAATAACAGAAATTGAGCTGGGGTTCTTGTACGATTTGCTCTACGCCAAGGCAAAGATGATTTATTCTCGATTCGGAATCTCGGCACGCTGCTTTAGCCTGTTATCCTCTGTTACTGCCTTGGTGCTCCTCTCAATGTTCATTGATATTCTAGCACACTCATTGGCTGACATCATCATCACTTACTTATTGCTAATTGGTGCTATTTTCACGGTCCTCTACGGATTCATCCTCCATCTCTTCTCTGATTGGACGAAGTTTACGCTGGAAAGGCCAAGGTACAGTGATATTCTTAAGAGAAAAAATCTCACTGATATTTTTGTTGCTACCTTTTATTCTCATCCACTCTTGGGCAATCACAAAAGGTGGAGCAGATCGATCGGTCAGCTTAACTTAATAAGCTATTGCGTCAAAGACGAGACGATAAAGGTCACTTCTGCTGCAGTTGGCAAGTTACTTGCCATCTTCAAAACTTTAATTAATTTGGAGAATCGATGGTGCGTGACTCGGGCAGACGTCAGTGATGAGTTGGAGGAACTGATCTGCAGCAAGCTGAAAGAGAAAATTCCCAATCATGTAAGATATTATCCATTTTGTTCGACTAAAGAGGGTCAAAGAATAATGGCTGGGAGAGGTGATTATGTGCTTGAGACAAGGTATGGTCTTGATCCTAACAAGTGGTTAATAGCTTCAGAAAGTTACGACAATAGCCTCCTTGCTTGGCATATTGCAACTGATCTGTGTCACTATGTTGATCTCGACCAACACTGCCATGGAGATGCTGATAAACTTCATCGGAGATGTGAAATTAGCAAATGCCTGTCGGATTATATGTTGTATCTTCTAGTAATATGTCCATCTCTAATGCCCGAAGAGAATTTTCTGGACTCAAGATATACAATTACCTGTCAAGATACCATCCTCGATTACAATCGGCTCGGCATAAGGCCGCTGCGTCAGGTAATTTAAAATTGAAAACAGAGTCATTTGCTGGGATTTTTTTTTTGACTTTGAATTCATGTTCTTTTACATTTCTTATTTTTCTTTTGGGCTTAATTCAATCAATCCAGAATTCTACATATATAAAGAAAAGCTCTATAGGTCTTATGTTAATTATGTTCGTAATTTTTTATTTTAAATTATTTACTGACGCAACCGTTGAATTTCGAAGCGCGAACTGAGTTCTAGGAATGTTACTCCTTATACCACAGGAGCTAAACCTTGGCTTCAACTTTGTTTTAGATTTCGCAAGTCCTTTTGCTTAAACCAACAAGCAAAAATTCTTACACTTTCGATCTTCTTAAAACTAAGCACAGCAACTTTCCAACTTCTCCTCAATATCCTAGCTAGCTAGATTACTAATTACTTTTCATGTTTCAACAGAATAAAAGTATTGAAGCTCGTCTGCAAATGTTGTCGGGGATGTTTGGGTCTCGCAGTACTGTAGGCCCTGCATCAGCTTTAGAACCTGGACTTCGGCTTGGCCGACAATTGCTGCAGTGGGAATCAGGAGTAAATTTCAATGACGATAAGTGGGAAATGATAAGTGATGTGTGGGTTGAAATGTTGGCATATGCAGCATCTCACAGTGCATGGAATGCGCATGGTCAGCACTTTAGAAAAGGTGGGGAGCTGCTAACTCATGTTCGCCTTCTTATGGCTCATCTTGGCTTAAGTTCACAATATCAATACGGGCTTGAGCATCCAGAATCAGGTTACTAATGTTGTGTACTACGCACATTTTCTTAATTAATATATACTAAATGTACTCCAAACAAATGCCGTATTTTTTTTCCATTAGAATATTATATAGTTTTTGTCCTCCGGAAGAGATGATTTGGTAATTTTGGGATTGAATGACAGAATAACAAACATTTGAGAAGATATCTTCGGATAATGGATTTAGGGAAATTGATGATAACTTCTTATTTTATTTCCTAAGGTTTGGATTATTTGTTGTGTATTTCGTTTCGGATTAAGAAGAGAAAAAAATGGGGAAATACTTAAATCAACAGCATTAATTTAATTTTTCTGCAGGGTCATTCTATGATGCCGTGATTAAAGTTACGGCATCAATGTCGTAATTAACATAAATTATGTAAATAAAACATAAAACTTATAAATTTAACATAAAAATTATAAATCAACATTAACTATAAAATAAAATATAAATTTTAGAAATTAAACATAAGACTTGTAAATGGAAGGTAAAACTAGTAAATTAATATAAAACTAGTAAATTGATGTATTATTAGTAAATAAAATAAAAAATTATTAATTTAATATAAAAATTGTAAATCAACATTAACTGTAAAATAAAACATAAATTTTAGAAATTAAACATAAGGCTTGTAAATGGAAAATAAAACAACTAAATTAATATAAGACTAGTAAATTGATGTATTATTAGTAAACAAAAACTTACAAATATAACATAAAATTCATAAATCAACATTAAGTGTAAAATAAAACATAAATTTTAGAAATTAAACATAAAATTTGTAAATGGAAAATAAAACAACTAAATTAATATAAGACTAGTAAATTGATGTATTATTAGTAAACAAAACAAAAACTTACAAATATAACTTAAAACCAGTAAATTAATATTAATTGTAAAATAAAACATAAATTTTGAAAATGAAATAAAAGACTTGTAAATAGAAGGTAAAACGAGTAAATTAATATAAACCTAGTAAATTAATGTACTATTAGTAAATAAAACAAAAACTTATAAATATAACATAAAACTCGTAAATCAACATTAAGTGGAAAATAAAACATAAATTTTGGAAATAGAACATAATAATTGTAAATGGAAGGTAAAACAAGTAAATTAATGTATTACTAGTAAATAAAACAAAAACTTGCAAATATAACATAAAACTAGTAAGTCAACACTAATTGTAAAATAAAACATAAATTTTTAAAATGAAACAAAAGACTTATAAATAGAAGGTAAAACGAGTAAATTACTAAAAAATGTATTCTTATAAAAAAATAAAAATTTATAAATTTAACATAAGACAAGTAAATCAAAATTAAGTGCAAAATAAAATATAAAGTTTGTAGATTATGCCTAAAATTTATGAATAAAAGGTAAAATAAGTAAATTGATATAAGAGTTACTGCTAAAAAAAAGTTCATAATTGTAAAATAAAAACTCATTATAATGTTTATTATCTTATATATTTATTATTTTTTATTAAAATTGAATAATGTTAGTTTTATATTTATGTGATACATGTGATGTTTTATTAAAGATGAAATTTATGCTCAACATCGAATTTTGAAAAAAATATTATTTTAATATCTTTCATAGTTGTTATAAGATAAGGTTATTTTACATCTTTCTACACTTCCTCAACAACCCTAAATGATCTTTAAATACAAGTAAAAGTTTGAGACTACATAAAGTATGTATATGATATATCATATATATGTTTAGTAATATAAGAATATTTTTTTTATTTTTACTAGATCCACACCAAGATAAATAATTGTGCTTAATTAACATGTGTAATAAATAGATATCATTTTAGAAAATGGGAAAAAAAAGTATGCAAATACCCTAGAATAAATATAGAATTATGGTAACCAAATTAATAAAAACTTATTCCACTTTTTTTCAATATAATTTTTTTTTAATTAAAGAAAATATTTTTCTATAAATGAATAAAATATTTTTCACTAAAATTCTATAGAAACAATGATAATTTTTTAAATAATTAATAATCTTATGTGAATTTACTAGTTTTACTTTACATTTACTAGTTTTATGTGTAATTTATAATATTTATGTCTATCACGGTATTGATGCCGTAATTTTCATTACGGCATTATAGAATTTTCCTTTTCTGCATTATTGTTATCAATAGAGTTTTTGATGAAATTATATATATATATATATATATATATATATATATATATATATATATATATATATATATATATATATATATATATATATATATATATATATATATATATAGGGTGGGGCTGTCGAAACCACAAATATCATCTTTACACCTTTTAATTAATGTTTAGTTGTCAAAATAATATATGATAAAATTACTTTACTATCCCTTATCACTCTTTCCCTTCCAATATATTCGGATATTCTTCCGGTTCTCATTCTTCCTTTTCTCACCCGTTTGCTATTGTGTGTGTGTGTGTGTGTGTGTACACCAATCAAATTTGTCAATATCTATTTGATTTTAGGCTCTCACAAACCTGGAGGAGTAAGATCCATCATGCAAAAAAGATACATGTTTATGAAGAGTTTCCTTTATGATTTTCGATAATTAGATTATTGGATTAATTAGAGTGTCTCTGTAGTAATTGATGAGGCAAATTGTCATCCTCAAAATGCATATTCGTATATGTACGTACGTTTTCTTTCTTATTCGTATCTAGACGCTGTCGCTTTTTTTATGCGGTCGCTGAGAATTTGCAAGCGATGATGTTTTATGATACAGTAATTCTTAAAATACAAACAAAAAATTCAAGTTACTAACTCAAATTAAAAAATCTAATTTTTAAAAAATTACTAACTTAATATCTAATTTTTTTGAAACGGCTTTATCATTAAATTTATTAAAACTTTGTCTTCATTAGATTAATATTTTGGCTTTCCCACTGAGCAAATCCATGATGTAATTCCTTGAAGCATCTTTTCTTCTTCAAAGCTTTCATCATCTTATTATCTTACCACAAATTTTGTTTTTCTATGTCGTTTGTAAAAGTATACTGATAAGGTAAATTCGGGCAAAGAGTTTCAAGAATAAAATATTGAGTAAATTTCTATTTATCCCCTATTTAGAGTGATAATCTTTAATTTACTCTCAAAAATACCCTTATTTTCTATTAAAAAGACCCAAAAAATTTCATCAACATGCTCCAGTTTGCCCTCATTTTTTTTTTTTTAAAAATGAGGGTGAAATAAAGATTTTCACACTGTTGGGGATGAATTGAAGTTTACTCTAGGGCATCTAGTATTCTTAAACTTCATCTAAAGTAAGTAAAACTTGATTCCCATCAATTGATAAAACGCTTTAAGCTATTTTGTAATCTCAAGTTGTGCAAATATATGTTTTAACAGGGTAAATTCCAGGCCAAGAGTGTTAAGAATAAAGCATTTCATATTCTTAAACCTCATCTAAAGTAAAACATGGAGCAAGCTCGTTTCTTTTTTGATTGCTATGAAGAGATCTAAAGCATATAACATAAACCACAAACAAGAATCACCCTTTAATGCATACCATCTGTCTATTGCTCTTGTTTGAGTTTCTTTGTTAAATATATGAATCGCATAGCTCCCCTATTGTTTCTCCACCTTACAGAACAATCTCTGGTAAGCCTCTCATAAATTATCTCACTGGATATCTATTGTAACTTCTTTTCTAATACCAAGTGATTGTTTATTTCTCCTTTCTTTAGCGTTTGCTTTATTTTTTTATTTTTCCTGTCTTAATGTTTTTAATTTTTCTTTGACGACGACCAGAAATAGATTTTCAAGCGTATTTATAACACAGTTAAGGTACATTCTGCTTTCTCTCTGTCTCCTGACTTTGTTTTTTAATCGGGACTAAATTATTTGCGGAGAGGAAATTTGAAGTAAATAGTTACAGAATAATCACAAAATTTAAAAATGAATAAATAAAAAATCGCTACTAAGAGTGGGGAATGATATAATACCACCTTATTTTTTGTTTCATAACACCCCATTTATAATTTTTTTTCTGCTGAAATTACAATTTTATCCTCAACAACTGCATCATTCTCATTCACTGAATTGCTTCACTACTAATGGCGTCATTGAGAAGTTTAAGACTATTATAAGAGACGCTGCTGTTCGTGAAAGTCAATTTCTCCCCACCACTTTATTGCAGTTTTTGTTTTATTATATGTTCTTGAAATCTGTTAAAATCTAGAGAAAGAAAACTGAGTCAAAGAAATATTGAATGGTCTTCGACAACGGGAAGTCGCGAGAAACTGTATTTTTATAGATGGATTACAAAGAAAATCAAATATACAAAATAGGAATATTACAAAGTATAAATAAAGCAGAAATATTAAACAAGAAAAATCCTATAATTAAGTAGGATATCATCACAATTGCTTTCGTAATAAAATCTTTGATTACAACTTTCAAATTCTCCCTCACTAATCAATATAATTAGATTGTGTTGCAGTAGTTTCCTAACGGTGCTCCGTCATCACATTTCAACATCGATGACATCTTTCTCCCCGCCGCTTTGTTTTTGCAATGAAACTACATTGTGCTGCTTCCTCTTTCAAGTTGGAAAGCATGCAATTTTGTGTGTGAAATAAAAAGTATGTACATTGAAGAAATTTGTTATTCTAGGGGTAATTTTGGTATTAAACAGATATATTTTGAACTGGGGTGTTATAACACAAAAAGTAGGATGGAAATATCTCTACATGCTAGTTAAATTCTCTTCTATTTGTTAAATATCTCTCAGCTGTACTTCTGCCTTAGCCAGATTCTCGTTACACCCAAATAGGCAAATTCTATCCTTTTTAATTATTCTATCCCGATAGCTTCCCTTGCTAATTAGGATTTATTAACTTAATTAATAACTCAAGTTTTTAAAATTTTCTTCCTTAAATTTTTAGTTTGGTGCAGGAAAAAATATAAAATAAAAAATCGTAGGGCAAATGCAATCTTTTCCAGAGGAAGCAAAAACTTTTTGGAACCAGTGGCAAATACGAATAATGGTCATACTTAGCCTTTCTTTCCAGATAATGCTCACGATATTTGGCTCCAGAAGAAAATTCACCGCAAAAGTTTGGATACAATTTCTTGTTTGGTCATCGTATTTGTCAGCAGATTGTGTGGCAACTGCTGCCCTTGGCAACCTTGCGAGAAGTGACAGTACCTATCCTGAAGACAAATCTTCGAAATCAAATGCCGAACTCCAGGCATTTTGGGCACCCTTTCTTATAATTCACCTTGGTGGCCCCGACAGCATCACAGCTCTCTCTTTAGAAGACAATGAGCTGTGGCTAAGACATTTCCTTTCGTTTGTTGTTCAAGTTGGTGTGGCCATTCAGGTGTATGTTCGATTCTGGAGGACCAATGTTCTTACATATATATCCACTCCAATTTTTATTGTTGGAGCTTTAAAGTACGGAGAGAGGGTTTTCGTACTTTATTCGTCAGGCAAAGAGAGGTTAACAAAATTATCGCGCCCAGATTTTATCCATGGTTTGGACCGTTATAAAATCTGGATGGAACGGGAAGCAAGTCCCCTTGTTGACGTTTGCTTTTTAATAGAGAAATGTGCACGTCTATATACGGGCCAATATTTGGACGGTGAAGTAGAATGGTTTAGCCGCAGAATTTTAGTGGAGAGGTCAGGAAAAGATATCTTCAAAATAACGGCATTTGAGCTGGGGTTCATGTTCGATTTTCTCTACACCAAGGCGAAGATGATTTATTCTGGATTCGGCATCTCGGCACGCTGCTTTAGCTTATTATCCTCTGTTACTGTAGCAATGCTGTTCTCAATCTTCATTGATATTCCTGCACACCCATTGGCTGACATCGTCATCTCTTACTTATTGCTAATTGGTGCTATTTTTACGGACCTATACGGATTCATCCTACACGTCTTCTCTGATTGGACGAAGTTGTATCTGTCCAAGTACAGAACCGGAAGCCTTGATGATACTTTGGATGCTACCTTTTTTGCTCATCCGCTATTAGGCAATCACAAGAGGTGGTGCAGATCGATGGGACAGCTTAACTTAATAAGCTACTGCATCAAAGACGAGATAACGGCAGCTTCTGCCGCAGTTGGCAAGTTACTTTCCATCAAGCAAAATTTAGAGAATCAATGGTACGTGACTTGGGCAGATGTCAGTGATGATTTAGAGGATCTGATCTGCAGAGAGCTCAAAGAGAAAGTAGGTAAGGTTGATAAACAACCTTATGAACCATTGTCTTCGACTGCTGAGGGTCAAAGGATAATGGCTGGGAAAGGTGATTATGTGCTTGAAGAAAGGTATAATACGTCATGGTTAATTGCATTTACAGCTTCAAAACCGTATGGCTATAGCCTTCTTGCTTGGCATATTGCAACTGAACTCTGTTACCGTGAAGATCTCCACAAACATCGCAATGGAAATCCCCATACGCTCCACAGGAGTTGCAAGATTAGCAAATGCTTGTCGGATTACATGTTGTATCTTCTAGTAGTGTGCCCATCTCTGATGCCCGAAGAGACGAATTTAATGGAGACAATATACAAGCACACCTGTCGCGACATCATCCATCATTACTATAATCAGCAGAGAAGTCGTAGTGAAGCTTGGCGGTGTTTTCCTCCACTACAGATGACAGCTGAAGAGTTGCATGAAGAGTCACAGTACGTTCCATCAGCGACAATGCCTGGACGTTGGCTTAGCCAGCAATTGCAGTCGCTGGAATTAAAGGAAGATTGGCATTACCGTAAAAAGTGGGAAATGATAAGTGAAGTATGGGTTGAAATTTTGGCATATGCAGCATCTCACAGTACGTGGAATGAGCATGGTCAGCACCTTAGAAAAGGTGGGGAGCTGCTAACTCATGTTCGCCTTCTTATGGCTCATCTTGGCTTAAGTTCGCAATATCTTTATGCTAATGCCCAATTTTTTCTATGAGACTATATTGTTTTTGTCCTTCGGAACAGGTGGCATGCTTTTTTTTCTAAGGTTTGGATTATTTGTTGTGTATTTCGTTTGGGATTAATTAAGAGGAAGACAACGGGGGAAATTTTTTGAATGAACAACATCATTTAATTTCTCTTTATTGTTATCAGTTGAATTTTTGACGAAATTATGGTTCATATTTATTACTTGAATTTTCAGGAACTCAGTGTTTCAAATTTTGGATATTAGAATAGAATTGACAAAAATGAGGCATCAATGGTGTTTCTACAAAAGGATTGGGATAAAGATTAAATATGCATACGTAAGAATTAATAAACATAATCGTTCCGTCCATTGTGAAGGGCTTGTGATCGGGATATTTTGATTGCTTTGGGATTACCTTTTTCTTTAGAGAGAGCTCGAAGGATTCAGATTTTAAATTGGCGTCCGCCTGAGATTGGTTTGGTCAAGGATAATACTGACAGGCCTTTCAAATGGTAACCTAGTGGCTTAGCTTGTGGTGGGCATTCAGAGATCATACTGGTTCTTTTTGGGTGGTTTTGGTCTAGCTTTGGGTGTTCAAACAGCTTATTATGCATTTATGCTGAAACACTGGCAGCAGTTCTCGCCATTGAGCTGGCCTTGTCTCCCGGGGGGGATTACTTGTGGCTGGAGTGAGATTCTAGCCTAATATAAACCTGCTTGGAAGATTCGTAATAGCTGGGCTAATTTTCAAATTTTGCTTGCAAAAGTGTTGAAACACAGAAGGATTAAAACTAAAATTATGTGGATAACAGAAAAAATTTACTAAACCAAAGGAGTTTATTGATAGTTTACAAGAGAGACATTTGTCACGGGCCGCTCAAATCTCCCACAATTGGAGGTTAAAAGTCCAGCCCAAGTTCTAGAATTCTCTACAAGTTGTAAATACCCTAGAACTCTCTAGAAGCCCTTAGATATTTAGGCAAGTGGGCAAGTGGGCAAGTTTGCAACTTGCTAGCTAGTTCTAGAGCCTGCCATCCAACTCTATAAATAGCCTTGCCATTTTGTATACAACACACTACAATTCCAGCATACACAAGCTCTCAAGCTCTCTTGTAAATCACTCTTGTGAGTAATAAAGCTTTATAGTTTGGCCACATTGCTCTTTCTTCTCTTTAGCTTTTACATAAGCATTCTTCGCTTAGCTATTCCGAGAAGTGTTCAAGGCTTACTTGGCGACTCGCGTGCTAGAAGTCGACTAAGTGCCGCACGGGTTTGCTGCGCAAATACTCATCCCATGACAAGTGGTATCAGAGCCGAGTTTTGCACCCACGCAATCTAGCTCACAAGCAATGGCCAACCTTCCTAGCGCAACACAAGAGGGCGTAGTCGGTGTGGAGTCTCTTGAGACAACTCGTGGCCGCGAGGAGGGACGCGCTCAAGCTAAGTCCCGTGGCAAGTCCAAGGCAACTTCCGTAGACGCCCTGGAGCCTCGCGTCGCCACACTCGAAACATCTATGTCCGCTGTCCAGGACACCCTCGACACTTTGGAGGTAAGGGTGGAGGGTCTTGAGGGCGAGTATGGTGAGTTCACGGTAGCCACCAAGACCCTCATGCATGACCAAGCCAACTCTCTTCGAGGGGAGTTTTGAGCATTCCATGAAGAGCTGCTGAATTTGCGTAGTTTCGTGCAAAGCGAACTACGAGCAATCCGTACGGAGGTGGATGAAGTCCGTTTGAATTGGGCATGGCACACGCACACACTCACCCCCAGCCTGGCTTCGACAAGCACGAGTGATGCGCGTCGCATTGAGGTGCCCAAGCCCGACACTTATGATGGCACACGAAATGCCACTGTCGTGGACAACTTCCTCTTTAGGCTAGAACAATACTTCGATGCCATGGGTGTTCGTGAGGAGGCATCAAAGGTAGGCACCGCGCCCACATTTCTTCGATGTGCTGCACAGCTATGGTGGCGACGGAAGCATGGTGAGATGGGCAAGGGAATATGCGCCATCAACACTTGGGCTGAGTTCCAACGAGAACTCCGCAAGCACTTTGCTCCAAGCAACGCGGAGAAGGAAGCACGAGCGCGCCTTCGTCGGCTCAAGCAAATAGGTAACGTCCACGATTACATCAATGAATTCACTACCCTCATGCTTGAGATAACCGATATGTCCGACAAGGACTCTCTCTTCTACTTCCAAGATGGCCTCAAGGATTGGGCCAAGACAGAAATTGATAGGCGTGGCGTACAAACTCTTGACGACGCCATCGCCATTGCAGAATCACTTACCGATTACTCCGCCCAATCAAAAGACAAGAAGCCTAGCCATGGCAAAGGTGGGGGAGAGGGCCGGAAGGACAAGGGCCAAAACCGGAAGGATTGGGGGCAGAAAAAGCCTCTAAGCGGCAAGAACGGGCAAAGCAAACCGAATGCAAAGCAGCCACCCAAGCCACGAAGCCCATGCTTCATATGCAATGGACCTCATTGGGTACGCGACTGTCCGGAGAAAAAGTCGCTTAATGCCCTAGCCGCACAACTCAAGGGCCAATCTACACCTTCAACGGAGGAGCCCCAACACAACATGGGTACCCTCCAACGCCTTGGCGCACTCAAGACTCACCTACCAGCAAGCGCGAAGAATGGGCTCATGTACGTGAGTGCGCACATCAACGGCCACACAGTTCGTGCATTGCTCGACATCGGAGCCACGCACAACTTCATTTCGGAAGAAGAGGCAAAATGCCTAGATCTCAAGATCACCAAAGAAGGAGGCACCATTAAAGCGGTAAACTCACCCGCCAAGCCAATCGCGGGTACCGCACAAGGGGTGTGTGTAACACTTGGAACGTGGAGCGGAAAGCTCAAATTCTCCGTTGTGCCCATGGATGACTTCAAGATGGTCATCGGCATGGAATTCTTCGACAAGGTACATGCCTTCCCTCTACCATCTACAAACTCCCTAAGCATCCTCGATGGGAGCAATGCATGCATGGTTCCCGCTAAGCGCTCCAAGACCATGGACAAGACGTTCTCGGCCATGCAATTTAAGAAAGCTTTTGGGAAGGATCCTAGCTTTTTGGTCTCCATTCGGGAGCTGAACGAAGGAGAAGGTCGCTCCAGCCCAACAAGCCAAGTCCCAGCACTTATTAAAGAAGTCCTCAACAAGTTCAAGGACGTTATGCCTCCGAAGCTTCCACAAAGGCTCCCACCTAGACGAGAGGTGGATCATGAGATCGAGCTAGAGCAAGGCGCAAAGCCACCAGCCTTGGCACCTTACCGTATGGCGCCACCGGAGCTCGAGGAGTTGCGGAGACAACTCAAAGACTTGCTGGATTCGGGCCACATCCGCCCATCAAAGGCTCCATTCGGTGCACCTGTGCTCTTCCAAAAGAAGAAAGACGGATCTCTCCGGATGTGCATCGACTATCGGGCGCTCAACAAGATCACCGTCAAGAACAAGTATCCAATCCCGTTGATTGCGGACTTGTTCGACCAACTTGGCAAAGCACGGTACTTCACCAAGCTTGACTTGCGGTCCGGGTACTACCAAGTGCGCATCACCAAGGGAGATGAGCCAAAGACGGCATGTGTAACCAGGTACGGATCTTTCGAATTCCTTGTTATGCCGTTTGGTCTCACCAATGCACCGGCCACATTTTGCGCCCTTATGAACAAAGTCCTCCAACCATTTCTCGACCGCTTCGTCGTTGTGTACTTGGACGACATAGTGGTGTATAGCACCACGCTTGCGGAACATGCATAACACTTACAACAAGTTCTCCAAGTACTACGAGAGAACGAACTCTACCTCAAACTGGAGAAATGCTCATTTGCTCAACAAGAGGTGGAGTTCCTCGGTCATAAGATAGCGGACGGGAAGTTGATGATGGAAGATGCAAAGGTGAAGGCCATCCTCGAGTGGCAACCACCCACCAAGGTGCCCGAACTCCGGTTTTTTCTCGGATTGGTGAACTACTACCGTCGCTTCATCAAGGGTTATTCAAAGAAGAACAAGACCTTTGACCGACCTACTCAAGAACCGCACATGGCATTGGTCCGAGGAATGCCAACACGCATTTGAAGAGTTGAAGAAGGCAATCTTCGAAGAACCTGTCCTCGCTCTTCCGGACCACACAAAGCCATTTGAAGTGCAAACAGATGCCTCCGACTTCGCCATTGGTGGAGTACTTATGCAAGAAGGCCACCCTATAGCGTTCGAGAGCCGAAAGCTGAACGACACGGAACGCCGCTACATTGTGCAGGAAAAGGAGATGACTGCAATCATTCACTGCCTACGCGTGTGGCGACACTACTTGCTTGGCTCACACTTCGTGATCTTAACAGATAATGTGGCCACAAGCTACTTCCAAACGCAGAAGAAGTTGAGCCCCAAGCAAGCAAGGTGGCAGGACTTCCTTGCGGAATTCGACTACCGGCTCGAGTACAAGTCCGGCAAAGCCAACGTTGTTGCGGATGCTCTAAGTCGTAAAGCGGAGTTGGCAACACTAAGTATGAGCCAACCGAAGTCTGACCTTGTTGAACGCATCAAAGAAGGCCTCCAACAAGACCCTCTCGCAAAAGACTTGTTGGGGAAAGTTCTCGAAGGCAAGACAAGGCAGTTTTGGCAAGAGGAAGGCATCATCCTCACCAAAGGAGATCGACTTTTCGTGCCGAGGTGGGGAAATTTGCGGAAAGAGGTAATCAAGGAGTGCCACGACTCGAAGTGGGCTGGCCACCCCGGAATAGAGCGCACGACCGCACTTGTTCAAGCCTCGTACTTTTGGCCGCACATGAGAGAAGACATCGAGGCCTATGTGCGAACTTGCCTTGTGTGCCAACAAGACAAGACGGATCACCAACTTCCGGCAGGATTGTTGGAGCCCCGCCATAAAGATCAAAGCCATGGGAGCATGTCACCATGGACTTCATCTCGCCTTGCCGAAAATCGAAGGTGCGAAGATCGTGGTCGTGGTCGACCGCTATAGCAAGTATGCAACATTTATCGCCGCACCAACCGATTGTAAAGCGGATGAAGCTGCTCGCCTTTTCATCAAGCACATTGTGAAGTTATGGGGCGTTCCGAAGAGAATAGTGAGCGATCGAGACCCAAGATTTACCGGCCGCTTTTGGACGGAGCTCTTCAAGATGTTGGGAACCGACCTCAAATTCTCGACAAGCTTCCACCCGCAAACCGATGGCCAAACTGAGTGCATCAACAACCTTCTCGAGATGTATCTAAGGCATTATGTAAGCGCTCACCAAATGAGAGATTGGGCTAAGTTCTTTGGATGTTGCCCAATTCTCATACAATCTTCAACGGAGCGAGGCTACGGGCAAGAGTCCTTTCGAGATTATCATGGGGTTTCAACCTATGACGCCCAATGCCATAGCCTCGACATATGGAGGGAAAAGCCCAGCTGCTCACAAGCTTGCCCGCGAGTGGCACGAGGAAGTGGACATCACGCGAGCATATCTTGACAAGGCCGCACAGAAAATGAAGAAATGGGCTGACTCAAGGAGACGCCACGTTGAGTACAAGGAAGGCGATCAAGTCATGTTGAAGCTCCTACCCCAACAGTTCAAGACTTTGCGGAAAGTGCACAAGGGGTTAGTGAGGCGTTACGAGGGGCCTTTCCAAGTAATCCGACGTGTCGGCAAAGTCTCGTACCAGCTCCAACTTCCACCAAGACTCAAGATCTATCCGGTCTTCCACGTGAGCTTGCTCAAGCCATATCATGGAGATGCGGAAGACCCCAACCGAGGAGAGTCAAGGCGTGCCCCAACCGCGGTTGTCACAGCATATGACAAGGATGTGGAGTACATTCTCGCTGATCGAGTCATTCGAAGGAGGGGCATTCCGGCATACAACGAGTACTTGGTGAAGTGGAAGAACCTCCCCGAAAGCGACGAAACATGGGAATGCGAGGAAGACCTATGGCAATTCGCGGAACATGTTCAAAGCTACAAGCACGAGAACGCGACGAGGACGCCGCGAACATAGGTGGGGGAGGATTGTCACGGGCCGCTCAAATCTCCCACAATTGGAGGCTAAAAGTCCAGCTCAAGTTCTAGAATTCTCTACAAGTTGTAAATACCCTAGAACTCTCTAGAAGCCCTTAGATATTTAAACAAGTGGGCAAGTGGGCAAGTTGGCAAGTGGGCAAGTGGGCAAGTTGGCAACTTGCTAGCTAGTTCTAGAGCCTGCCATCCAACTCTATAAATAGCCTTGCCATTTTGTATACAACACACTACAATTCCAGCATACACAAGCTCTCAAGCTCTCTTGTAATCTCTCTTGTAAATCACTCTTGTGAGTAATAAAGCTTTATAGTTTGGCCACATTGCTCTTTCTTCTCTTTAGCTTTTACATAAGCATTATTCGCTTAGCTATTCCGAGAAGTGTTCAAGGCTTACTTGGCGACTCGCGTGCTAGAAGTCGACTAAGTGCCGCACAGGTTTGCTGCGCAAATACTCATCCCGTGACACATTACTCTCCTCTCTCTGAACTAATTCTTCACTCTTGAAACCACCTGCCTTGAATCTGAGGACGAATCTATTTAGTCTTATCAAATAGGATTGATTCTAATACAACTAGTAAGATTCTACCGAACCCTGTAAATATAACACTTCCAACCTGCAAATGTGTAAATCAAACACTCTCAAAATAAAATCAATATACAACCAATTTCATTGATTGACCTTCTCAATCATAATACAGAATATTACCCAAATATCTCTAAAGTATCAAAAGATTATATAATAGCTAATATTATCATACATTAGGCTATTCTCAATCACAAAAGATATAATATAAAATCCAAAATTTTAAGGTGTGGAAAAGTCTGGGAAAACATATAAACCGTACGATTTAAGGCTTTAAGTTTTAAGTTTTGAAAACCTCACAATTTTAAAATTTTTTGGTCATTTCCCACATTTAAGATCTATATATAACAAAATTATACAATCTCAAAAATATAAGGTGATCAAAATGCCCTAAAAAAATCATTTATATCTCCTAGCACCATCACATGACCAAAATTCAAAATATCTACAATCGTTGGGTTAATTGGTGTACCTGTAACCTCTTGTTTCGTGGGGGAGGGAATATAATAAAACGAAATAAGTATAAAGCTCAATGAATGGATAATAGTTTTTGAAAATAACTAACTGTAAAATAATTATATCATTTATATATATATATTTTATCAAACTGTATGAAGAACAAAAAATAATTTATTTAACCTTTAAAATCTAGTAATTGACATTAAAAATAATACATAAAGAGGTATGTGAAAATCATGAAAATTGTAATACAAAATAAAATGTATGAATCTGAAACTATCACTACACAAGTACTAAGGGAATGATCTCGTCGTACTCAAAGCTCATAGGGGCAATGCAATGACATACTATCTGGGTACTGTCATACTTGAAGCTATCACGAGTAAATTAATGATGTGCCATCTCATATATCTCATCATACTGCATACATAAAATAGTCCTCAGATGAAAAAGACACCCAAGCACACCCTAAAGCCTTTATGTGTACTCAAACGGGTCTTAAAGACCTCTCATCTCATCTATATCACTGTAACTGAAGGGGAAAGATACTGTCTAATTATTTTAAAAAAAAAACTTTTTATACACATATACATAAACATTTTAATCATACTTTAAACTCTTATTTCCTTTTTCCTTAACATTCCTTAAATCTATTTTCTTTTCTTTAAAATATTATCATGCATTACTCAAAATCAATAGGAAGACCGATAATCATACACACTTAATAATCGTGCCTGGCTGTAATTGATTTTTTTTTGCATGGCTTCTATATTTGGTTACATGGCTGTTGATTTGAGGTCTCAGCTAGGGCTATCTGGTTTGCCAGAAGAATAAAATGGTGGGTCCTCGGCTTGGGTTTGGAAAATCATGGAGGATTAAGTTTTGTGCTATGTGCTTTAAACTTACATTTCATTTCATCTTCAGTGATTATAGATTTGCGTCTAATTTTTGTAAGTTTGATTTTCTTTGTTTTTACTATTATAATCACGCATTCCATTCAACTTTTTGTTTTAATTTCATGTCTCTTATAGATGTTAATCTTATACTTTTATTATTAATAAATGAAAGAAATTCAGATCTATTACAAATAGATGTAGGTAATTAGAACTCAAGAATTAATTAATTAATGACTTAAATTAATTAAATTTCTTAACAAAGTGAAGTCAGGGAAAATTTCCAATATAATTAACTCAATTATATTAGAAAGACAAAATTAATTAAACTAAATTAATTTTCTAAAAACACTTTCATAGTTACTATTCACAAGTAATGTTCATAGTTGTTGTTCATGGTTACTATTTATGTTACTACTTATCCGCATAAAAAATATTAATTTTGCTAAAAACAATAAATTGTAGAAATTAAATGACATGGAGATTTTTACGTGATTCAGATTAATCAATCCTAAATTCACAAGCCACGCTTAGATGAAAAGTAATTCATAAGTTGAGATGCTCCAACCTATGAATTTACCAAACTGAAAGACTGTCACTTATAGTTTATCACCATACAGCTTACTCAACCTCAGATTGAGTCTGTATCTCTTGGAATAATTGCTAACCATCTTGATCCATGATCTTTAAGGCACTTCGCAAAGTGATTAATAACAATTCTTTAATTCTTCAATCTCTAGTGATCCAAAATCCACATAGACTTGAATCAAGAAGATAAGTAATAGTCTCATAACAAGACTTGAATCAAGAAGATAAGTAAACAAATCAACAAAGCATCACATGCCAAATTTAGATTCTCTACGGAGGAGGTTGAATTTTACTTTTCTACTTTATAAACTAAATTAAACAAATATTATGAGAGAAACAAATATTCTTAATAAATTGAAATTTCACTAAATTAAGGATTTAATAAATTAAACCCTATTACAAAGATATTCAATAAATAAAATTCCAATTACTAGATTTGTCATAAGATGCCAACTCTTTAAATAATGGGCTTAACAATAAAGTTCCCTCATATCATCAAGGTCTACTAAAAAAATAAAAATTATGAGAGAAAGAAAGTATTAGAACCAAATGACTGAAAGAAAATGAAAGTTAGTGATTAGAATATAAGAGGTGATGGAAAGAAGAATATTTGTAATCGTGGGAGAGAAAAAGAAATTAATGGGAGGTAATTTCATAACTTTAAAATAGTTTATTAGTAAATTTATCTTTTAATGAGTGTGGAGAAGAATATAGGGAATTAAATAACCTCAACCCTGATAATACTCCATAGTCTATTAGTGTAGGCAGAAAAGAATATCAACAATTATCTTCTTCCTAAGTAGAAATGAAAGGAGATTGCTCTCCATCTGTCACCAGAGAGATTTCATCTTCGTTACTTCCTGTTATTGACGCACGTGGAAATGGGTTCCATCCAAAGAAAAACCTCAAAGTTTTGTTGAATAATTTTGGGTAAGTTTCATAACTAGTGATGATCGCATATTTACAAAACCTTGGATAAATCAACAAATTGTTCGAGCAGGGGAAGCACGCGGACTATAGTATTTAAATGGAAACTAGTTTTGGTGAAGGGAATTAGTTTAAGCTGAAAGGAAGTATTAGAGAATTTTATAAGTGGAAGACTATTTTTTATAAAGCTATTTTATTTATTATTCTCGATAGGCTTCACTTGCTTTGGCAAATGAACATAAGCCACCCATAATTCACCAACCACACATTTCAACTAGCCACTAACATGTATTACATGTTAGTAATTTCTTTCCACATTCTAAATTTTTACAATGCAAATGACTTGGCTATTTTTATACGACTAGATTTAACTACTCAGACTTTAACTTATATATTTCTATAGATCTTTTGATACATACGTCTAAAGACCAACATTCTCGATTACAAGTGAACTTTTAATACCCTCGCTTAATTTGTAATCTTCATCTGCTCTCTAAGGATTCTGAACTTCTATTCATGAATAACTTTGGTGAAGATACTTGTAAGTTGTTTTTTAGTATTACAAAATTTTTACTCAATCTCTCTTTATACTATGAAGTCTCATATGAAGTGACGTCGAAGTTTGATGTGCTTTGACCTTCTGTGGAATATTGAATTTTTTGTCATTGTGATTGCTAATATATTATCGCCCTAGATAACTGTTGGTGAGTCTCGTTTATAAACCAAACCACTTCGCGTGCTGTTATTGTGTGTAAAAGGATAGAATCAATCTCATCCTCAAATCATGATGATTCAAATGATTGTGCTTAACTTTAGGAGTAATCTCTGCAATTCCTTAGACTAAGGAATCCTCTGTATCTTTCCTTTTTAGGTTCATAGACTTGTGTACAGCTTCATGTATTTGTGTATATAATTGCTTGGCTTTTCAGTAATGAAATCAATCCTTTTCACAATCTATCTCTGACTTTATATGGTGTCAGAGCAAGCTACTACTCACATGAGTTATTGATCCTTCTTCTAATCTCTTCTTTATACTTTCACCATGACCAACGAAAATTCAACAGCTTATTCTTCAAATCAAACAATTACCAACATCTCCCTAAACACAAATAATCTTATAGCCATCAATCTAGCCAACCAACTTCCCTTAAAGTTGACTCCTTCGAATTACTACTCATGGAAATCACAGTTTGATGCCTTGCTCTATGGGTATGATTTACTTAGGTATATTGACGGAACAAATCCTTGTCCTCCCTCACAGATTGAGAATGATGGCAATAAAGTCTCAAACCCTGAATATATTTTTTGGACAAGACAAGATAAACTCCTCTTGCTCGGCATCATTGGCTCTCTTAGCCACAAAGTTGTTCCTATGGTTCGCTCATGCAAAACTTCAGCAGAGGCCTGGACACGCTTAGCAAAAAATTATGCTAATCCCTCATCCTCAAGAACCATGGGGTTAGCAGAACAACTCACTCTCATCAGTCGAGGTTCACAACCAGTAGTCGAATATCTTGTTACGATTCGTGATGTTGCGGATGAATTGGCTCTAATTGGAGCATCTGTTCCAAATCAATACCTTATTACTCACACTCTTAATAGCGTAGATCCCGAATTCAAAGAACTTGCAGCTGCCGTACGAGCGAAAGATACCATGATCAGCTTTGATGAATTTTACGACAAACTTGTCGAATATGAATCCTTTCTCAAACGAGAGGAACTTCGCTCTGTTGGAAATCTTAGAAATATAACTGCCAATGCTACGCGTTTCTCTTCCTTAAAAAATGGTAATCAATTTGGCAAGAAAAACTTCTAAAACAATAAAGGAAGTCAAAGCCAACGACCCACCAACTTTGGAAATCAAGGCAGCACCCTTGGAAATCAAGGTAATAACTTCAATCCCAATAAATTTGGCAATCCAAATTCGGGCAAGAATACTACTGTGATTTGTCAGTTTTGTGAGAAGCGGAGGTATACTGCACGTCAATGCAATGCTGCAAAGAAATTATTTTTTACAGCCTCAGCACCTACAGCAAATCCAACCATCACTTCTAATAACATGGCATCTAATTAGTTGTTGCATTCTGGAGCATCTCACCATGTCATTTCCGACATCAGTAACCTATCTCTTCGTCAACCATACGAAGGTCCTGATGACATTGTAATCGGTGACGGCACAGGTCTAAAAATCACACATGTTGGCAAGTCCACTCTATCCACTCCATCTCATTCATTTTCCCTTTCGAATGTTTTGTGTGTTCCATCTATGAAGCAAAATTTAATATCTGTCTCACAATTTTACAAAACAAATAATGCTTCGATTGAATTTTATCCCTCTTCCTTTTGTGTGAAGGATCTAACCATAGGGACACTACTCGCGGAGGGACGGAGCAAGAATAATGTCTATGAGTGGTCTGCTGGAGACATCTCTACAACGATGACGAAGCAAGCTTGCATGGGTGTTAAAGCTTCTTTTAACCATTGGCATGATAGACTCGGTCACCCATCAACCAAAATTCTTCACCAAGTTATCTCCCAAAACAATCTCCTAGCCTTTTTCTAAGTCGTCACTTTGTGATTCATGTTAGTGTAATAAAAGCCATAAATTGCCCTTTGGCAAGTCTAATTTAAAGAGTTATTGTCCTTTAGATCTTATTTACACTGATGTATGGGGTTCTTCTCTAATTAGATCAATAGATGGTTTCTCTTATTATGTTATCTTTGTAGACCATTTCACCAAATATTCATGGTTATTTCCTTTAACACATAAATTAGACATCTTCTCCATTTTTCCAAAGTTTAAGGTTATGGTTGAAAAATACTTTAAGTCATCCATTAATACAATTATACTGATGGGGGAAAAGAGTATCAAGGGCTGAAAACTATTTTTGAAACTCATGGAATCCAACATTTGCTTTCACCTCCTTATACACCTCAACACATTGCTTCTGCTGAACGCCGTCATCGCCATATTGTCGAAACTGGCCTTACAATTCTTCATCGGGCATCATTGCCTTTATCTCTTTGGTCATTTGCCTTCAAAATTGCTGTTTATCAAATTAATCGACTTCCAACACCTATCTTACAAAACAAATCACCCTTTGAGTGTTTATTCAATTCATCTCCTAATTATTTAAAATTAAGAATTTTTGGGTGTTTATGTTATCCATGGCTTCGTCCATATAATACACACAAACTTAAACAACGGTCAAAGGCTTGTCTATTTCTTGGCTACTCTAATGTACACAATGCATATATTTGCTTTAAGCCCATTGACCATAAATTTTATTACTCTCGGCATGTCCAATTTGTAGAAAATGTATTTCCATCTATGTCTACATGCACAGATCATGATAAAGTCAATAACCATACTCTTTCTAAATGGTGTTCCAAATATACGTCTCCATCAAGTTCTCCATTTTCCAATTTAGATTCTCCCAATTTGGAAAATTTCCTTAGGCAGCCAATCACCCAGGATTCCAATATTCCTATTCCTAAATTTGGTCCCTTTCAAACTTATTCTCCTAATTCACGTGATCTAATTTCCATAAATACTCCAAGTGGCCCAAATAATTCCCATGACCCACCCTCTACACATAATCCAAATACTCTTTTATTGATTGCGTCTAGCCCCACACAACCATCAGCCCCAAATTCCAGTGCTCATGAACCCATACAAGTTTGCGACATCCCACTTATTGACGATTGATCTCTGCCGACTACCACTCCTAAGACTTTATCAAACTCCTCCATCAATGAGTCACTCCCTGGTACTGATTCTTCTCATTCAACTGAAACTAGAAACACCCCACCTCCTCATCCGATGCAAACACGCTCCAAAAATAATATTTTTCTATCAAAAACTATATTCACCCTTAGTGCGACAAAGCATTCTATACCCTTATCATTAGAACCCACTTCAGTCTCCTAAGCCCTTAAACAAAAAGAATGGACAGATGCCATGCGTGAAGAGCTACATGCTCTTGCAAAAAATGAAACATAGGACCTAGTGCCTCGAGAATCTCATCACAATGTGGTTAGTTGTAAATGGGTTTTTTGGATCAAACGAAATCCTGATGGTAGTGTTGCTAGATATAAGGCTCGTCTAGTTGTGAAGGGATTCAATCAAGGCTCTGGTCTAGACTATACTGAGGCATTTAGCCCAATGATAAAACCTACCACTATTCGAGTTGTTCTATCTATTGCAATCTTTCATGGTTGGCCAATTCATCAACTAGATGTTAATAATGCCTTTCTTCACGGGCACCTTGATGAGGAAGTGTTCATGTCTCAACCACCTGGTTTCATTGACCCCTCACGACCTCACCATGTGTGTCGCTTGCATAAGTCTCTTTACGGCTTAAAACAGACGCCTCGAGCTTGGTTCACCGAGCTTAAGAACTTCATTCTATCTCAAGGTTTTATGAACTTTCACTCAAACTCTTCTTTATTTGTTTACACTAACGACTCTATTCGTGTTTATTTTCTAGTTTATGTAGACGACTTGTTAATCACGGGCAACTCTATGACTCTCATTCACCATGTCATTACGGCTCTTTCTCATAAGTTCTCAATCAAAGATCTTGGTCCATTGCATTTTTTTTAGGGGTAAAGGTGATTCCCACAAGTAATGGATTATTTCTTTCTCAACAGAAGTACATCTGTGACTTACTTGCTCGATTCAACATGGAAGGTATTAAAGGAACAGCCACTTCTCTCAGCTCTACTACTCGCCTCATCCTCCATGATGGCTCTCCACCAGTTGATGTCTCTCGGTATCGCAGTTTAATTGGAGGCATGCAATATTTATCTCTATCACGTCCTGATGTTTCTTATGCAATCAACAAGTTAGCCCAGTACATGCACTCTCCGAGTCAAACTCATTTGACAACAGCAAAACGTCTACTCCGATATCTTAAACACACTATTACATATGGTCTTTACCTCCAACGTCATCAGCAATTGACCTTGACAGCTTATTTGGACTTTGATTGGGCAGGAAACCGAGATGACTGCACCTCTATATCAGCATATATCATTTTTCTTGGTGGCAACCTGATTTCTTGGTGCTCTAAAAAACAACGGACAATTGCCAGATCCTCTACAGAAGCTGAATACCGATCAGTTGCTTTAGCCACTGTTGAATTAACATGGATTACAAATCTCCTTAGTGAGCTACGTCTCCCCCTCCCCTCTCTCGGCCACCTCATCTATTATGTGACAATATAGGTGCCACATACCTGTGTGTAAATCCAGTCTTCCATTCACGGATGAAGCATATTTCCCTTGACTATCATTTTGTGCGGGAAAAGGTTTCAGTTGGCTCTCTCCAAATAACTCATGTCTCCACTAATGATCAACTTGCGGATGTCCTTACAAAACCATTAGCCAAGTCTCGTTTTGCCTTACTTCGATCCAAGATTGGTGTCGTTGATGGCACCACCATCTTGCAGGGCCATAAAAGGATAGAATCAATCTCATCCTCAAATCAAGATGATTCAAATGATTGTGCTTAACTTTAGGAGTAATCTCTCCAATTCCTTGGACTAAGGAATCCTCTGTATCTTTCTTTTTTAGCTTCGTAGACTTGTGTACAGCTTCATGTATTTGTGTATATAATTGCTTGGCTTTTCAGTAACGAAATCAATCCTTTTCACGATTTGGCTCCGACTTTATAGTGTGTGTATATATATTATCTAATAAGATGTTTTAAACTTGCTGATAAGAAAAATACACACCAATAAAATATGTTTCGCTGTGTATAGTGTATTTAAATTTGTGTTTTTTTAATTTTTTTACTTGGTTCTGGCCCGTCATTAGAAATAGACTATACATAGATAGGTATGTATAAATCAATAAAACGAAAATGTTAGACTTCGGCTCGGCCTCGCCACGCGCCATCTCTTGGTTTGCAATTGTCGATAAATAAAAAGTTACAAAATAAATATTATTTTGAAGCAATTGTCCATTGGTTTGCAATTCTCCACTGGTTTGAAGCAGTTTGCTTCGCCTTAAACATATAATTTTCCTTTCTCACTCGAAATTTGCAGAAGTACATTAATATTCTCTTAATGAAGAAAGTGGTGGCATGAATGATGTGCTTTTACAGGTTATTTAGCAGAACTATGCCGAATGTCATTTGTTGCTTCAAAAACAAATCGGCATGTCGTTTATGAATTAAGTAATTTGATACCATATCCTTTTAAATCTTTTATCTTTATTTCACTGCATACAAATGCCGAATGTCGTTTGACATTCACAGAAAAAGACGACTTGTCATCTATCAATTTTATAATTAGATGTCATGTCATTTTGAATAAGTATTTAGACGACGCATCATAAAGCGCATACTCGACGCATACATATGCCGAATGTCGTTTGGTAAATAGTAAGTCGCAAAATGAATCGCCTGCTAATTCAGTTATTTGATGTCATGTCGACGGAGCGCTGTATTCAGTCAATGTATCGTACAGCGTATACCTTAACACATCCAAATGCCGAATGTCGTTTGTATTTAGACGATGTATCGTACAGTAATTTTTAAAAACGGGGCGAGATTATGTCTACTTTGACCAGTGAAAATTATATCTACTGTTATACTGCTTTTGGATTCATTATATTAACTGATCAGTTACATCGCAGTAATGGAAGCAGAGCTAGTTCGCATTGCAAGAAGTGAAAGCAAAGGAGAGCCGGAGAGGCAAAGGTAACGTTGTCCACTAATTTTAAGTAATCTCCTTCTATGATTCACGATTGGCTTCTTCCTGCAGTAAGGTTTAACAATTTTTTATGCCATAGTTCCAACTACAGAACTTACTCGAAACCTATTAGTAAGCATTAATAAATAAACAGTGAACAGAATACTGGTTTGGCGCTAACACCAATTTGGAATGGCAAGCTCTTCTTTTAGCTCCTCTTGATAATAATAATATGTTGTTTCAAGTTATTCTTGCAGATATGTCTAAGAAACCGAAGCAAAGTCCACAGTTGGTTCAATTGTTTGATCCTGTAGGGCAACTCAAATGATGCCTTTTAAATGTTACAATATCTCATTGAGCATTTTGTGTAGCCTGATGGAATTGCAATTGAGAGTCAAGGGAAGTTCTGATCGGAACGTGCCGCTCAAGCAATGGTTCTGATCCCTTGTTGAACTCTGATTTCTTCTTGGCGATAGAAGTTGAAGCTTAAGCTTCAATTATGTACAAAAGTTTAAGCTTATGGTTTGTCAACCCATAAAGTTTCTAATAATAGTATTAATAGAGTTCTAACACGCCCCATAATGTATACAAATCGCATACCCCAATCACGAACACAATTTGTAACTTTATGATCATTTAATGAACTCAAAGCAACTGATTCAAGCATCTCCATTACAATTTTGTTAGCACTTTAACAAAGTACATGTGATCATAGACCCAACTTTATAAGCAATGACATCTAGAGTCTAGACCCAAAAAAAAAAGGGAAAAAAAAGAAATTTGATAGAGGGGCAAATGCTTGTTTATTTTTTTTATTTTGAGTTAAGTGTATGTTTAGTTTTTATATTTTTAAAAGTTACCTCAAGACTCTCTTGTTGGTAATCATATTATAGTTCTACCCTTCTTTTTCTTTGCTTTTATAAGGATACTCTTGCAACAACATTCTTAGAGATATTAATGAAAAGAAAAAAATAAATAAATTTATCAAATTATCCTTAAAAGTAAATTAAAAATTAGTTGTTATTATTTTACTTTTAGGATCAATTTGGTAAACTAATTTTTTACAAAAAATTATCGGTAAGATTGTTTCATAGATATTAAAAATTACTTTAAATTGGCTGGTATTAATTTATTTATAAATACTTGTTAGCAAGATTATTGAAAGTGTACAAAAAATACCAATTGTTTTATACTGACATTTATTTCATAATTTTTTAATAAGTAATTATTGATTAATTTCCTAATTAATTTTTTTTATAGATTAAAAAATTAATTTAAAAAATATTGTTGTAAAAATGTTATTGTAAAAATAAGAAAAAAGTAAGGGTGAGAATATAACATTTTAATACTAAAGATATCATGAAATATTTTTTAAAATATAAAAACTAAATAGATAGATATCTTGAGACATTTTTTAAAATATAAAAACTAAATAAATAGATATTTTGAGACATTTTTTAAAATATAAAAACTAAATAAATACTTAATTCAAAATGTAAGTTTACCCTTTGACAGAGCTTGGACAGAAATAATGATATGCTAGACTTGCTTTACCTTGTTATTAGATTAACAAGGCAAGCCAGACTTGGTGCGTCATTTTTTTATATTATAAATATTATTAAAATATTGTATATTAGATTACACACCGCATTATTCGGGATTTGGAAATATTATGATATTGTATATAATATTATGTTACAGATTCTTCAGAATTTAGATTTACTTACATTAAGATTATTTACCGGATTCTTCGAGATTTAGATTTAATTCTCATTATAAACTTTAGTTAGTTTTTTTAAAAATTATACAAAAATTACTCAAAAATAAAAAAATAAAAATTTTAGGTCAAAGTTTGACTTATCAACGATCAACTGTTGATTAGTCAAACTTTGACTGATTCAAACCGCTGACCAATTTTGAAATAGACTAGTTCGGTTGAACCGAACCACATCGGTCTAGCTCCAAATAAAAAAAAACCCTAAAATTTTTTTCTTTTCTTTCTTCTCATATATGCCATTCTTCTTACTTCATGCAGCGACCATGGCCACCGCTTGACTTCACCAAGTCGCTGTTTCCTGCTAGCGTGGCCAAAAGGCTGCGTCCTCCCCTCTTTTACTTTTTTTTTCCCTTCTTCTTTTCGGTTACTTTCCCTAAGGCGCGGCTTCTTCCTCTTCAGCTCGGCCAGCGCATTGTAGTTGCGAAAATCGCATGCCAGTAGCGCGAGTCACGCTACCAAGGACGCAAATCGTGCACTAGCAGAGCGCCATAGCCCAGCCGCACATGGTGCTTTGCCTTGCTACCGTGTAGCCCAACAACCACATGATGGCTTCTCTTTTCAGTTTGATATATTTTTGTATTTACATAAAAAATAAAAAATCAAATACTCTCATCACATCAATAACAAAAAAGAAATTCCTCTTTGAACAAAATCAGACTAAAATGAGAGTAAAAATTTTATATTTTTGTGAATTTTGCGAATGATTTCATTTTTCCTTCTTAAGAAAAAAATTAAGAAAGGACAAAATTTTAATCCTTATTCTACGTCTAATTTTTTATAACATAACATCAACATGGTTCATATTCTACCTTTGTACACTGCCAAACATTTTTAGGGACCACTATTTTTTAATCTTTTTGTGATCCAACCATTGGATCCACCAAAAAAATTACAAAGTTAAATGCGACGGCAAGAATGTACTTACTACATTACTAACATTGCAATCCTTTTATTTTAAGAAAGTGAGGATAAAATATATAATTATTATTATTTTACTCTCTCACTCCGGGAAATAATCATCTCTTCTCTCTCCTTTTCACGATCTTTATATTTTTATTTTTTTATTCTATCTCAATTGTTTATCTTATTTTTTAAATAAATATTTTTATTTATTGGCAAGGCAATTACAAAGCATGATTATTTGCCTATTCACAAGTGCCACAACCCCTTAAATACAAAATTAAGCCTATGATTACTCTCTAATTTCAAAAAGACAAATCCCTTGATTTATTCCACAAATACATCAGTATTTAATAATTCTTCAATTATTGCTCATTCCTAGATATACTATCACAATTAGTTATCCACAATGGGAAGGTACATAACATTAAAACTGAAAAGAGAAGTGAAGAGGAGTTATTGTTTACTCTGTTTTA
The DNA here is from genome assembly GCA_030449905.1 of Luvunga scandens. NCBI lineage: Eukaryota > Viridiplantae > Streptophyta > Magnoliopsida > Sapindales > Rutaceae > Luvunga > Luvunga scandens. The sequence goes on along the minus strand of JASUUG010001021.1, from coordinate 2,147,391 downwards.
ATTTCTCTAGTTTTATTATAGGATTAGAATAGAGCTAAGTATTGGTTGAATTATTTTTTCTTATGGTTTCATATATATTTGGTAAAATCTGTAAAGACTTATAATGAGTTTAACAATGATACAGTTCATTTAAAGATTTCTAATAGCTTTGTTGATTTGAATTTAATGAAGTAAAATGAAAATTGAAAAAGAGATTATGCGTCTTTTTTCTTTTTTCTTTTTTTTGCCATAAGAGATAGAAACCAATGAAATAAAATTCTTCTAATTGGTAAAAATCTAAAAGAGTTGCTCATCATTTGGTTAAACTTATTTAATAGTAGGCCAAAAATTCATAGTTTATGCTTTTAATGATAATAATAATACAATCTGAGATGGGTAAATTGTTTTAGTGTTTAATTTGTATTTGTTTAATTAAATTCAAATGAAGGCCGTTAAGTCTTAATAAATTTTTAATAAAATTTTCTTTCTGACATTAGTGATTGAAACTTTGTGATTTAATATAATTAATAATTCCCGCCATTCCGTATGAGCTTTTGATCTGGAAAATTCATCAATGAAAGAATCAATGGTCAAGCTTTTGTGTTGAGCTGATTAGGATTCTAAGTCAAGCTGATGTAGCGACGGTATTTTACGGTAGATTGCACGAATAAGATCGTGTACGGTTATTAATTTCTCCGACCAATCCAAGGTCAAATTTGACAGTTTTGGAAAGCTGGGGGATTGGATTGGTGGATGGTAGTTAATGGGCTATTGGCACTGTTTGGGAGCTTATGGTTGTTGGGTTGCATAAAAATGTGGGGATTTGGTATTAGAAAGGTGAAATTATTCACCAGTTATTTTATTTTTTACACTTTATCAAAAGTATATAAATTAAAAGAGCCGACTCGTCTCCTCTTAAGTCCATATATTTTGCCTTTCACTTGAAATCCACTTTAACTTCTTTTCTTATAGCAGGTGCTTGCTTAAATTTCTTCTCCTTCCTTTTAAGTTTGCTGATTTTTTTTCTCCTTTCTATAAAGTTTGCCCTTTCACTTGAAATCCACTTTTTAAAATGTATCAACATCAAATACAAGATTGAAAGCTGGGAAATGGTCCACAACTATGCAACATTATTGTTGATGATAAAGATATATACATACGTGAAAGAAGACAACACTTAGGGTGCGAGCTAACAACAGGCACACAACTAATGTATCGTGTATGCAAAGCAGCCTCCAAAAAAGAATTAAATTCCAATGGAATTGACAATGGCAAGTCGTATTCGATTGGGTTCCCGTTCAATGTCTCCAATCCTGTACATTGATAATTTTACTCAAAAACGATAGGTGATTTTTGTCAAGTGCAGAAAGTCTTGTGTGAATGAGATTTTGTGTTGAAATGCAAAAGTTGATGGAAGCTAGTGCCCTCGGATTGTTGTTTGATGAACAATTAAATAAAGCTATATATTTTATGGCCGAAAGTAATTGATTTCGGTGTGTGAAAACGAAATAGGATTCTCAAACTGTCTTTTCTTTCATGTTCATGTCTTGACCGTTGGATTTTTTTAATCCAGCATTGTTGGATCTTTAATCCAACATTGGGCTTATATGTGAATAATTATGTGTTGCAGACTGTCATATAAGGTTAAGCCCAATAAAAAATGATATGTTAAGGTTTATGGTATTATGGGCTTTAATGTATTTAATAGGATGTAGGCTTTTAATGTGTAGAAACCCAATAGTATTTTAATTCTATGATGGGCAGAATTAGGAATACCCAGTGATAAAGCTTTTAAACTTTTGTCATATAAGTGGTCATTATAATCCCCTGTCCACACGTGTAGAGAAATCTTTCCATTCTTTCTGATATCCTATCATCAGAGAGAAAGAGCAGAGAGAACTAAAGGACTCTCTAGGAGAACGTGTAGACCTGGAAGGCCAACCACACTACTCTAGAGAGGAATTAAGTATTATGTATTCAGGTACGCTTCCGCGTAATTTATTATTGATCCTTAATGATATGACATGAATATTCCTGGGTTATAGATGATAGTTTTCACCAAAGGTTTTATTATCCCAACAAGTGGTATTAGAGCCTATTCATGTTGAATCATTGAGAATCGAATTATTTTTTAATGATGATATATTTGGTGTCCTTAAACTTAATAATACAAGAATAATTAAAATTATTAAGTTTAAGGATAAATTAAAGAAATTCAGAATTAAAAAAAAAAACAAATACTCCAAATTCAGTTTGATAGTTTTGGTTTGATTAAGAGATTGTAGCTGGCGGCAATAAACTGACCATCAGTTTTTCACCGTTGGGCGACGCCATCAAGCAAGCTGCGGCCGCCAGGCCGCGGTTGTTGCAGTTAGAGCGGCGAGCACAGCCGCTGCATTAAGAAACCAAAAAAAAAAAAAAAGGTCGCAGGTGGCTTTCGGTTGGGAAAGGTGTGGCCATCTGGTTGCACCACCAGGTAAGCCACGACCTTCTGCTCTGCGGCAGATAAGCTCAAGGAAGAAGAAGAAGCCGCAAGGTTTTGACGCTGCAGTGTGCTCGCCATGCTGAAGAAGACGCAGTTTCTTGGTCGCGGCCTGTCGTCAAGCTGCGGCCATAGTCGCCGTGTGAAGAAAGAAGAACGGCGGCCATGACTGCGACCAAAGAAAAAAAATTAGGTTTCAGCTTTTGATTTGGGGCCAGTCTGGACTGGTCGGTTCAACTGACCCAAATCGGTCCAGTTTTGAACCGGTCAGCGGTTTTGAGACCAGTCAAAGCTTTGACCGTCAACGTTGAGTTTGACCGTTGACCGAAGTTTGACCAAATTTTTTTTGGTTATTTTTGATCAATTTTTATATTCAAATATTGGTTGGTTTATATGTATTTTGAGATAAATTAATTGAAGCAACATGTCACCAAAGTAACATCTCTTGTGGAAATTAATTTATTTTTAAAATACAAACGATTTTTGTATATGTAATTCCTGTAAATATCGATCGTCCCAAAGGAAGATCCATATTTAATAGAATTATATGTGCACTTGTGGTAATAAACACGTAATGATTATTCGGTTTTACATGTGAACAATAAATCGGCCCAAAGGAAGATTCATTATTTGACATGTTCTTATTATCAGTGTTTGATTACTGCACCAAGATATTACTTACAAATTAATATTTTGTCCAAAGATAGAATATTAATGGAGTGTCCGGTATCTTGAGATGGGGTTTACCTTTATTTGAATTTATTTTTGTTTTAAGACTAATATGAGCTTGTTCTGCTTGTTTGTTGTTCTGGATTCACTTATGTCAGCTGCTAATATTACTGCCAACATCAATTCAATTCCTATGCTAAATGGCTCTAACTTCAAATCATGGCATGAGAATCTATTGATAGTTCTTGCAGTCATGGATCTTGATCTTCCGTTAAGGGTTGATTGTCCCTCATCTCTTACAGATGATAATACCCCTAATGATAAAAGGGAAATGGAAAGGTAGGAGAGATCAAATCGCATGTGTATCATGATCATGAAGAAGGCCATTCCAGAAGCATTCAAGGGCTCAATGACTGAGAAAGCAAATACAGCTAAGGAGTTTCTTGCACAAATTGAACAAAGGTTTGTCAAGAATGAAAAGGCTGAAATTGGTACGCTCTTGACAAGCCTAATTTCAATGAGGTATACGGGTAAAGGCAATATCATGGAGTATATCATAGAGATGTCTCATCTTGCTTCTAAGCTAAGAGCACTTAAGCTTGAACTCTCTGAGGACTTGCTAGTGCATTTAGTTTTAATATCCTTACCAACATAGTTTAACCAGTTTAAGGTGAGCTATAATTGTCAGAAAGAGACTTGGTCTCTGAATGAGCTCATATCACACTGTGTTCAGGAAGAGGATAGGCTGAAGAAAGATAAGGCAAAAAGTGTTCATCTAGCCTCTACCTCTAAGGGCAAGAACAAGGGCAAGAAAATGAAAAGGATAAAGAAGCTGCAGATACAGCACCTCAAAAGAAACAACAAAAGAAACCAAATGATTCAGAAGGTACTGGTTATTTCTTCTGTGGGGTTAAGGGGCATAAGAAGAAGCACTGCACTAATTATCATGCATGGCGTACTAAGAAAGGTATACTTCTTAGTTTGGTTTATTTTGAAGTTAATTTAACTTCGGTACCTAAACACACGTGGTGGATAGATTCTGGTGCAACCACTAATATTAGTGTGTCTATGCAGGGTTGCCTGAGTTGCCGAAAACCTAGTGATGGTGAAAGTTACATCTATGTGAGCGATAATAAGACAGTTGAAGTTGAAACAATTAGAAAATTTAGATTATTGTTAAAGACTTGATTTTATTTGGATCTTGATGAAACTTTTGTTGTTCCGTCTTTTAGGCGGAATTTGATTTCTATTTTCGCTTTGGACAAATTTGGTTATTCTTGTTCATTTGGAAATGGAACATTTAGTTTGTTTCATGATTCAAAACTAGTTGGTTTTGGTTCTTTGACAGGCAATGATAATCTTTATATGCTTGATACAATTACTTCATTTAATGAATCTCTGCAATTAAGTGCACGAGGTTTAAAGAGAAAGTTAACCAATGAGAATTCAACTGCGTTATGGCATAGGAGATTGGGTCATATCTCCAAACGGAGAATAGAGAGACTTGTGTCAGACGTAATTCTCGACCCCTTAGATTTCACAGATTTTAACATCTATGTTAACTGCATTAAGGGGAAATAAACCAATAAAAGGAGATTTGAAGCCAATAGGAGTTTGGATATCTTAAAACTCATACATACAGACATTTGTGGGTCATTCCCTACACCTGCTTGGAACTGTCAACAATATTTTATAACGTTCATAGACGATTTTTCTAGATATGGCTATATATATCTCCTTCATGAAAAGGCACAATCCTTGGATATGTTCAAAAACTTTAAAGCTGAAGTTGAGAACCAACTTGGCAAAAGAATCAAAAGTGTCAGATCTGACCGTGGTGGTGAATAATATGGTAGATATGATGGTTCAGGTGAACAACGTCCAGGACCATTTGCGAAATTCTTAGAGGAATGCGGTATCGTCCCACAGTACACTATGTCGGGTTCACCCACTATGAATGGTGTTACTGAAAGATGAAATATGACGCTTAAGGACATGGTGCGGAGTTTGATTTCTCATTCTACCTTACCAGAATCACTCTGGGAAGAAGCACTTAAGACTGCAACGTATATCCTTAATAGGGTTCCAACTAAAGCGACTGTCAAAGCCCCTTATGAGCTTTGGACAGATAAAAAGCCTAGTCTCAAGCACTTACATGTTTGGGGATGTCTAGCTAAGACAAGGTCTTATAGACCTGATGAGAAGAAATTGGACCTAAGAACGGTAAGTTGCTATTTTATTAGATACTCAGAACGATCCAGGGAATACAAGTTTTATGATCCCACGACTAAGTCGATTTTAAAGTCAGGAAATGCTCGGTTCTTTGAGGATGTCGAGTTTGCGGGGGGAGATACAGTTAAGGACTTTGTCTTTGAAGATGATTATATGGATATTCCCATAGGTGTTATTGGCATTGATCAGAGTCTCATTCCTGATTTTGTTCAAGACACAACAAATCAAGACAATATTGGAGAACCCCGTATAGAAGAATTTGTTCCAGAAGAACAAACTCTACCATCTCAAGAACCTATGCGATTAAAGAGATCCACTAGAGAAATGAGAAGTGCATTGCCAGATGACTACATTGTATTTCTCTAAGAACATGAGGTAGACATCAGCGTGATGGAAGATGATCCAATTAATTTCTGTCAAGCTATAGAAAGTTCTAACTCTCAAAAGTGGATTGATGCCATGAATGAGGAGATGAAGTCTATGAAAGACAATGATGTATGGGATCTTGTCCCATTGCCACAAGGTGCGAAACCTATTAGTTCAAAATTGATATTTAAGACCAAAAAGGATTCGAAAGGTAATATAGAGAGGTACAAGGCGTGTCTTGTCGCAAAAGGCTTTACGCAGAAAGAAGGCATCGACTATAAATAGACTTTCTCTCCAGTTTCTTTGAAAGACTCCTTCAGGATTATAATGGCATTAGTGGCACATTTCGATGTTGAGTTACATCAGATGGATGTAAAGACGGCGTTTCTCAATTGCTAACATTAATGAGACGATCTATATGGTGCAGTTAGAAAACTTTGTGTCCGGAGACCCAAAGAATATGGTTTGCAAACTTAAGAAATCCATCTATAGGCTCAAGTAAGCATCTCGACAATGATATTTCAAGTTTCATCAAGTCATTTGGTTTCGAGATGAATTTGGTCGATGATTGTATATACCATAAGTTCTGTGGGAGTAAGTATATTTTTCTGGTTTTATATGTCGATGACATTTTGCTTACTAGTAGCGATATAGGCTTATTGCACGACACCAAGAGATTTCTAACTAAGAATTTTGAGATGAAAGATCTTGGTGCCGCCTCTTTCGTATTAAGCATACAGATACACCGAGATCGCTCTCAGGGTATTCTGGGATTGTCACAAAAGAGCTATATCGAAACAGTTCTCAAGAGATATGGCATGCAAGATTGTAAACCAGGTGATACCCCTGTGGCTAAAGGAGACAAGTTTAGTCTCAATAAATGCCTTAGGAATGACTTTGAAAAGAAAGAAATGCAGAAGATTCCTTATGCGTTAGCAGTAGGAAGTCTGATGTATGTTCAGGTTTGTACGCGACCAGATATAGCGTATGTTACTGAGATGTTGGGCAGATATTTAAGTAATCCAGGAGTAGACCATTGGAAAGCAGCCAAACAGGTCTTACGATATTTTCAAAGAACAAAAGACTACATGCTCACATATCGGAGGTCAGATAAGCTTGAGATCGTTGGGTATACTGACTCTAATTTTGCTGGATGCCAAGATAGTATGAAATCCACTTCGGGTTACATCTATCTGCTAGCAGGAGGTGCTATTTCTTGGAAGAGTGCTAATCAGTCTCTTATAGCCTCTTCCACGATGGCAGCAGAGTTCATAGCATGTTATGAGGCATCCAATCATGGGATATGGTTACGAAATTTTATCACAGGGCTGCGTATAGTGGATGGTGTTGATAAACCACTCAGGTTATTTTGTAACAATAAGTCGGCAGTGCTGTATTCCAATAACAACAGGAGCTCGACGAAGTCGAAGTATATAGACATCAAGTTCCTAGTTGTTAAAGAAAGATTTCAAAGTGGACAATTGTCTATAGAGCACATTGGTACAAACTTCATGATTGTGGATCCGCTTACTAAGGGACTGCCACCCAAGATATTCTATGAGCACACTGCTCGTATGGGTGTTATGTTATTTAAGGATATTCAGTTTTAGTGGGAGTTTGTGATTTTAGATGCTCTTATAATATAGACATTCTCAGTTATTTCAATTTTTAGATATTTAAGATTATTTTCTACAGAAATAATGTTTTGGTTTGTTCATACTCTGATTTTAGTATGTTTTGATCTCAATAAGGTTTAAGGTGGACTAGTTGGAAATAGGCATGTTAAGATCACCTTGTATGAAATTTTCATGCTACACATCCATATCATGATCCATGTCATTCAGTTGTATTTGCATAGTGACCATTGAGGGTCAAGTTACGATAGATGTAATGAAGGCCGCTTTGATCCTATGTTGGTATAATTGATGGATTGGATTGGTTATAGATACATTTCGGTAATGACAGTAAGGTTGAGCTCATATGGTTATTTTTTGTAAAACATAATTATGAGGTTACACATATAGCCCAAGTGGGAGATTGTTGGATTTTTTAATCTAGCATTGTTTGATCTTTAATCCAACATTGGGCTTATATGTGAATAATTATGTGTTGCAGATTATCATATAAGGTTAAGCTCAATTAAAAGTGATCTGTTAAGGTTTATGGTATTATGGGCTTTAATGTATTTAATAGGATGTGGGTTTTTAATGTGTAGAGACCCAATAGTATTCTAATTCTATGATGGGTAGAATTAAAAATAACCAGTGATAGCAGGAAACTGTTATCTATATAAGTAGTCATAGTCCCCAGGTCACACGTGTAGAGAAATCTTTCCATTCTTTCTGATGTCCTATCATTAGAGAGAAAGCGTAGAGAGAATTAAAAGACTCTCTAGGAGAACGTGTAGACCTGAAAGGCCAACCACACAACTCTAGAGAGAAATTAAGTGTTATGGATTCAGGTACGCTTCCGCATAATTTATTATTGATCCTTAATGATATGACATGAGTATTCCTAAATTATAAATGATAGTTTTCACCAAAAGTTTTATTATCCCAACATTGACGATTTGTACGAGTGGTCTTTTCCTGGCAATATCATCAAAACAATAGTTTTCACTTTTCAACTAACATTCGTTAAATATACACCGTCAATAGAGCAGGTTAATTTATCCCTCGATGCTTCTGAAGTGAACGATTCTTTTATTATTATTATTATTATTTTTGGGGACAAAATATACCTATGATATATGCAATTCTGTGTCGTCGCAATCAAAATTCTGTTCTTTATTTTAATTATCTTCGTCTTCTAGTTTAGTGAGCCAGATCACGTAGAGATTGATATGTAACGTAGCCATGTAAGATATCTTTAGATAAACAAAATTGGATAAATGGTGCATATGATGTGTCGTTCATTCTTAAGTTCCTGACAAAAGGAACTATACTACTCGACTTCCATCAAATCTTGGCCAAACTCTATCATTTACGGTCTTAACATAGAGTTTGAAGTCGTTTTTCTGATTTTGAAAAACTTGTTGATCTTTTTTGTCTTTTTCTTTTTATTATGGAATTTTCAAATTTAAATATCATTTATTTTCCTTTAAGAACGTATATTCTATTTTAATGATGTGGCATTAGTATATTTTATTTTTGAATTTAAAGCAAATAGTGAAAATAATTAATAAAGATAATTATGTGGGCTACAGGATGCTTTCAATTAGTCAATTCTTATGTGCCACATATGCTTAACACCTCAAATTGTTAAAAAAAATTACATAATAATTTGTAAATGTACATCAGTATTATTTTTTATTTTTTTCATTTGTATGTTCTTTAAAAAAGATAGTGGAGTGAATAATGCTCGAATAATTTTTTCATCTTCTATTTCTCTAAAAATTTGAACTCGAATAACTAAATAAATAAAATTACTTGAAAATATTAGATCTAATTATAGGTATGATTAAGCATTAAGCAGTGACGAAAATTGTTTAACATTATCATTATCAAATGGGGGATTTGTTGGCAAAGCATCATATGGTGACAATTTTATATTAATCAAAGCAATGAGCAAGATCTTAGGCGGCGCCATTCATAGAAAACAATAGTAGTGGCGTCAAATCATTTGATCTCAACAAGAGACCTAATTTTACTCTAATTGGACTTGTTATCATTTTATTTTGTTCAATAATCACAACTCGAGAGCATCCATGAAATTTAAGGTTTTTGGTGGGACCCAATTTCACCCTTTTCTTTCTTTCTCTTCTCTCTCTTTTCTTTTCTTTTCTTTTCTTTTCTTTTCTTTTTTTCAAATTGCATTAGTGAAGAAAGCAGAAGCACTTTATCAATGACTTCCATTCAACCATCATTTAGCTACCCACTTTAAAGTGATTCTGCTTCATCTCATGCTTACAAGATTACATTTTCCATTATAAAAATTTGTAAAAAGAATTGGGATATTGATAACTTCTTTTCTTATACCAGGTGCTTGCTTAAATTTCTTCTCCGTCCTTTTAAGCTTGCTGATTTTTTTTCTCCTTTCTATAACGTTTGCTCTTTATTTTCTGTCTAAATGTTTTTAATTTTTCTCTGATGACGTACGGCAGGGAATAGAAATAGACTGTCAACTGGACCAGAGATATTTTTTTCAATTCCAAGTGTACTTTTAACACAGTAAAGGTACGATCTAATAATCTAATTGTCTTAATTTTTTTAAATTTAATTTTTTAAACATAAGCTGGTGGTTTTTAAACAGATTTCTTTGGCTGGTTCCTGAAGACGTTAAAAATTAAGTTATACTTTACCACTCTCCTACCTTTTTTTTTTTTTAAGGAAAAAGTCATGGAAGTTTGGGAGGCGCTGGATGCTCGTTTCTATTAGTAGATGTCAATTTTGTCAATGAAAAATTATAACGAAAACACATGAAAGCTTCTTTTTAACTACACAAAATAATCCTCAGTCCAATTCCTTTTTCTTGTTTCCTATGAAAATATTTTCCAACTCATTCACGTATTCAAAATGTAGATCAGTTGAATTAACGAAAAAAAAAAAATGAAAGTTAGGGTTTTAATTATCGAATGATGTAAGGAATACACACGAAGGCTTCCTTTTAAATACTCAAAATAATTTCTCAGTTCGTTTTGTTTTCTTTTTTCTGCCCTTATATATGAAAATATTTTCCTACTTATTCATGTATTCAAAATGTTGATAAATTGAATTAAGAAAAAATAATAAAAATTAGGTTTTAGCGAATGATATAAGGTCAATGAGTTTTATTGAAAAGGTGTTAAAAGCAATTTAAGATACTGTGCGTTTGGTTTTTCAGATGGTGCGTTTTGAATTTGTTTTGGAATGAATGTAGATATGACTAGTTTTTGACAAATAAGCAAACGTGTTTAGTACTTATTTTAAAAATAATTGTGAAATGAAATTAATGAAATATTTGCTGAAAATAGTATTATTATATAATATAAAAGGAGATATGATATTTATTACCCTGTAGTTAGGGGTGGGCAAATCGGTTTCTGTTCAGATTGTTGAGATTTCAGTTTGGATTTCAACCCATTCAGTTTAAAAAATTCAACCCAATCAAGTTCAAACTATAAACTTGAATTGAACCAAATGAAATTTAATTTGGTTTGGTTCAGTTTGTTTTGGGTTATAAGTTTGGGTTAATTTATATTAAAAACCCTAATTTTATCTTCATCCGAAAAGAAATGATTAACTAAATATCAACCAAATTTCGCATAATCTTATTCACAAATTAACTAATTAAAATAAATAATTATATATTTAACAATTAACAAAAAAATTAACAATAATTAACAAAAGAAAAAAAAATCTGTCCTTTATTATTTTGAAAAGACTCTTCTCCATTGTATTCTCGACTAAGGAAATTTACAATACAATTGTTAGATCCTTTAACAAGTTCAATCTCAAAATCATATTCTACAAAAAAAATTACTGCCATTTAATTAATCTCTTATATTGAGATAAATTAAACAATTTATTCAATATAAATTCTTTGACTTAATGTTATCAGCTCTTACCTTAAATTTCTTTTATAGCAAAAAGAAAATAAATTTAGCTATTTCATTTTTAATAGCTAATAATTCCAATTGCTATGATACTTCTTTTTTGCGGGTTTAAAAGTTCTGCATGTGCATCTACAAATTTTTTCTTGATCTATTTTTAGTATTTCAACTCAGTGATTATTTAAAGCATCAGTTTTAAGAATTAAATTATCACTGTGGTAGGAAATCGTAATCTTTGTAGATTTTTACATTTTTCTCTTAGTCTCTTTACCAATTTGGTATGGAGATCTTCCTAAAACTTTGTATTTTTTTTCCAATAACCCTGGTAAGGATTGTCTTTCTTTTGGCAAGTTTTCTATGAAACCTTTAGTATAATTAAGACATCCTAAAAATCTTTGAATCTGCTCTTTAGATTTTAATTTATGTAAAAATAAACATATTTTTTCAGGAATATGAGGTTACATCTCTATTCCTATTTTATCTATTATCTAGTCTAGAAACTCTATTCTAGGTTTCATTACCTCGGCTTTTAGAAAGTATTATTCCATGTTTCTTGCACTTTTCTGTAAAAGAAACTAGATGATTAATATGATTAATTTCATTATTTGAAAATATTAATATATCATCCATATAAACAATGCAAAATTCATGAAATCATCTGAAGATTTCATCCATTCTTCTTTGAAATATTTGTGTGCATTTTGCAATCCAAATGTTGATAATAGTTTTTAAAGTATAGCTAGTCTCTAAGGAAATTCTCCTAGCAACCAAATACTGTCCACTTCAATCATTATAGCCCCCTATTTTTCCCTGCTTATTAGTATTTATTACTTAGTTAATATGATTTTTTTAAATTTTTTTTCTCTGAACTTATTAGTTTCTTGCAGAGAAAAAAAATCGAAGAGCAATGCAACTTTTACCAGAAGAAGAAAAAATATTTTGGAACCAATGGCAACTACGATTAACGGTTATATTTAGCCTTGCTTTCCAGATAATCCTCACCGTAATTGGTTCCAGAAGAAAATTCACGGCAAAAAGTTTGATACATATTGTTGTTTGGTCGGCCTATTTGTCAGCAGACTGGGTGGCAACTGTTGCCCTTGGCAACCTTGCGAGATCTGAAAACATATCTTCCAAATCAAATGCCGAACTCCAGGCATTTTGGGCATCGTTTCTTCCGATTCACCTTGGTGGTCCGGATACCATCTCAGCTTTCTCTTTAGAAGACAATGAACTGTGGCTGAGGCATTTGCTTTCGCTTGTTGTTCAAGGTGTGGTGGCCTTTTATGTGTATGTAAGATTCTGGAGCACCAATGTACTTACTTATACAGCCACTCCAATTTTTGTTGTTGGAGCTTTGAAGTACGGAGAGAGGGTTTTTGTACTATATTCTTCAAGCATAGAGAAAATGAAAAAATTCTCGCTCTCACATCTTTTCCCTGGTAAGAACCGTGACAAAATCTGGGAGTGGAAGGCACGTTCCCTTGTTCATGCTTTCTATTTACTTGAGAATTGTGCACTTCTATTTACCGGCCAAGCTTTGGACTTTCTAGACGAACGGTTTAGCCGCACAATCTTGGTAGGAAAGTCAGAAGAACGGTTTAGCAGCACAGTCTGGCCGTCCCTCATGGATTCGTACGCAGAAAAGTCAGCAGCAGAAATCTTCAGAATAATAGAAATTGAGCTGGGGTTCATGTACGATTTGCTCTACACCAAGGCCAAGATAATTTATTCTAGATTTGGAATCTCGGCACGCTGCTTTAGCTTATTATCCTCTGTTACTGCATTAGTCTTTTTCTCAATCTTCATTCATAGTCCCGCACACCCATTGGCTGACATCATCATCACTTACTTATTGCTAATTGGTACTATTTTTACGGACCTCTACGGATTCATCCTCCATCTCTTCTCTGATTGGACGAAGTTGTATCTGTCCAAGTATAGACAAAGAAGCCAACCTGATATTACTTTTGATGCTACCTTTTTCTCTCATCCATTACTGGGCAATCAAAAGAGGTGGTCCAGATCGATGGGACAGCTTAACTTAATAAGCTACTGCATCAAAGACGAGGTAACGGCAGCTTCTGCTGCAGTTGGCAAAGTACTTGCCGCCATCCAGGAATCTTTGGAGAATCATTGGTACGTGACTTGGGTAGATGTCAGTGATGATTTAGAGCGTCTGATCTTGGAAGAGCTGAAAGATAAAATAAAAATGGTTCATGCAGAAAGTGATGAACCATTTTTTTCTAATGCAGAAGGTCAAAAGATAATGGCTGGGAGAGGTAATTATGTACTTGAAAGAAAGTATGGTTTTAGATGTGATGATGATGAGCATAAGCCATGGTTTGCAGCTAAAAAACCTTATGACTATAACCTTCTTGCTTGGCATATCGCAACGGATCTCTGTTACCGTGATGATCTCGACAGACACCGCCGCAATGGAATCCCCGATAGTCTTCCTCAGAGAGCTAAAATCAGCAAATGCTTGTCGGATTACATGTTGTATCTTCTAGTAGTGTGTCCATCTCTGATGCCGGAAGAGTGTTTAATGGGCAAAAGATATAAGCGTACCTGTGACAGCGTCATCTACATATACGATCTGCCGAAAAACGATCCTCTGTCGCTTCTTAAACGGCCAATGACAGGTGGCGAGATGGATAAACAGGCAAAGTATGATGCATACGCGACAAAATCTGGACGTTTGCTTGGCCAGCGATTGCAGGAGCAGGAATCAGTGCCAGATTGGAATAACGATAGAAAGTGGGAAATGATAAGCGAAGTATGGGTTGAAATTTTGGCATATGCAGCCTCTCACAGTGCATGGAATGCTCATAGTCAGCACCTTAGAAAAGGTGGGGAGCTGCTAACTCAGGTTCGCCTTCTTATGGCTCATCTTGGCTTAAGTTCACAATATCAACACGGGATTAAGTATTATGGAGAATTTCCAGAAGCAGTTTACTAATGTTGTGTACTACCTATATTTTCTTAATTAATATACTAAAGTGTGCTCCAAACAAATGCCGGATTTTTATTTTTTATTTTTCATTAGAATATTATATAGTTTTTGTTCTCCGGAAGAGATGATTTTGGGATTGAATGAAAGAACAAAAAACATTTGAGAAGATAATGGATTTAGGGAAATTGATGGTAACTTCTTATTTTATTTCCTAAGGTTTGGATTATTTATTGTGTATTTCGTTGGGGTTTAAGAAGAAAAAAATGGGGAAATACTTAAATCAACAACATCAATTCAATTTTTCTGCATTATTGTTATCAATAGAGTTCTTGATGAATATATATATATATATATATATATATATATATATATATATATATATATATATATATATATATATATATATATATATATATAATCATATATATATGAATCGAATTTTGAGGAATCTGTGGTCAAAATTTGGATATTAAAATAGAATTGACAAGAATAAGATATTAGTGGAGTTTTTTACATATGGATACTGATAAAGATTAAACAAATGTGTTAGGATAAACATAATCGTTTTAGTATTTTAGAATGAATTGAAACTACTCTGTTCTGTTAATAGCGTGGGGCTATCTAAACCATAAATATCATCTTTATACCTTTTTGAATTGTCAAAATAATATTGATAAAATTACTTTACTAACCCTTATCTCTCTTTCTCCTCCAATATATTCAAATATTCTTCCTGTTCTCATTCTCCCTTTTCTCACCCGTTTGCTTTGTGTGTATATATATATACACACTGTAAAATTACAAATGAATTCCGATGCTTGTCCCTCACCAATCAGAATTATCAATATCTATTTGATTTTAGGCTCTCAAAAACTTGGAGGAATAAGACCCATCATGCAAAAATGATATATGTTTATGCAGTGGCGGTGTTAGAAATTTAATCTAGCAGGTACTAAGTTTAAATAATAATATAATTTAAAAATGGTCAACAAGTAACAAATATCAAAATAAAAATTCTTTAATATATTCAGTTCAATACATTTATAATTTACCTTTACTTGTTTTCATATGCTAAAAAGATTAAAGAATAACCTTCTCCTCAAGAATACAAAATAAATCTTTTTCTATATATATAACAATAACATCACTCAACTATTGATCTCTCATCTAATTTCACAAAATTCATAGCTGAAAATACTTTTCTTACTGTAGTTATGATAACTAGTAAATTAATAAATTAATTAATGAATACAATTTATCCTTTTTAGTATCAACTATTTTTCATGTTAGCTTATCAATTCTTTTCAATTTTGAAAATTTGTTGTTAGAACACGCTTCCATAATGTAAACATCAAGTTGAATTTTAAGTGCTAAAAGATTCATTGAAGAAAAATCATTTAGATAAACTCAAGAAGGTGAAGTGGTTTCTATTTTTTTGTGTGAGAAGAGTTAAGGTCTAAGGAGCTTCAAAATAACAATGTTTCTTTGTGGAGTGGGACTATTGGCACCCCTCCAAATACCTGTTTAAACCCCTTTTAATTATTTTATAATTTTAACCTTTTTTTTAATATTACATAATAGGATAAATAATTTTTTCTCTTAAAAAATCTAACATTAGAAATTAAAAGGTTATTTTTTCCTCTAATTTTTGGGTGAGTAATTTATCACCAGTGGTTGCAATGGAGAGAAAAAAAGCTAATTTTTTTTTCTTTTGAATGGAAAAAATCTCACTGTTGAAATGGAGTTTAATAATAAAAATAAATAAAAATTAGAAGATACATTTACACTAATAAGTTTTGATTAAGGGTATTTTTGTCATTGATGGAGGTGTTAAAAGAATTTTATAATTTTTTAAAATATTTTAATGGGATTAATAAAGAAAAGAGGTGTTAAGAGATATTTAGAGGGGTGCCAATAGTTCTACTCTTCTTTGTGGGTTAGAAATGTAAAAATAAATAATTAATATTTTGATTATTTTTAAATTTTATAGAGACTTTTATGGTAAATCAAATTAAAAAAGAGACAAATATTTAATTAAATGTGTAAATTTTACAAAGTCAAAGGAGGTTGGTCTTAATGTGTCACCGGTACTGTATTTATGAAAAGCTTTTTGACCAATCATGAAAGCCATAAAATTTTTTTCTCTTTCAAATGTTTGGAAAAGAAAAATTAACATGTGTCCCAACTTAAATACCTTAAAGAAGATGCATTAGTATATCAGAAAGCATGTAATAGATATCAATTAACAATTTAAACAAAAAATAATTTTGGTTGCAAAAATTTACTTCGATGAAAAAGAGATTAAGGAAATAATACATTTATGGATAAAACTCATTAATCGTCAAATCTAATTTATGAAAAGACAAGTGGCTTTTGGATTCCGTTGTTGACTTGTTACAAATTAACGATCAAAACTTGTATCTTCATTTCAACTGTCAATAGTGGCTACAAAGCAATTAAAATATTAAATTAATAGCTACAAGCACACCTAAGAAAAGGGTATAATCTGAAAATCACTAGGAGAACTGGTGTCCCATCCTCAAAATTAGGTAAGGAGGTGCTCATAATTCAAGAAATAGTAGTTTTGAATTTTATTTTATTCTAAATTTCATGAAATGATACATTCATTAATTAAATGATACTTGAAAATTTAATTTTTTAATGTTGGATTTTAATCTAACATTATTGAATCCTTAATCCAACGTTAAGCTTATATGTGAATAATTTTTTTTCTTTTTTAAAAAAGGAAGGGGGGGGTGGACAAGCCCAAATACAATTTTGACCCCCTTACCACCCTCAAATATCAAACCTGAGTCTTGTAAAGGCGACAACTAAACTACTAACCAACCCGACCATACTTTTAGGGGTTTATATGTGAATAATTATGTATTGTGGACTGTCATATAAGGTTAAGTCTAATTAAAAGTGATCTATTAAGGTTTTCGATATTATGGACTTTAATTTATCTAGTAGGATGTGGACCTTTAATGTGTAGAGACATAATAGTATTCTAATTCTATAATAGATAGAAATAGGAATACTTAATGACAATAAGAAACAGTTATCTATATAAGTGGTCATGGTCCCCAGGTCACACGTTTCTTTCCATTCTTTCTAATATCCCATCATCAGAGAGAAAGAGTGTAGAGAGAACTAAAGGACTCTCTAGGAGAATGTGTAGATCTGAAAGGCCAACCACACAACCCTAGAGAGCAATTCGGCATTATGGATTCAGGTACGTTTCCGTATAATTTTATTATTGATTTTTGGTGATACAACATGAATATTTCTGAGTTATAAGTGATGGTTTTCAACAAAGATGTATTTTTCCCCAACATTTAAATCTTTGAAATGTGTATTTCTCAACTTCTTAGACTCGTTAAGTTTAGAAATAAAGAAACTCTCATGAGTATTTCAAAATTTTATATCACGTCATTATTTATGAAAATATATGATTAATGTTTTGTTTCTGCAATATGATTGCCTAATAAGCTAATAATACCAAAAATCATATTCTTCAATTATCTTATCCTAGTCAAGAGTCCTTAAAAAAATTCTAAAGGTTGAAGGAAAAGTGTTGTGAAATTAACCCTTGGTCTCTGGATTTATATCACCCCAAGACCTAATTACTGCTTCAAGATTCAAAGATTATACCAAGACAACTCGAAACAAACACAAAATCAAAGAAAACAGTACAAAGAAATCAAGAAACTGCAAGATTTAAGTCGTTCAACACTTATGACAGTGCCTACATCCACTTGAGGAAACAACTCAGGGATTCACTATATTAAGCTTCGAAGGTTACACAGATGGCAAGCATTTTCCAGAGAATACAAAGGACCTTTTCACTCTCTCTAATGCTTTCACAAATCTCTCTCATGGAATGTTGAAGATCATACCAGAACCAGCATATATATAAGCTGTGACTGAGTTAAGTTTTCAGCTAATTCCCTCCAAAACTAACGAAATAACTGTCTCGCCACGTGCTTTTCACCAGCAACTTAAAGCTTTCCAAAAACGACAAGAAGCCTGCCGTTTTAGCTTAAAAACAAATGCATGATGATCATCACCTCACAGCTTAATGAATTTGGACGACAACTCTACGCTGTCGATTTGGACTTTCTGGATTGCTGAAATGACAAGTCACTTAATGTCTGATCCTCAAAATGACAAACCGTCTATTGAGTTTGAATTCATTTCAACAAAAATAATGCCTAATGTAAATTAGCCCCAATTAAGTCCATAAAAGTGGTCCACGAGCTCATGAAATTAGACCAATGGGCCATTAAAAATTTATCCTTTAATCTTAAAGGGCCACAACAAAATCTTTCTTTACAAATTTTTTTCTTGTTATATACATAATTGAAAGGCCAACACCAACAAAAATGTTTTAAACCAACCGACAAAAATTATTGACACAATAATTTCACGATCTAATTGACACAAAACTCAGACGTTTTTTCAGTTCTATTATTACAAATATTTCATTAATTCATTAAATATACGTAGAATTAGTAACTTAACTCAATCTTCCTTAAAAAGAATATTTATTTAAATTGAAAGTAACATTGTTAGGGAATTAACAAAGGGATTAAACATTTGAGTACTCCTTAATTATATTTTCTTAATTATAAAAATATAAATTATTGTATATTTAATAATTATACAACTAGAATTTATTAAACAAATACTGTTTGAATTTATGTTTTTTCATCCATGAATGAATAGCAATTATTTATACACACACGTGGGTCTAATGTTTCCTTTATGATTTTTGATAATTTGATTATTGGATTAATTAGAGTATCTCTGTAGTAATTGATGGGGCAAATTGTCATCCTTAATATGCATATTCATATATGTACGTACGTTTTCTTTCTCATTTTTTCTTAAATGCACGCTGTCGCTTTTTTATTTGGTCGCTGAAAATTTGCAAGCGATAATGTTTTATGATACAGTAATTCTTAAAATACAAATATAAAATTCAAATTACTAACTCAAATTAAAAAATCTAATTTTTTAAAAATTAGTAACTTAATATCTAATTATTTCAAAACAGTTTTGTCTTTAAATTTTATTAAAAATTTGTCCTCAATAGATCAATATTTGGCTTTCCCACTGAACAAACCCATGAAGTAATTCCTTGAGGCATATTTTCTTCTTCAAAGCTTTCATCATTTTATTGTACAAATTTATTCGGCCGAAGAGTTTTAAGAATAAAGCATTGGGTAAACTTTAATTTATCCCTTATTTAGAATGACAATCTTCAATTTACTCTCAAAAATATGAAAATATCTATTTATGATCATTTTCTATTAAAAGACAAAAAAAAAAAATCATCAACGTGCTCCAATTTACCTTCATTTTGAAAACAAAAATTAGAGTAAATTAAAGATTTTCAGACTTTTGGGGATCAATTGAAGTTTACTCTAGAACATTTAGTATTCTTAAACCTCATCTAAAGTAAGTAAAACGTGATTCCCATCAATTGATAAATCGCTTTAACCTTTCTTGTAATCTTAAGTTGTGCCAATATATATTTTAACACGGTAAATTCCAGGCCAAGAATTTTAAGAATAAAGCATATAATATTCTTAAACCTCATCTAAAGTAAGTAAAACGTGGAGCAAGCTCGTTTCGCTTTTGATTGCCACGAAGAAATCTAAAGCATTAAACATAAACCACAAAGAAGATTCACCCTTTAATGCATACCATCTGTCTATTGCTCTTGTTTATGTTTCTTTGTTAAATATATAAATAGCTCAGTAGCTCCCCTATTTTTTCTACACCTTACAGAACAATCTGTGGTAAACCTCTCATAAATTATCTCACTGGATATCCACTGTAAGTCCATTGCTAATAGCAAGTGATTGTTTATGCCTCCTTTCTTTAGCGTTTGCTTTATTTTTTATTTTTCCTGTCTTAATGTTTTTAATTTTTCTTTGATGACGACAGGGAATACTAATAGAATTGTCAACTGGACCAGAAGCAGATTTTCAAGTGTATTTATAACACAGTTAATGAAGGTACGTTCTGCTTTCTTTCTGTCTTCCGACTTTTTTTTTTGTTTAATCGGGTCTAAGTTATTAGATTAAAAATCAATTACGAGGCAAAGAACTTTATTCCGAAGAGGAAACTTAAAGTGAAGAGTTACAAAATAATCACAAAATTTAAAAATAAATAAATAAACAATTGCTACTAAGAGGAGAGGATAATATAATTCCACCTCATTTTTTGTGTGATAACATCCCATTTATAGATTTTTTTTCTGGTGAAATTACAATTTTATCCTCAACAACTGCATCAATCTCACTCACTGAATTACTTCACTACTAATGGCGTCATTAAAAAGTTTAAGACTATTATAGGACCCACTGCTGTTCTTGAAGTCAATTTCTCCCCACCACTTTATTGCAGTTTTTATTTTATTTTATGTTGTTGAAATCTGTAAAATCTGGAGATAGAAAATTGAGGCAAAGAAATATTGAATGGTCTTCATCAATGGGAAGGCTCAAGAAAGTATATATTTATAGATGGATTACAAAGAAAATCAAATATGCAAAATAGGGAGATTTCAAAATATACATAAAATAGAAATATTAAACAAGAAAGTAAATCGTATAATTAAGTAGAGGATATCATTACAATTGCTTTCGCAATAAAATCTTTGATTACAACTCTCAAATTCTCCCTCACTAATCAATATAAATAGACTGTGTAGCAGTAGTTTCCTAACCGTGCTCCATCATCCCATTTCAACATCGAATGACATCTTTCTCCCTAACGCTTTGCTTTTGCAATGAAACTACATTGTGCTGCTTCCTTTTTGAATTTGAAACGCAATTATGTGTGTGAAATGAAAAGTATACATTCAAGAAATTTGTTATTCTAGGGTCAATTTTGGTATTAAATGGATACAGTTTGAACTGGGGCGTTATAACACAAAAAGTTGGATGGAAATATCTCTACACACTGGTTAAATTCTCTTCTATTTGTTAAATATCTCTCAGCTCTACTTCCACCTTAGCCAAATTCTCGTTATAACAAATAGGCAAATTCTATCCTTTCCAATTATTTTATCCCGCTAGCTTCCCTTGCTTATTAGTATTTATTTACTTAATTAATAACTCAAGTTTCTAAAATTTTCTTCCTTAAATTTTTAGTTTCGTGCAGGAAAAAATATAAAATAAAAAATCGTAGGGCAAATGCAATCTTTTCCAGAGGAAGCAAAAACTTTTTCGAACCAGTGGCAAATACGAATAATGGTCATACTTAGTCTTCTTTCCAGATAATGCTCACGATATTTGGCTCCAGAAGAAAATTCACCACAAAAGTTTGGATACAATTTCTTGTTTGGTTATCGTATTTGTCAGCAGATTGGGTGGCAACTGCTGCCCTTGGCAACCTTGCGAGAAGTGACAGTACCGATCCTGAAGACAATCTTCGAAATCAAATAACGAACTCCAGGCATTTTGGGGACCGTTTCTTATAACCTTGGTGGCCCCGACACCATCACAGTTTTCTCTTTAGAAGACAATGAGCTGTGGCTAAGGCATTTCCTTTCGTTTGTTGTTCAAGTTGGGGTGGCCATTCATGTGTATGTTCGATTCTGGAGGATCGATGTTCTTATATATATAGCCACTCCAATTTTTATTGTTGGAGCTTTAAAGTACGGAGAGAGAGTTTTCGTACTTTATTCGTCGGGCAAAGAGAGGTTAACAAAAGTATCGCTCCCAGATTTTATCCATGGTTTGGACCGTTATAAAATCCGGATGGAATGGGAAGCAAGTCCTCTTGTTGACGTTTGCTTTTTACTTGAGAAATGTGCACGTCTATCTACGGGCCAATTTCTGGACGGTGAAGTAGAATGGTTCAGCCGCAGAATTTTAGTAGAGGTCAGGAAAAGATATCTTCAAAATAACGGCATTTGAGCTGGGGTTTATGTTCGGTTTTCTCTACACCAAGGCGAAGATGATTTATTCTGGATACGGCATCTCGGCACACTGCTTTAGCTTATTATCCTCTGTTACTGCAGCAGTGTTGTTCTCAATCTTCATTGATATTCCCGCACACCCATTGGCTGACATCATCATCTCTTACTTATTGCTAATTGGTGCTATTTTTACGGACCTATACGGATTCATCCTACACGTCTTCTCTGATTGGACAAAGTTGTATCTGTCCAAGTACAGAACCGGAAGCCTTGATGATACCGTGGATGCTACCTTTTTTGCTCATCCGCTATTGGGCAATCACAAGAGCTGGTGTAGATCGATGGGACAGCTTAACTTAATAAGCTACTGCATCTAAGACGAGATAACGGCAGCTTCTGCCGCAGTTGGCAAGTTACTTTCCATCAAGGAAAATTTAGAGAATCAATGGGACGTGACTTGGGAAGATGTCAGTGATGATTTAGAGGATCTGATCTGCAGAGAGCTCAAAGAGAAAGTAGGTAAGGTTGATAAACAACCTTATGAACCATTGTGTTCGACTGCAGATGGTCAAAGGATAATGGCTGCGAGAGGTGATTATGTGCTTGAAGAAAGGTATAATACGTCATGGTTAATTACATTTACAGCTTCAAAACCGTATGGCTATAGCCTTCTTGCTTGGAATATTGCAACGAAACTGTGTTACCGTGAAGATCTCCACAAACAGTGCAATGGAAATCCTGATACGCTCCACAGGAGTTGCAAATTTAGCAAATGCTTGTCGGATTACATGTTGTATCTTCTAGTAGTGCGCCCATCTCTGATGCCCGAAGAGACGAATTTAATGGAGACAATATACCAAGCATACCTGTCGCGACATCATCCATCATTACTACAATCAGCAGAGAAGTCGTAGTGAATCTTGGCGGTGTTTTCCTCCACTACAGATGACAGCTGAAGAGTTGCAAGAAGAGTCACAGTACGTTCCATCAGCAACCATGCCTGGACGTTGGCTTAGCCAGCAATTGCAGTCGCTAGAATTAAAGGAAGATTGGAATTACGGTTAAAAGTGGGAAATGATAAGTGAAGTATGGGTTGAAATTTTGGCATATGCAGCATCTCACAGTACGTGAAATGAGCATGGTCAGCACCTTAGAAAAGGTGGGGAGCTGCTAACTCATGTTCGCCTTCTTATGGCTCATCTTGGCTTAAGTTCGCAATATCTTTATGTTAATGCCCTATGATTTGGCGTGGTTTTTTTTCTAAGGTTTGGATTATTTGTTGTGTCTTTAGTTTGGGATTAATTAAGAGGAAGACAACGAGGGAAATTTTTTGAATGAACAACATCATTTAATTTCTCTTTATTGTTATCAGTCGAATTTTTTATGAAATTATGGTTCATATTTATTACTCGAATTTCAGGAACTCAGTGTTTCAAAATTTGGATATTATAATAGAATTGACAAAAATGAGGCATCAATGGAGTTTGTACAAAAGTATTGGGATAAAGATTAAATATGCATGCGTAAGAATTAATAAACATAATCGTTCGGTCCATTGTGAAGGGTTTGTGATCGGGATATTTTGATTGCTTTGGGGTGACCTTTTTCTTTAGAGAGAGCTCGAAGGATTCAGATTTTAAATTGGCGTCCGCCTGAGATTCGTTTGGTCAAGGATAATACTGACAGGCCTTTCAAATGGTAACCTAGTGGCTTAGCTTGTGGTGGGCATTCAGAGATCATACTGGTTCTTTTTGGGTGGTTTTGGTCTAGCTTTGGGTGTTCAAACAGCTTATTATGCATTTATGCTGAAACACTGGCAGCAGTTCTCGCCGTTGAGCTGGCCTTGTCTCCGGGGTGGGATTACTTGTGGCTGGAGTGCGATTCTGGACTAATATAAACCTCCTTGGAAGCTTCGTAATAAATGGGCTAATTTTCAAATTCTGGTTGCAAAAGTGTTGAAACATAGAAGGACTAAACTGTTCAAAACTAAAATTATTTGGGTAACAGAAAAATTTTACTAAAGAAGTTTATTGATAGTTTACAAGAGGGACATTACTCTCTTCTTTCTCTGTCCTAATTCTTCACTCTTGAAACCACCTGCCTTGAATCTCAGGGCAAATCTATTTAGTCTCATCAAACAGGATTTATTATAATATAACTAGTAAGGATTCTACCGAACTCTGTAAATATAACACTTCCAACCTGTGAATGTGTAAATCAAACACTCCTAAAATAAAATTAATATACAACCAATTTCATTGATTGACCTTCTCAATCATAATACTGAATATTACCCAAATATCTCTAAAGTATCAAAAGATTATATAATAGTTGCCCCTAAAGACGTAGCCGAGTTAGTTGACAGTGCAATCTATTACCCCTCACTTGTGTGGATTTGGGTTTGAGTCTTGGGGGTGGGAAGGGGGTAAAAATTGATTTGGGCTTGCCCACCCCCCTTTCTTTCTTTCTTTTTTTTTTAAAAAAAGATTATATAATAGTTAATATTATCATACATTAGGCTATTCTCAATCACAAAAGATATAATATAAAATTCAAAATTTTAAGGTGTGGAAAAGTCTGGGAAAATATATAAACCGTACTATTTAAGGCTTTAAGTTTTAATCTTTTAAAACTCCAGGATTTAAAAGTTTTTTTGGGTCATTTCTCACGTTTAAGATCTATATATAACAAAATTATACAATCCCAAAAATATAAGGTGATCAAAATGCCCTAAAAAAATCATTTATATCTCCTAGCACCATCACATGACCAAAATTGAAAATATCTACAATCATTGGGTTAATCGGTGTACCTGTAACCTCTTGTTTGGTGGTGGGGGGGGGGGGAATATAATAAAAGGAGATAAGTATAAAGCTTAGTGAGTGGATAATAGTTTTTGAAAATAATTAGTTGTAAAATAATTATATCATTTCTATATATAATTTTCTCAAACCGTATGTAAGAACATGAATGATTTATTTAACCTTAAAAATTAAGTAACTGACATTAAAAATAATACATAAAGAGGTATGTAAAAATCAATAAAATCGTAACACAAAATAAAATATATGAATATGAAACTATCACTACACAAGTACTAAGGGAATGATCTCGTCATACTCGGAGCTCATAGGGGCAATGCAATGACATACTATTTGGATACTGTCATACTTGGAGCTATCACGGCTAAACCAATATGATGTGCCATCTCATATATCTCATCATACTGCATGCATAAAATAGTCCCCAGATGAAAAAGACGCCCAAACACACCCTAAAGTCTTTGTGTGTACTCAAACGGGTCCTAAAGACCTCTCATCTCATCTATATCACTGTAACTGAAAGGGAAAAATACTATCTAATGATTTTAAAAATAATTTTTGTATACACATATACATAAACATTTTAATCATACTTTAAACTCTTATTTCCTTTTTCATTAACATAACTTAAATCTATTTTCTTTTCTTTAAAATATTATCATGCATTACTCAAAATCAATAGGAAGACCAATAATCATACACACTTACTAATCGTGCCTGGCTGTAATTGACTTTTTTTTGCATGGCTTCTATATTTGGTTACATGGCTGCTGATTTGAGGTCTCAGCTTGGGCTATCTGGTTTGCCAAAAGAACAAGAAGATGGGTACTCGACTTGGGTTTGGAAAATCGCGGAGGATTAAGTTTTGTGCTATGTGCTTTAAACTTACATTTCATTTCATCTTCAGTGACTATAGATTTGCGTCTAATTTTTGTAAGTCTGATTTTCTTTGTTTTTACTATTATAATCACGCATCCCATTCAACTTTTTGTTTTAATTTCATGTCTCTTATAGATGTTAATCTTATACTTTTATTATTAATAAATGAAAGAATTCAAATCTATTACAAATAGATGTAGGTAATTAAAACTCAAGAATTAATTAATTAATGACTTAAATTAATTAAATTTCTTAACAAAGTGAAGCCAGAGAAAGTTTCCAATATAATTAACTCAATTATATTACAAAGACAAAATTAATTAAACTAAATTAATTTTCTAAAAACACTTTCACAATTACTATTCGCGAGTAATGTTCGTAGTTGTTGTTCATGATTACTATTTATGTTACTGTTTATTCGCATCAAAAATATTAATTTTGCTAAAAACAATAAATTTCAGAAATTAAATGACATGGAGATTTTTACATGGTTCAGATTAATCAATCCTAAATTCACAAAGCCATGCCTAGATGAAAAGTAATTCTTAAGTTGAGATGTTATAACCTATGGATTTACTAAATTCAAAGACTCTCACTTATAGTTTATCACCATACAACTTACTTAACCTCAGATTGAGTCTGCTTCTCTTGGAATAATTGTTAACCATCTTGCTCCATGATCGTTAAGGCACTTCGCAAAGTGATTAATAACAATTCTTCAATCTCTAGTGATTCAAGATCCACAGAGACTCTTCACAGAAATGAAAAGAAATAGTCTTATAACAAGACTTGAATCAAGAAGATAAGTAAACAAATCAACAAAGCATCACATGCCAAATCTAGATTCTCTATGGAGGAGGTTGAATTTTACTTCTCTACTTTATAAACTAAATTAAACAAATATTATGAGAGAAACAAATATTCTTAATAAATTGGAATTTCACTAAATTAGAGATTTAATAAATTAAACCCTATTACAAGATATTCAATAAATAAAATTCCAATTACTAGATTTGTCATAAGATGCCAACTCTTTAAATAATGGGCTTAACAATAAAGTTCCCTCATATCATCAAGGTCTACTAAAAAAATAAAAATTATGAGAGAAAGAAAGTATTAGAACCAAATGACTGAAAGAAAACGAAAGTTAGTGATTAGAATACAAGAGGTGATGGAAAGAAGAATATTTGTAATCGAGAGAGAGAAAAAGAAATTAATGGGAGGTAATTTCATAACTTTAAAATAGTTTATTAGTAAAATTATCTTTTAATGAGTGTGGAGAAGAATATAGGGAATTAAATAACCTCAACCCTGATAATACTTCATAGTCTATTAGTGTAGGCAGAAAAGAATATCAACAATTATCTTCTTCCTAAATAGAAATGAAAGGAGACCGCTCTCCATCTGTCACCAGAGAGATTTCATCTTCGTTACTTCCTGTTATTGACGCACGTGGAATTGGGTTCCATCTAAACAAAAACCTCTAAGTTTTGTTGAATAATTTTGGGTAAGTTTCATAACTAATGATGATCGCATATTTACAAAACCTTGGATAAATCAACAAATTGTTCGAGCAGGGGAAGCACGCGGACTATAGTATTAAAGTGGAAACTAGTTTTGGTGAAGGGAATTAATTTAAGCTGAAAGGAAGTATTAGAGAATTTTATAAGTGGAAGACGATTTTTTATAAAGCTATTTTATTTATTATTCTCGATAGGCTTCACTTACTTTGGCAAATGAACATAAGCCACGCGTAATTCACCAACCACACATTTCAACTAGCCACTAACATGTATTACATGTTAGTAATTTCTTTCCACATTCTAAATTTTTACAATGCAAATGACTTGGCTATTTTTATACGGCTAGATTTAACTACTCAGACTTTAACTTATATATTTCTATAGATCTTTTGATACATACGTCTAAAGACCAACATTCTCGATTACAAGTTAACTTTTAATACCCTTGCTTAATTTGTAATCTTCATCTGCTCTCTAAGGATTCTGAACTTCTATTCATGAATAACTTTGGTGAAGATACTTGTAAGTTGTTTTTTAGTATTACAAAAGTTTTACTCAATCTCTCTTTATGCTATGAAGTCTCATATGAAGTGACGTCAAAGTTTGATGTGCTTTGACCTTCTGTGGAATATTGAACTTTTTGTCATTGTGATTGCGAATATATTATCGCCCTAGATAACTGTTGGTGAGTCTCGTTCATAAACCAAACCACTTCGCGTGCTGTTGTTGTGTGTGTGTATATATTATCTAATAAGATGTTTTAAACTTGCAGATAAAGAAAAATGCACACCAATAAAATATGTTTCGCTGTGTATAGTATATTTAAATTTGTGTTTTTTTAATTTTTTAACTTGATTCTGGCCCATCAATAGAAATAGACTATACATAGATGGCCATTGCTACAATACCCACATGTATCACATACATGCATAAAAGATGACCGTTGGATTCAATATAATGAATCCAACGGTTGATATGAGCTTAATTAATAAATAATTAAAAATTTTTACCAAACCTGAAACCTACAGAAACGGTAACAAGCACAAATCCCAACCAGGCTATATACATTTGGGAAAAAAGAAAAAGAAAAAGGATCTCACCTCATGCGGGCTGCCGAAGCTTGTTCCTCTCTTCTCTTCTTCTTCAACAATGGTGAACAACACGGTGACCGACGGCACAACTTCCACAACTGTAAATGACAGAACATGCACAACCCCAGCGTCGCTCACTCAGTCTCACTCTGTCACCTGATGCGGGCTCATGGGAAAAAAAATCAAAATTCCTAATTACTAATTCCTCTCTTCTTCTACTTCCACAACAGTCAACGACGAGACAACTTCCACAACGGCGAACGACGGATGTATTTTTAGGTATTTTGCTTAACTCTCAACTAATTAAATGGCCTTTCAATTTGTATTTTTTGCTCATTGCTTTTTTTGTTTATTTATTTATTATTATTATTATTATTTTGTGCACACTGCCTCAATCCTTGCCATGAAACAAACCCTAACAGCCACCAGCCACCAATATGCATGAACATCCAATCTCTTTGTTGCAATCGCGATTCTTTGTTGACATCGTAAAGAAATTGGTTATGATGTTAATCAATCACACATGCTACCAAAAGATGTTGAGAACTAATTTTTTAAATTTTGTTAATATGATTGTGAAATTGGGCTTGCTTTTGTGTGAATTTTTAGCGTTTGTTTGCTTTTGGATGAAAATTAAAAATTTGATTTTGAAATTGTTTGTTCCTCATTTTATTGAGATATATCTTGTCTTGGTTTATTTATTTGTGCATGTCTGGATAGATATGCCAACCTAATCGAATGCTTATTAAATTTAATGAAATGTGATGCATGGCTTTAAGCTTGCGGTGAATAGCTTTATTCAACATATATATTTTTGGAAATTAGTTTGATTTTGTTTGATTGAGAGATTTTTTTTTTTTGCATAGTTTGATTTATTTTGCTTAAAAAAAAGCATAGTCAAAATAAGTTTATTTAAAAGTGGATGGCATTTGATTAAAAGAAGCGGTAAGATTTAAACCCCTCCAAGTGTTTGATAAAATATCTAAATGAAACTTAATGTCCATATTTTCCTTTCATAACTGACTTATGTTCTTCGTAATCAAGGTGAAGGTGCTATAGTGTTAGCATTGGCACCTACTAGAGACTTAGCTGATCAAATTCGGAAGAGGCTTTTAAATTTTGGTAGTGCGTAAGTGTTATAAATATTTGTGTTTATAGTGCTACTCCTGAAGGACCTCAAATATTTGAGGAGGTATTTTCAATTCTGTTTTGAGAATTTAATTATTTTTAGATTAAAATTACAACTCAAGTATTTTTATTTGTTGTATTTTTATCTTTAACTGCAATGTGAAAATTGGAGAATTTGATGGAACTTTAATCATTTGTCTATACTTTACTATCTCTTAACTGTACCGTGTGTTAATTTGCTCTGTAATTCTTTCAAGATTCTTGAGCTATAGTCTTTATATTTTTAATTTGTTTTAATAAATTTCTCTTGGTTCTTTAATTTTGATCTAGTCCCCACTTTAAAGAAATTTTATTTTAAATATAAGATGGCATTCATTATATTGATTTAATCTTATAGGGTGATGAGCTAAATTAATTAATTATATTATATGTAGAGTTTAGCTTCCTCAATAATGGTGTGTTAGGAATGCAGTTTTATTTTAAGCGTAATATGCAATTTGTTTTGCCATTGTTTACTCGTAAAAATAACTCTTAGAAGTTTTCAGGTGCTGCTTAGCTGTTATTATGTAATAAACATAAACACAGCACATGGAATTTTTCAGTTGTTATTTTGCTATTGTTTATGCACAAAAATAGCACGTAGAAGTCTCCAGGTGCTGTTTAGCTGCTATTATGCAGTAGAAACAAAACATGGAAGTTTCTAGGTGCTGCTTCTCGGTTGTTATGTAGCAAAAATAGCAACTGAAAGTTTCTAAATGCTGTTTTGCTGCTATTTGTGTAGAAAAACTACACTTTGAAATTTCCAAGTGCTGCAAAAACGACCAGGAAATTTACAGGCAGTGTTTTGCTAATGTTTTTGCAAAAAAACTTTAAATGTTGTTTTATATACCTATAATTTGTACTTCAATATGATCTCCATTTTGCTTTTTTTTTAATTTTTAAAATGGAAAGATTCCATTGTGTTTTATTTGAATTTCATTTTTGTCTAATATTCATTCTTGGGATTATATCTTCTTTTACTTATTCTTAGGGTGCAGCTCTCAGTTTCAAGTACCACCAACATTGTTTATCTTCCATGAAAGCATCTGTAGTTTTACACAGCTATGAACTGAGTTAGCCATGGGTTATTAGCAGTTTCTGGACAAGGAGCATGAAGATACTAATGAAGACCTGGATTTCAAAAACAAGTCTCTTAATTTAATCATCAAAATTTGTTAAGTTTGGTTTTTATTTTATTTTGTATTATTACCATTTTCTTTTTCTCTTTTGGTTTCAAATATTGCTAGCATTGGTTGGTGGGTTTGTTTCTCAGATCATGATGACACCAAATGTAATTGTAAATAGCAGGGTCTAAAAATTATCTGACCTTGTGATTTATCCTATATTTTCTTACTGATGTTTGCTTAATTATTTTTTCCTTTCTACTCTTTTTTGAGTGATCTCCATAGTAGCTTCCATCTTACATTAAAATAATCCCTCAATGAAAAATCATTGTTTTAACATTAATTTAATTTGCAATATGCAACTTACAAGATAAATTTTCCAAAAATAAAAATTTTTTTGTTAGAAGAATTATAATATTATATTCTATATATTTTAAATTAACAAAAAAATTCTGTGTATATTTTGAAGTTATAATAAATGTACCATGAAAAAAAAATCTATATATATCATAAAATATGATTTCATGAAATGAGTTATTGTCAAAGTTTATGGGCAAAATAGAAAATATTTTTGAGATTTTTGAAATTAACAAGTGTTGTTTGAAATCTTGAAAAAATAGGCTTATTGAGTTTTATAATGTTTTTAATAAAATTATAATTTTTAGGGCACAAATGGCGAATTGCTAACTTAAAGCGACTAACTAATTTCATTTAGAGAGTTCTTAAAATTAAAAAGGCGAACCATTAACTTTAAGCGGTAAACCAACTACGATTTGGTGAGTTTTTGAAATTCAAATAGTAAACCAATAGTTCACAATCCATTTGCACAATATTTTCAAATTTAGTCACAATGGTAACTTAGGAAAAGAGGTGTGTTCGTAATTAGGAGTTGCTGTTGCTGCATAAGCAGTTATTATCAAATTTAAATTTTCTTCATTCTCATCTTCTCCCAAAACTTTCTGAACTTTGGAGTAATAATCGTCCAGTGAAATTGGCCCTTCTTTTACTTCTCTTTTCATGTATTTTTTTTCCTTCTCTCAATTAATCTCCTTATAAAAGATGCACATGTAACCAATTTTATCACAATCACTTTTTTTTTTATCTTAGTCAATGTAATTGTTATGAATTTGCTTTTGTTGATTACTATAAAGCTGATCTTCTATATCTTTGATTATCAATCTTTCATCGCTCTTGCAAACTTATCATTTGATAAACTGCATATACTAGGTTATTTTTTACATTTTCATTAATGTAGATCTATATATTGTTAGCAACATCTTCAAAAATTTAGTTGTTAACAAGTTGAAGTATATATGGTGATCAATTGAATGGCTAGATTTAAGACTAAGGCTCCGTTTGGTATAACTTTTCAAGTATAACTTATTTAAGTAGAACTTTTACCTAAAAAATTTTAGTTGTTTGGTTGTCAATAAGAGCTTTTATTAAAAATTTATGAAATTACTTTAATAAGTAAGGCTTTTAAAGTTATGTTTTGAAAAAAATAAAATAAGATTGTAAAATATGTAAAAGATATTTTAGATATTTTAACATTTAAAAAAAGCTTTTCAACCTCTACTTCCAAAAGCCAAAAATTTGAGCTTTTGCTACTAGAGGTAAAAAGCTTATTTAAGTTTTAAGAGCTCTACTAGAAAAACAACTAAACAATAATAAAAATTATAATAAGAGCTTATGACATTAAATAAACATTTATGAGTATAAAATAAGCCATACCAAACAGGCACTAAGTAAATGGTATCGGTACAATGAGTGTTATTAAATCTAATAATCTTTTTTTAATGCTCATGTTAAAGTCACTTTACAAAATGGGGGATTAATGACCTATAATATAACCTAATGCATCTTTATTATATACTTTATTTTAAATGGGCCGAACTTAGGGTGAGCTTTGATGGGCTTTGGTTAGGCTTCGGCGGAACATATCCCTTTTTCATAAGCTAGTTAGTGTTCATATAAATAAAGAAAAGAAAAAAATGACCAACCATAAATATAAAACATAGTATTTAAAGAAAATCAATATTTAAAAGGAAATATAATTTGATGAAATGAGTTATTTTCAAAGCTTATGGAAAAAATTAAAAATGTTTTTGAGATTTTTGAAATCAGCAAGTATTATTTGAAATCTTGAACAATAGGCCTAATTGACTTGCAACTTGGGATCATTAACTTCCAACCATGAAAATATGCAAATAATTGAAAAATAAGCATAAAACACCCACCATTAACTTGATACCTGGACCATTAAACTTGAAACCAAAGGAACTTGAAACTTAGGACAATGACCTTGAAATTTGGGATTATTAGCTTGCAACCATAAAAAGCATGAAATTAATGGACCAATAAACATGAAACACCCACTACTACTTGATACATGGACTATTAAATTTGAAACCGAACGAACTTGAAACTTAGGGCAATAAACTTAAAATTTGGGATCATTAACTTGCAACCATGAAAAGCATGTAATTAATGGATCAATAAACATGAAACACCCACCATTAACTTGATACCTGGAGCATTAAACTTAAAACTGAACGAACATGAAACTTAGGGCAATAAACTTGAAACTTGAGATTATTAACTTGCAACCATGTGATCATTAGTTTGCAACCATGAAAATATGCAATTGATGGACCAATAAACATGAAACACCCACCATTAACGTGATACTAGGACCATTAAACATGAAACTGAAAGAACTTGAAACTTAGGTCAATGAACGTGAAACCTGGAATCATTAACTTGCAACCATGCGATCATTAACTTATAACCACGAAAATCATGCAAGGAATAAACTAATAAACCTAAAACACTCACCATTAACGTGATACCAAGACCATTAAGTATGAAATTATATGAACATAAAACTTAGGTCAATAAACTTGAAACTTGGAATCATTAACATGCAACCATACGATCATTAACGTGCAACCGCGAACATCATGCAATTGATAGACCAACAAACCTGAAACACTCGCCATTAACATGATATAGGGACTATTAAACTTGAAACTATAGAAACATGAATCCTAGGTCAATAAACGTGAAACTTGTGATCATTAACTTGCAATTATGCGATCATTAACTTACAACCATGAAAATCATGCAATTGATAGACCAATAAACATGAAACACATACCATTAACGTAATACCCAGGCCATTAAATGTGAAACTATAGGAACATGAAACTTAGGTCAATAAACATGAAATCCGGAATTATTAACGTGCAACCATGCGATCATTAACTTGCAACCACGAAAATCATGCAATTGATGGACCAATAAACCTGAAATACTCACCATTAACATGATACCGAGGCCATTAGACGTGAAACTATAGCAACGTGAAACTTAGTTCAATAAACGTGAAACCTGGAATCATTAACTTGTAACCACGAAAGTATGCAACTGATGTACCAATAAACATGAAACACACACCATTGACGTGATATCAGGACCATTATACATGAAACTATAGAAACGTGAAACTTACTTTAATAAACGAGAAACTCGGAATCATTAACTTGCAATCATGCGATCATTAACTTGTAACCACGAAAATCATGCAAGGAATAAACCAATAAACTTGAAACACTCACCATTAACGTGATACCAAAACCATTAAACATTAAACTATAGGAACATGAAACTTAGTTCAATAAACATGAAACTGGAAATCAATAACATGCAACCATGTGATCATTAACGTGCAACTGCGAAGATCATGCAATTGATGGACCAATAAATCTGAAACACTCGCCATTAATATGATATGAGGACTATTAAACTTGAAACTATAGAAACATGAATCCTAGGTCAATGAAAGTGAAACTTGTGATCACTAACTTGCAATTATATGATCATTAACTTGCAACCACGAAAATCATGAAATTTATAGACCAATAAACATGAAAAAAACATTATTAATGTGATACTAGGACCATTAAATATGAAACCATAGGAACGTGAAACTTAGTTTAATAAATGTGAAACCTGGAATCATTCACGTGCAACCATGTGATGGGTGTCGAAGCCAGCAAATATAAATACCTACTCTAACAAAATTGTGTATAGTGATTGAGCAGGGTCGTGTCCACAGAGATTGGTAATTATTAAATCCTTTTTAAAATAAAAATGTAAAATTGGGGGATTGTTGATAATAATGAAAATCAATTTAAATTAATAAGAATGCAAATTAAAGGTGTAATTCAAAATGGAAAAACTCTGGTTGAAGGAATTAATTCAGCTTTGATTCGACTACTGATCATTGATGCAACTATAAATCATTACTGCTAATGAATAGACCGGTTATACCTACTGAGACACTCTAATAGCCAATCTCTCCTTAATTAATCGATAACCAAGGTACGACTATTGGTTATTTCCCTAATCAATAGACAATCCTAGATACGATCATAAGATTTAATCAATTGACAGCCTGAAAAATTAGAGAGACCCAAATCCTAATTAACAAACGCATACGATGGTTCATTTAAATTAGATTATTTATTCTCATAACACAACGTACTGCTATGTTATTTGCCACAAACATAAAAATCTTCATACGATGAATCTTTCAATTGGCAATAGATTAAATTGATAATTAAATAGTGGTCAATTATCTAATTAATAAAGATAATCATGACAATAATTCAAAGAATAAACAAATACCCAAAAAGCAATAAAACAATTAAAAGCACAAGAAAGATCTCACAGTAATGGTGAATCAAAGCTTCATTAACCTTCAACCAGAAAAATAAGTTTAGTTCCTCATGGAGAAAAAGAGAAAACCCTAAAAAAGATGAAAACAATTAATAATTCAATTCTAATTCTCCTCCTAATCCTTCTTTATCTCCTCTTTTTATAGTTCTCTTAAAAAGGATAAAGATAAAAATATCTAAAATCTTATCTAAACTTACAAGAGTCATAAAAATATAAAACACGTTTAAAAAGAAATAAAAACGTCAAGTCCGCAATTGATAGCACGCGCCCACGCCTTATCAACAAACTTTTTTTGAAATCAACTGTCACGCGCCCACGCCTTATCAACAAACTTCTTCTGAAATTAACAATTTCTCCAAGAAGCCATTTCATCCTCAATCATCATCTTGTAGCTCAATTTAGCACTAATCAATAGAATTGCACCTATAAAAATAAAACACACGTAAATCACAACTATTGAGTGCAAAACATTGATATTAAAGGGATTAAACAATGCAAAACTAGTGCATGAAATGCACTATAACACCATGCGATCATTAACTTGCAATCATGAAAATCATGCAAGGAATAAACCAATAAACATGAAACAATCAACATTAACGTGATATATTGACCATTATACTTGAAACTTTAAGAACTTGAAACTTTGGACAATGAACATGAAACCTATGATCATTAACTTTAACTTGCAACCATAAAAATCATGCGATTGATGGACCAATAAACATGAGATGCCTACCATTAATTTGATATCAGAACCATTAAACCTGAAACTCATTTTTTATTATTATAAAAATATTTTTTTTGTAATGTGTCCTTTATTATTAAAATAATAATTATTTTATTATTATTTTACCTATTATATTTATTTATTATATTTTTTTATAATTTTTTATTGATTCAAAGAGCAACCGGTTGCTCTTAACAGGTTGCTCCAAGAATTTTTTTTTTTTTTGTGTTTGGCTGCCAACTATTTTTAAAATTATTTTATTTCTTACATGTATTACAACACACATGTATAGTAGCTGTCCCCTACATAGATAGGTATGTATAAATCAATAAAACGAAAATGTTGCACTTCGGCTTGGCCTCGCCACCCGCCATCTCTTGGTTTGCAATTGTCGATAAATAAAAAGTTACAAAATAGATATTATTTTGAAGCAATTGTCCACTGGTTTGAAGCAGTTTGCTTCGCCTTAAACATATAATTTTCCTTTCTCACTCGAAATTTGCAGAAGTACATTAATATTCTCTTAATGAAGAAAGTGGTGGCATGAATGATGCACTTTTACAGGTTATTTAGCAGAACTATGCCGAATGTCATTTGTTGCTTCAAAAACAAAACGGCATGTCGTTTATGAATTAAGTAATTTGATACCATATCCTTTTAAATCTTTTATCTTTATTTCACTGCATACAAATGCCGAATGTCGTTTGACATTCACAGAAAAAGACGACTTGTCATCTATCAATTTTATAATTAGATGTCATGTCATTTTGAATAAGTATTTAGACGACGCATCATAAAGCGCATACTCGACGCATACATATGCCGAACGTCGTTTGGTAAATAGTAAGTCGCAAAATGAATCGTCTGCTAATTCAGTTATTTGATGTCATGTCGACGGAGCGCTGTATTCAGTCAATGTATCGTACAGCGTATACGTTGACACATGCAAATGCGGAATGTCGTTTATATTTAGACGATGTATCGTACAGTAATTTTTAAAAACGGGGCGAGATTATGTCTACTTTGACCAGTGAAAATTATATCTACTGTTATACTGCTTTTGGATTCATTATATTAACTGATCAGTTACATCGCAGTAATGGAAGCAGAGCAAGTTCGCATTGTAAGAACTGAAAGCAAAGGAAAGCCGGAGAGGCAAAGGTAACGTTGTCCACTAACTTTAAGTAATCTGCTTCTATGATTCGCGATTGGCTTCTTCCTCCAGTAAGGTTTAACAATTTGTTATGCCATAGTTCCAACTACAGAACTTACTGGAAACCTATTAGTAAGCATTAATAAATAAACAGTGAACAGAATACTGATTTGGCCCTAACACCAATTTGGAATGGCAAGCTCTTCTTTTAGCTCCTCTTGATAATAATAATATGTTGTTTCAAGTTATTCTTGCAGATATGTCTAAGAAACCGAAGCAAAGTCCACAGTTGGTTCAATTGTTTGATCCTGTAGGGCAACTCAAATGATGCCTTTTAAATGTTACAATATCTCATTGAGCATTTTGTGTAGCCTGACGGAATTGCAATTGAGAGTCAAGGGAAGTTCTGATCGGAACGTGCTGCTCAAGCAACGGTTCTGATCCCTTGTTGAACTCTGATTTCTTCTTGGCGATAGAAGTTTAAGCTTAAGCTTCAATTATGTACAAAAGTTTAAGCTTATGGTTTGTCAACCCATAAAGTTTCTAATAATAGTATTAATAGAGTTCTAACACGCCCCATAATGTATACAAATCGCATAGCCCAATCACGAACACAATTTGTAACTTTATGATCATTTAATGAACTCAAAGCAACTGATTCAAGCATCTCCATTACAATTGAGTTAGCACTTTAACAAAGTGCATGTGATCATAGATGAGGGCCCAACTTTATAAGCAATGACATCTAGAGTCTAGGCCCAAAAAGAAAAATAAAAAAAAGAAATTTAATGGAGGGACAAATGCTTGTTTATTTTTTATATTTTGAGTTAAATGTATGTTTAATTTTTATATTTTTAAAAGTTACCTCAAGACTCTCTTGTTGGTAATTATATTACAGTTCTACCCTTCTTTTTCTTTTCTTTTATAAGGATACTCTTGCAACAAAATTCTTAGAGATATTAATGAAAAGAAAAAATAAATAAATTTATCAAATTATCCTTAAAAGTAAATTAAAAATTAGTTGTTATTATTTTACTTTTAGGATCAATTTGGTAAACTAATTTTTTACAAAAAATTATCAGTAAGATTGTTGCATAGATATTAAAAATTACTTTAAATTGGCTGGTATTAATTTATTTATAAATACTTGTTAGCAAGATTGTTGAAAGTGTACGAAAAATACCAATTATTTTATACTGACATTTATTTCATAATTTGTTAATGAGTAATTATTGATTAATTTCCTAATTAATTTTTTTATAGATTAAACAATTAATTTAAAAAATATTGTTGCAAAAATATTATTGTAAAAATAAAAAAAAAAATAAGGGTGAGAATATAATATTTTAATACTAAAGATATCTTAAAATATTTTTTAAAATATAAAAACTAAACAGATATTTAAGTCAAAATGTAAGTTTACTCTTTGACAGAGCTTGGACAGAAATAATGATATGCTGGACTTCCTTGACATTGTTATTAGATTAACAAGGCAAGCCAGACTTGGTGCATCATTGTTTTTATTATAAATATTATTAAAATATTGTATATTAGATTATGCACCGCATTCTTCGGGATTTGGAAAAATTATGATATTTTATATAATATTATATTACAGATTCTTCAGAATTTAGATTTACTTACATTAAGATTATTCACCGGATTCTTTGGGATTTAGATTTAATTCTCATGATAAACTTTAGTTAATTTTTGCAAAATCACTACATCTCCACTAGATTCTCGAGATTTAGATTTACTCAAATTATACACTGATTCTTCAGAACTTAGATTTACTTTCTTATCATAAATTTTATTTAATTCTTTCAAAATTACTGCATTTCTTCTTATAAATAATGTTACAGGGGCAGGGCTTCTATCAATGCACTTTTGACACAAGAAACTCAATTTGCAAGTTGTAAAACTTCATATATATTTCATCTCAAAATAATATTGCAGATAAATATGATGTTTAAAGTTTCAGAAGGAGAAGATGTTGAAGATGACGAAGATATGAACAAAGTTTCACGATATCGATTTAGCGATTTACCAGAAGCGGGTAGAAGGTGAGACGTATATTTTCAAACCTCATGCATGGTGTGTAAGTAGCTAGCTTCACTGTAACTAAAGATTCTTGTTGTTGTTGTTGTTGCCAGGTCCTACAACCATGACACTGATAGTATTCAAATTGCCACTCCAAATCTCCAACAACTTTGCCTTGAGTTATTGAAGGGGCAAGATTTTCCCTTGCTCGACAATCTGTCAGTGCCTACCTTGTCCTTCATTTGAGAGGATTGTGATTAAATTCAAGTAGTCGACTTCAGAAGCAACTGATGAGTAAATGTTGATGTTGGGTTAATAAAACCTTTGATAAAAACCATTATTTATAACCCAAAAATATTCATGTTGTATCACTAAGAATCAATAATAAATTATGCGAAGCGTACTTAAGTCTATAACGCTGAATAGCTCTCTAGGATTGTGTGATTGGTCTTCCAGATCTACACGTTCTCTTAGATAATCCTTTAAGTTTCTCCATGTTCTCTCTCTAAATATAGGATATCAGAAATAATAGAAAAGATACATATGAACTAGGAACTATAACCACTTATATAGATAATTGTTTCTTGTTGCCTAAAAAATGGAACAATAAATATTTCATTACAATGTAAATAAAATCTAGTCTTTAACAATAATCTAAATTTTTCAATTGCTTCAACTTTAATTATTTTGTCATTGCCCACATAAATGTATCTTTCACCATCACTAGGTTTTCGACAACTCAGGCAACCCTACATAGAAACATTGATGTGCATGGTTATATCAGAATCTATCCACCACGTGTGTCTAGGCACTGAAGTTAAATTAACGTCAGAACAAACCAAACTAAAAAGCATACTTTTCTTATCACGCCATATGTGATAATTAGTGCAATGCTTCTTGTTATGTCTTTCAGCCCTACAGAAGAAACAACCAGTACCTTCTGAATCACTTACTCTCCTTTGTTAAATAAAAAATAAAATTAATTGAAAAAATTCCATAACATCAGTTGATCAGTAATATTTTTTAATAAGAAATTGAAAAGAGATCGTATGTTTGTCAAATTGTCTGCATTCGTTATTTTTTTTTTTTAATTTTAAGAGCGATAATACAGTTATGAAAAGAACATTTTATAAGGCAAGAAACAATGAGAAAAAAAAATTGAAAATTTAATTAACGGTTGATTGTGGAGAATGACAGGTGTATCTATAAATGTGGCAGTATTTGTATATCTATAAATGTGGCGTGACTTGTGGCTGCTTGAAGTAATCAGCTTCAATTATTCATTCTCAAAACTCGTTATATGTAGCCAAAACAAAACCTACGGCGGCTATTCACAGTTACCCATTTGTTCAGAAAAGTTGTTCTTGGTCTTGCCCCAATACATAAGAATTTGTCGGATGTCTACTTTTTAGCAGCCAATCATTTTCTGGATTTGCTCAGAATCTGCTTTCAGTCATCTCGAGTGCGTGTCTAATGTCAAGTTTGTATTAGACTAGTCAAGCAAAAGCCTAGGTCAAAGTTATATCAAATATAACTTATATCATCTTATAGTATTTAAAAATTTAAGTTTAAAGTTGGATATAAGTTACATAACTTCACCCAATCTACCAAACCTCAAATTCAATCATGGGATCCTAATTCTATTTCTTATTCTCTATGTGCAAACGGAGATTTTGTTCAGAAATCATAGGTCCATGGGGACGCGTGTGGTGATATGATACTATTAAGAAGAAAAAGAACCTACACAAGATTAATTTTAATTGAGCTTAATCGTTATATATATGAGATGACATAGATTAATATTGATAATTAGATAATTATTAGTTGAATAGTGGTAGATTCTAAAACCTTGGTAACCTTTGTCTAATTGAATTCTCCTTTGCTTTAATTTTTTTATTAGTTTAATTAGTTTAATTTCTTTTAAAACTCAATTTGATCAACTAGGTTAAAATGAATATTAATTTTAGATTTAAATTAGACTTTTCAATTTTAAAGCAATTCCTATGGGTTCGGCCTGTTGGTTCGATTTTATTACCACTATTCTATTTTCAAATTCATGCGCTTGTGAGTATATTAAATTTTACACAACAATAGATCCTTTAATTTCAGAAATGATTATACATAGCTTTTTTTAATTCTTAAACCTCATCTAAAGTAAGTAAAACCTAGCAGGCTCGTTTGGCTTTTGATTGCTACGAAAAAATCTAAAGCATAAAGCATGTACCACAAACAAAATTTGTCCTTTAATACATACCATTTAAGTTTCTTTGCT
This sequence comes from Luvunga scandens, assembly GCA_030449905.1. Lineage (NCBI taxonomy): Eukaryota > Viridiplantae > Streptophyta > Magnoliopsida > Sapindales > Rutaceae > Luvunga > Luvunga scandens. Next base: position 2,105,703 of record JASUUG010001021.1, on the reverse strand, counting down.
AAATAAATAGCTCATTCGCTCCCCTACTGTTTCTTCACATTACAGAACAAACCTCTCATGAGTATTAAGTCACTTGAAATCTACTGTACTTCTTTAATAGCCAGTGATTAATTGTTTAAATTTCTCCTTTTCTTTAAAAATTTGCTTAATTTTTTTTTCTATCATAATGTTTTTAATTTTTCTTTGACGACGGCAGGGAACACTAGTTATAGACTCTCAGGCAACTGGCCCAAAAATAGATTTAATTTTCAAGTGTATAAATTATTATAACGCAGTTACGGTAGGCTATATATGCTTTCTCTTTGTCCCTCCAACTTTATTTTTTGGGGACTAAATTATTAGATTAAAATCAATGACAAGGAAATGAACTTTGTTTTCGGCGAGGAAATTTGAAGTAAATAGTTACAAAATAAAAACTTTGTTAGGAACTCAAGTACTTATGCCAATAAGGCAGGCTTAATTATCTGTATTCTGTAGTGATTGTGGATCAAGTAACATTAAATGAGCCCCCAAAGACGTGGTCGAGTTGGTTGGCAGTGTAGCTGTCACTCCTCACACTTGTGTGAACTCGGAATTGATTTTTGGAAGTAGTAAGGAGGATAAAAATTAATTTAGGATTGCCCACCCCCCTTACCTTTTAAAAAAAAAAAAAGTAACGTTAAATGAGTGATTGTTATCTAATTATTAAATACAATTATTTTATTATTATTGTGTCAAACAAATTTTATTAATATCAAAATATATCTAATAGATAAATAATATTTAAATTATTTTTTTAATATGCAAAATAATTTAAATATTACATAGTTTTATATAACATATTATCTTATAAAACATATTATCTTTATTTATAATTATTGTAGAATTTTATTCAAAGTTAATTTTTAGAATCTTATAACAAAGGGTATAATAGTGATAAAATGGTATGTGTGACCATTTATGAAATTAGTAGAAATTATGTGACCCCTTAAACACTTGGGTCTGGGTGGTTGTTTCCCACAATTATCTTACATTAAATATTGAAGGGGAAAAAGCAATCTATACCCCTTAAGATTTACTTAAATGACAGAATACCTCTTTTAGACCATATTGTACTCTTTGATTATAAGAACATAAAAACTAAATTTTAACATTTATAATATATAACAATATAATATTTTAACTAATATGATAAATAATATAATATTATTATACTCTTTGAGTATAGCAACCCAAAATTTGATTTTAAAATTTTTAATTGGTGGAGAATTGGAGGGACGGTATTAGCTTTAAGAACATGATTAGGCTTGAATTTGATGATACTTTATGGTGTGCATAGAATAAATGGCGTGCGTAGAGTAAGATATTTAATAATAGGTTAAGTGGGTGTTATTTTGACATTTGGAAAAGTGTGTAACGTATTAAAATTTTATTTTAAAATTTCATTACAATAGTAAAAAGGTAGGATAATGATAATTTTACCTTACAAATTTTATAAACCCACCCGATTTTCAAAAAATTATTATAACAAGTACACATTATTTTTTAAAACATTTAAATTAAGAAGAAATTTAAAAACTTAATCAATTAAATTCATATTCATTGATTTTTTTACGAGAATTTTTTATTATATTTGATTAATAAGGTTGCTTTAACATAAATTAATATGATTATTTCACCCTCATAAGGTAAAAGTACCAAAATATCTAAAAATTTACTTTAATTTTAATTTTTTTAACAAAATTTTTTACATTTTTATGATGTATAAGTAGTATTTTATTAGTATAATTATTAATACTCTGCTTAACTAACAAGATATAATTAAGAAATGTAAAGTATTGAAAATTATTAAATTTTATATAAAAAAGATTAGATTATAAAACATAAAATTAAATACCTAAATTATTAGTTACAATAATATATACTTGTTAGGGTAATTTATCTGAATATTGTAGGTCTCTTAAACTTGCATCTTAAGGGAGCATATATTAAGGTTCCACTATCACAGCCGATAATGGGAAGCCAATGATGGCTAAAAATTTGTCATCTTATTCCTATCCTTCGTCGAAAACAACTTCCAATTTTCAGTCTATTTCAGCATAAACCATTGCAGTTTCATTGCATATTTATCTGAATATTGTAGGTCTCTCGCTTTCTGTTTAGATGGAGAAAAGAAATGGCATATGCAGATTATTATCAGCTTGCCCTATTGAATGGTCAGCTCGGCATCCAGCGGGAACGGAGCCTGGAGTGATGATATATTTATCTGCTTCGTGTAGGCCCTTGAAGTCCCAAAGAAAGAAGTTATCAGCATTAAGGAACACTGTTTAATTCATTTTGGTGCTGCTAATGGCACAAGTGTTAGATTCACTGCCCATTCTACGAACCTCATGAGTTTGCTTTCTTAGTTTTACTGAGTAAATGGATTTTATTCTCTTATGCCTTCCATAACTTTGCACGTTTAAGAACTCAATCACACCAATATTCAAGAAGGTTAATTTTCCCAACCAATCAAGCCACCATTCACGGTTCAATCAACACTTTCTCAATCTTGTATAAATAAATAATAAAATATAAACTTAGGTGGCATTTGTTTTTTAACTTAATAACTTAAAGTGACTTAACTTAATTAATTAAGTTAATTAGAGGTGTTTGTTTTTATAACTTAATAGGACTTTTCAGATAATTTTGACTTAATAAAATAAGCCAATTTTTGTAGCTTTTTGCTGAATAGAAGAATCTGAATTAAGTCAATTAATTTCTAATGTCAAAAATATCCCTATTTTATAATTTATTTTTCATACATATTCCAAAACTCACCCATAGACGTTTATCCTACGTAATCCCATCTTTACATGAGACAACTTCGAGATGAAATAACAAATCAACTATTTCAATCATTTTGTTAGTTTTTTTTCTTATATTATGTACTATTATTGAGAATTAGTGATAAAATTTAAAATTTATGGTATTTTATATATTATAATTCTAAAATCCTTATATATTCACTTGAATATAGTTTTACTTATAAATATTAAAATATTATAGTATTTAGTGTATTATTTATTTGACATTTAAATTTAATAAGGGTACAAATGTAAAAATATATATTTTCAGATTTTTAAGTTTAAAAAACAAACAGCTTAATACTTATTTTTAGAGATTCAGATAAAAAAAACAAACACATTATTCAGATTCAGACATTCAGATCTATTCAGAATTCAGACTAATTCAGATTTCAGACGGAAAAACAAACGCCACCTTAGTTTATTTGTTTTTGTGTCTTAAGTCTTAATTTGGCACATATTTTGATATTTTGACTTGTTTTATTTTTGTATCTTAAATCTTATTGTAAGACATTTTCATTTCAATGGAAAAAGTAAAATTTCTGACTTTTATCTGAATGATCATATGTTTGAGTGAAAAATTAATTTTTTTAATCACAAATACTGTTATCAAATGTATTTAATTTGATTTTTCTCTCCTAAACAAAACAATATTTCTTTTTTAATTAACTAGGACATAATTTATTTTCCCAAAAAAAAAATTAGGATGTAGAACTTCTCCTACTCTCAACTTTTACTTGATCCAATGAAGATTAGAGTCTAACATGTTCAATTTCAATTTAAAGAAAATTCATTTATTATTAGATAACAATCTTTTATGTGCAAATATTATGTTAAATTGTAAAAAATAATATTATCAAAATTAATTTTTCATTATTTACTTTTCTCGATGTATCAAATAGCTATGTTATAAATATATATAATGTATAACTAGTACACTAGATAACATTGTAAATATATAAATATGCTTTCAAGTATAGATAACTCTTTCAAAAATAAGTGTAAAAGTACTAGATTTAAGATACTTAATTTGAGTTCATGAAAATAAGCAACTTATCACTAACAGTTATACATTAAAAACTGAAAAACAAATATTTCATTCAAAAATATCCATTTAGATCCACTTGTACTTAAGAAATATTCAGACCCATTAGATTTCAAATAAAAAAATAGACACTACCTCAATTATGATCTTATTGTGCTGACCTTTTAGAAATACTATGTTAAAATAGTTCAAAATTAATCACATGTATTTTTTTCTCTAAATAATTAAAATAGAGATTACTACTTTCCTCATACTAAAATCAATATATACAAATTATCTCCTTATTATTTTCATAATACTCAATAACCCCAGTAGTATGAAAAATTTTTTTAAAAAAAAGGGAAGTAACTGAATCATTTGCTTGATAGTTGATACTTTATTTTTGGAATATAAAATATATTTATTATGAGAAAAATATTTAAAAATAACAAAATGTACAAAAAAATCTTATTATTAATTTTTCGTTCAAATAAAATAATGTATTTCTTATTTTTAGTTTTAAATTTTTTATTTTATTTTTTATATGATTTACTTAATTAATAATAAATATGAATAAAATTATATTTAAAAATAAGGATAATATTATAAAACTATGATGTGAGAAAAATTATTAGATGTTATGAAAATAATAGAGAGACATATGGTATATATTGATTTTAATAAAAGAGAAACTAATTATCTCCCTAATTAAAAATTATAATATTATAATAAAATTTTACAAATATCATAACAACATATATCCAATCTTTTGAATACGGTGTAATAAACATTCCCTTATATTTTAACTTCACACTTAGGAAATATATAACCTTATACAAGGAAAATTACCCACTTTGGGACTGAGTGATCATATGAACTGTACTTTCAAAATTACTCTTTCGATTAATATATTTCCTAGGAGTTAAAAGCCATTTTTTTAAAATTATCGCAATTAAGAAAAAAAAGGAATTACATTTCCAACTCTCAAAGAATTTTATAAATATTATTCCCGTAGAATATGGTACACGTGAGACATGTTTCATCATCAATTTCACTATCGCTCAAGCTGTCCAGCACTAAAATGACGTCATGCTTCCTCTTTCGAAGCGGACAATTTCTCCTCGCACATGATAGCATCCTATTCATTGGCGTATCACTATCGTTGGAGCCACGTGCCACTGAAGGGTCAATGCAATTAAGTCACTAATTTGACTTGTGCATTGTTGTTATGCCCCGACTCATCTAACTTGTCCTCATTCCTTGCTTCTTGCGCTTGAAAACAATCATCATCTTATTATTTTCACATAAAGTTTATTTTGGTTTGTCTTTTGTACCCGATATATTTCTCTATTAAACAGATTTTGTTAAAAATTCAATACTAATTTCATGATCCAATTCAATTACGTTTGTTCAAATCTAAGTTTAAAGGTAATTCCATAGAAGATTCAAGAATTCTATAGAAAATGAGAGATATTTCTAATATAAAAGTATCTAATGGAGGTAAAAATATTTAAGTTTAGATATTTCTTAAATTCTTTGAGAAATTTAAAAAATTTGGTTATTAAATTTTTGTAATATAATATTTGTGTAGTTTGTATTAGTTTTAGGATACTACAAATACCCTTAAGTTCCTTGTTGTCGGCATCAAGTGAGAAGTGAAAAATAAGAGAGAAATAAGAAATGTGAGCCGTGAGTATTCTAGTATTTCTCTTGTAAAATATAAATAAAGTCTTTCAGTTTAGCAAAATTCTTCTATTGTAAATAGTTTCAGTTTTGAGCAATTTAGTCCCCCTCAATTTTCAATAATTGGTACTAGAGCGAGGTTGATCAAGGACCAGTGCAGCAGTATTATTGAAAGTTCACAACAATCAAGAACTGTCGTGTAAAGGCTGTAAGAGTACAGCGAGGATAATCAAGTATCGTTTGGTAGAGCTTCATTGAATCATGAGAAGTTTGAAACTCTACAAGTTCGTTACTGAAGATCAAGCTTGCTTGACATTGTCAAAGTCTTGCAAACACAATAGTTACTCTTCAAGTAGTTGGAAAAGTCAAGAAGCTCAATAACAAAAATTACAATACATGGGTAACATTAACAAAGTCCTACTTACGAAGTCAGGATCTCTGAGAGATCGTTTGTGGTAATTATGTGAAACCACAAACTGAGGATGCTGCTTTGAAGAAATAGAACATTAAAGTTGGGAATGCCATGTTTGCCATCAAGAGTAAAATTGAAGAAGAAATGTTGTAACACATAAAAAGTTTAAAACGCCTAAGGACGCTTGGTATACTTTGTAACGATTTTTTCAAAAAAGAATAACACACAATTACAACTTCTAGAGAATGAGATATTGTCAATTTCACAACGAAACATGACAATTGATGAGCACTTCAACAAGATGAAGTCCTTATATCATGACATTTTTTAGTTAGATTTTACTGTTTCAATTTCTGAATCTAGAATGAAGAAAATTATTGTCATAGTTTGCGCCCTGAGTTTAGGTGCTTTGTTACTACTATCCAACGTTGGCCAACTCAACCAACCATTCAGGAGTTTGAAAACTTGCTTGTCAATCAAGAAATGATTAACAAGTAAATGAGTAAGGCCTCAATAAAGAATGGCGAGAAAGTGCTCTTCATCTATAAAAAGAGACATCGATTCAGATGACATTGTGGTGGAGGATCTAAAAGAGATGTTGGTAAGTCAAAAGGTCATAAACAAGAAGGTAGCTTACAGACAAGGGGAGCATAAATGAATTGTAACAATGGTCGCCAATACAAGCCAAAGAAAAATTTCAAAGGGAATTGCAACAATTGTGGAAAGAAGGGTCATATGGCAAAAGAATGTTGGTCTAAGAAAAAGTTTGCAAAGAGAAATGCAGCTACCTCCAATCAAAAGAAGGATAATGATTATAAAATGGGAAGTTAAAACATCAATTGCCATAAAAAAAAGAAGAGTTAGCCCTTGCAGTGGCAATACCTGGCCAGAATAACTACAAAAGTGATTAAATTATTGACTCAGGGTGCTTAAATCACACGACTAATGATAGAGAGAAGTTACAAAACATGACTAAGTATGGACGAAGTCGTGTGGTAATAATAGTAAATAACTTGCAACTGCCAATTGCTCGTGTTGGCACTACAATTCTTACACCTTGATATGGTCTACATAAAGTGTCATTTCAAGATATGTACTATATCCCAAGTACGAAGAAAAACTTACTCTCAATGTCCTAATTAACATTATCAGGCAACTATTCTTATTCAGTTCTTAGGATGTGATGGAGTATCAAGATGTAAAGATCTTAGGGACATCTATTATGAAAGGATAAATGTTAGAATCAGTCTATATATTATCAGCAGAGTCTCTTTATGTAGACAAGACTTAAAAGAATGATATAGTAGATTTATCGCATGCGCGATTAGGACATGTTAGCTATCACAAGTTAAAGGTGACAATAAATAAGTCAATGCTCAGAGGCTTGCCTTAACTTGATGTGAGAATAAACATGGTGTGAGCAGGATGTCAATATGGCAAAGCTCACTAACTCCCATATGAGGACTTAAAGTTCAGAGCAAAAAAACTATTAGAGCTGATATATTCTGATGTGTTTAGGCCAGTCAAGCAACCTTCTACTAGTGGCATGCAGTACATGGTCACATTCATCAATGACTTCTCCAGGTATGTCTAGGTCTTTTTTATGAAAGAAAAATTTGATACTTTTTCAAAATTTAAGGAATTCAGAGATATAGCCAAATGAGAAGTAGGGAAAAAGGTTTACTGCTTACAAACAAACAATGTAGGAGAGTATACACCACATAAGTCCTCTTAATATCTCCGAAACTATAAGATACGTTGTTATTTTATTAATACCAATATATCACAACAAAATGACATAGCCGAACGGGAAAAAAAAAGGCATTTAGCAAAGACCTACTAGAGTATGATACATGCAAAGAATGTACTAAGGAGGTTTTGGGTTGATGCTTTGAAAACGGTGGCTTATATGATAAACAGACTTTCTCAACTGAAATTAAAGTATACATCACCTTATGGGAAACTATGGAATGTGAAGTCTGCAATCAATCATTTTTGTGTATTCAGATGTGTGTGCTATGTCTTCATACCAAGTTAGTTGCTAAATAAATTTGACAAGAAAATTCGTTGTATTATTGTCGAGTATGACAACTAGAGAAAAGTATAAAGGTTTTGTAATACTACCACTGAGCAATGCTACACAACAAAAAATGTCGTGTTTGACGAAGCATTTTCATGGTGGTTTTTGAATAAAAATAGCTACCATATTCAAAAGAAATTAAAGATTAAATGAAGGAACAAATTACTGAAATTCGCTTGAGTTAAGAAGAATCTGAAGATTCTAATGATCCAAAGGATGATAATATCAAGTACGATGAGGCGCAAGGTCTTTTGAAGACAAGTGTTCACTAGAGTATTATTGAAGGCAAAAAACTAAGTAAACCAAAATCAAGAATTCTTAAATATCAACTTACAAGATCCAAAAGAGTGAGAAAGCCAAATCTTAAGTATGCTAATATAATGGTTGTAGAAGAAGAAAAAATAAAAGAACCTGAAACATTTTAAGAAGCAATAGAGAATTCTTATTAGATTAAGGCGATGAAAAAGAAATCGTTACTCTAAAGCAGAATTAGACTTGGGATCTGGTTTCAAAACCTAAAAGTGCAAAACCAATATCTTTTAAATAAATGTACAAGATAAAAAAGTGCCTAAATGGTTCATTTGAAAGGTACAAGGCTCGGTTGGTAGCTCGAGGATTCTCACAATAAGACGAGCTAGACTATGAAGAAATATTTGGTCCGATGGCAAAGCTTACAACAATAAGAGTTCTACTTGCACTCGCGACTAATAAAGAATGAAAATCGTGACAGATGGATGTAAACAATACCTATCTACACAGAGAATTAGATCTAAAGATCTATATGAACCAACCAAGAGAATTTGAGAATAAAACTTATCCAAAGTATATATGCAAGATAAGAAAAGTACTTTACGATTTAAAGTAAGCACCAACTGCATGATATGGTAAGATTGTTAAATTTCTAACTTACAGTGGTTATTTAGTAGAACATGCAAATTCTATCTTGTTGGTTAAAATTAGTGAAATGAAGTTAGTAATTGCACTAACGTAACGTACGTGGATAATTTAGTTCTTACTAGTGACGATAAAGAATAGATTCTATGAACAAAAGAGAACTCATTAGCTCGCTTTCAAATAAAAGAGCTTAAGCACTTTCTTGGTTTAAAGGTTGATCAAATAGAAGAGAGGATATTTTTTTTGCAAATAAAAATATGCCAAAGACTTGTTAAAGAAGTTTGGAATGTTGGAATACAAGCCAATCTCAACTCCAACGGAAGTCAATGCAAAATTGTACATACACAAAGCCAAAGATTTATAAAATGGAACGATGTACGACAATTGGTAAGTAGTTTAATTTATTTAATGTTGACTTAACTAAACATTTCATATATAGTAGGTGAAATGAGTTAGTACATGCAAAATCTAAAAAAGCTTTATTTGGAAGTGGTTCAAAGAATACTAAGATATGTGAAAAGTACAATAAACTACGATTTGTTGTACAAGAAAGGTGAAAGTTGCAACTTGACTAACTATTGTGACGCTAACTACGCCAAAGATCATAATACAATAAGATCAACTACTAAGGATATTTTTTAATTGGGTCTAGAGCAATTTCTTGCTGTAGTAAGAAACCATCAACTATATCAGTATCAACTATTGAAGTGAAGTATAGAACGACAGCTATGGCAACTCAAGAAAGCACTTGGTTGATGCAGTAATGAATAATCTACATCAACCAGTAGATTACGTAATACCATTATATTGCAGTAATCAATTAGCAATTAGCTTAGCAGAAAATCTAGTTTTCCATGCAAGAACTAAGCATTGGAGAGCCATTATCACTTCATTATGAAAAAGGTCTTACAAAATAAAATTGAGATGTGATACATCACGACAAACTATCAAGTTATGGATTTATTTACAAAAAGTCTTAGTATTAGGAAGTGTGAAGGGTTCCACTAGCTCTCAATATGGATCAAAGGATGAAAGTTGGTGTTGAGGAGGAGTGTTAAAAGCCCAATACTAATTTCATGATTCAACACAATTATATTTGTCTGAACCCAAATTCAAAGCCCAATTCAAGGAAGATTCAAGAGTTGTGTAGAGAATGAGAGATATTTCAAATCTAAAAATATTTACTGGAGGTAAAAATATTTAAGTCTAAATATTTCTTAAATATTTAGAGATATTTATAAAATGTGGTTGTTAAATTTTTTAATTTAAAATCTGTACGGTTTGTATTAATTTTAGAATACTATAAATATCCCTAAGCTCCTTGTTATAGGCATTAAGTGAGCAGTGAAAAATAAGAGAGAAATAACAAGAGTGACACGAGAGTGTTTTAGTTTTTCTCTTGTAAAATATTAATAAAGTCCTTTAATTTAATAAAATTTTTCTTCTGTCAAAATAATTTTAGTTTTGAGTAATTTAGTCCTCCTAAGTTTTCAACAGATTTTGCTAACATATCTTTTATAACTTTTAATTTTAGGCGTGATAGGAATATAAAATTGAATTTTTTTGGTAAAGAATGAAAAAATTAGTTGCAATATACATAATAAGAAGAAGAGAATTAATAATGTTTTTAACTGTCCACAAAAAAACCAACCGCTTACTACAAACAATTAGAAACTTGATAATAATAATAATATAATGTAGATTTAATATTGATTTGAATTATGCTATATAAGCTGTTACAGTCGAGCTAGAAGTAGCGTTGTTAGTATTTTGCCTATGTTAAGTTTAAGATAAAATACTAATAATAATAACAATAATAATAAAGTTAAAAGGATGTGAACACTTCAAAATCGTTCAGAATAACCAGCACAACAACTGAGCAAATTCCAGGTTGGTGCTGAACTTTACAAGCAAAGAGACAATAATTATTCCAAAAGAAAGGCAAATCTCAACAACTCTTAGTTTAAGTCCACTCACTTATTTGACTAGCAACTTAAATTAATGACACGTGACATGCATAATTTGTTAAAATAGTGTTAGAATGATTAATTAAGATTTAATCAAATGTATTTTTTCAAGGATAAAATAAATATTATCGTAATGAAATCTGATCTCAGGAGAAGAGAGGCACCCATTTGATTAATTATGAAATTAAGAAGGAAAAATTGAAGTTCACATCAACTACCGGGTACTCGGAGAAAATACACTTATGAAATATCCAGGCGATAACGTAATCCAAAAGAGGGCCGCAAGAACATTGGCCTCGAACACAGCCACACATTAATAGCTTCCCCAAATCATTTAATGTAAATTTGAAAATCATTTCTACGGCAATACATCTCAAAAGTGCAAAATTAAAAGAGCAGTCTCTTCGCTTCTTAAATCCATATATTTTGTCTTTCTCACTTGAAATCCAGTGTAACCTCTTTTCTTATAGCAAGTGATTGCTTAAATTTCTCCTTCCTTTTAAGTTTCCTGATTTTTTTCTCCTTTCTATAAAGTTTGCTCTTTATTTTCTGTCTTAAAGTTTACATTTTCTTTGATGACGGCAGGGAATGCAAATAAACTGTCAAGTGTATCAGAAATAGAATTCCAAGTGTATTTATAACAGAGTTAAGGTACGATTTAATAATCTAATTGCCTTAATTTGTTTTTTAATTTTTTAACGTAGGATTTCTTTTTTCCCTGTAGTGATTGTAGCTCGAGTTATTTTTCAGTTAACTTAGGGTTACAGCTTCCTTTCTTTCCCTTTTGGGATTCTTCTGTTGTTGAAAAATATTTGTTTTCTAATCATTGAAGGGCTCCAAATTATAGATTTGTTTAAGGTTAGGGAACCAATACTTTGGACGAGTTCCCATTTTTTTTAATACATGAAAGCTTCTTGTTACAAGAGTGTGACTATTTGCACCTATGAAATACTTTGAACACTTCTTTACTTACAACACCCAGGAGTCAAATTTAAGAAATAAACTTTTACTCAAAACACATATTGAAATACTAAAAACAATCTTTTTCTCTTCTTTTTTTTTTTTTTGGGCATAGTGTAGTTCTTTTTTTGCCTAAACCCATAAAAATAATTTTCTAGTTCATTCACATACTCAAAATGCAAAATGAGATTAAGATGATCTCCCGATCTAAACTTCTTCTAAAAAAAATTTACGTGTTAATTAATGGTTAATAATTTAAAATATGTAGAACTTAAATTTTATTGGTAGACTATTACTACATGATAAAAAAAATAAAAATAAATTGCATTTTATGAATGTCTGGGGCCATTTGATAAATGATTTTTGTCTTGATATTGACTATTTTTTCGATCACTGTGGGATCGAGCTCTTTATTTTGTCTTTTAAAAGTTATCTATATTCAAATGTGATGCTCATTTGTCTTAATATTTATTTTTTGTTTTGTGGGACCCATTAATTTGAAATTATCGTATTTGTCTAATAATAACTTATGTTTTCACAAAAGTAGGCACGACTAGGGATGACAATGGGCACCACTCATAACGGGTTTGTCATTACCAAATCTATACTCGTATAAAATTTAAATTACCAAATTCACTCGCAATCTGCTGCATGTTTTAATTTTTTTAAAAAAATCCACTAGCTGCGGGTTTTGACAATTACCAAACCCGCATTGGATATCCGACGGATTTTTACTGGTTTCCACATTTGAAATTATAAATGTTCAATATATAAATTTATAATAACAACATAAAATTCTACATAACATACTCAATTCTAAATTTAAGCAATATAAATGAAAATTAAAATTTCAACATCAATTCAACATAATTGTTATTTTTAGATATAACTTGTGGCTTTTTTTTTATGGATTTGTGTACTTTATACTTAATCTCAAGAATAGTTCTTTTTATATACTAATCCGAAGAACAAAATTATAATAATGAAATAATCTATGTATTAAGTTAAAGAAAATTCAATCAAAATTATAATAAGTATATAACTATATTTTTAGATTTAAATATTTCTTTAATTAAATTAATTAAATTAATTAAAAATTAATTTTAAAAAAATTACGGGTTTGGCTGATATCTATGTGAGTATCCATCGAATTTTTGACTAATATCAAACCTACCTGCAACCTAGTATGAGTTTTAATTTATAATACCAAATTTGTCTACAACCCACAAAATTATCTGCAATGGGCGGGTTTTACCAGGCAGGTTTAGATGGATTTGCAGGTTTGCGGGTACCATTTCCATTCCTACGCACGATTAAGAAGTGATTGTTGGGAAACAATAATTATTTATTTTGTACTCTTCTTTATTTGTACAAATTATAAAACGAGTAGCATCTATTTTCGCAGAAAATGAAATCGGGATAAAGATTAATGCACCAAACATCTTTTCATATTATATTGTTGGAAAATTAAAATGCAAAAACGTTACCAAAGGCACTCTAAAATTTTTATTAAAACACGAGTGTTTAAAGTATTTTTAAATTGTAGATTGCCTCAATTAAATTCTCCTAATTAACAACCAAATGCTGTGCACTTTAGTTATTCTAGCTGGTCCGCTCTTTTTCTCCTGCTTATTATTATTTATTCACGGAGTTAATATAATTTTTTCTTTTGTGTTTTAGTGTCGTGCGGAAAAAAAAAAGAAAAGAAAAAAGATCGTAGAGCCATGCAACCTTTTGAAGAAATGATGAAATTTTTGGACCAGTGGCTTATACAAATAATCGTTGTATTTAGCCTTTTTTTCCAGATAATCCTCACCATTTTAGGCTCCCGAAGAAAATACACGGCTAGATTTTGGATATGGGTTCTTGTTTGGCTTGCATATTTGCTAGCAGGTACGGTGGCAACTGCTGCCCTGGGCTACCTTGGGAAAAGTGACAGTGATCGGTCAGCTCCTTTGTCAGCAGATCGGGTGGCAACTGCCAGCCGCCTGGGCAGCCTTGCGAGAGGTGATGACAGTGATCGTGAAGAAAAATATCCTAAATCAAATAGTGAACCCCTGCAGCTCCAGGCATTTTGGGCAACGTTTCTTCTGATTCACCTCGGTGGCCCGGATACCATCACAGCTTACGCTTTAGAAGACAATGAGCTCGGGCTAAGGCAATTTCCTTCGCTTATTACTCAAGGTCTTGGGGCCATTATTGTGTATCTACGATTCTGGAGAACCGATTTGCTTACACTTACTGCCACTCCAATTTTGATTACTGGAATTATTAAGTACGCAGAGAGGGCTATCGTACTTTATTCTTCAAGCAAAGCGAATCTCAAAAAATTCTCCCTGAAAGATCTTTTCCCTCCTATTAAGGACCATACGACCCTCCTGAATGATTTTACCGTACAATTTAACTTCCAAAATTCTCTTGGTTTCCCAAATCCTCTTGATGTTGTTTGCTATCTACTTCAGAATTGTGCACGTCTACTCTCCAGCCAAATTTTGGACGATCAAGAAGAACGGACAAGCCGCAAAATCTTCACTAGAATACCAGAAATATATCCAGAAAATTCAGGAAAATATAGCTTCAATTTAGTAGCATTTGAGTTGGGGTTCATGTACGATTTGCTCTACACCAAGGCAAAAATTATTTATTCTGTATTCGGAATCTCGGCACGCTGCTTTAGCTTCTTATCCTCTGTTACAGCATTGGTGCTTTTCTCAATCTTCATTGATATTCCAGCATTCCCATTGGTTGACATCATCATCACTTACTTACTGCTGATTGGTGCTGTTTTCAATGACCTGTACGGATTCATCCTCCATCTCTTCTCTGATTGGACAAAGTTTACGCTGGAAAGGAAAAGGTACAGTGATATTTATAAGAGAAAAAATCTCGCTGATATTTTTGGTGCTACCTTTTATTCTCATCCACTGTTGGGAAATCACAAGAGGTGGAGCAGATCGATGGGACAGCTTAACTTAATAAGCTATTGCGTCAAAGATGAGACGACAACGGCCATATCTGCCGCAGTTGGCAAGCTACTTGCCACCATCAAAACTTTAGTTAATTTGGAGAATCAATGGTATGTGACTTGGGCAGATGTCAGTGATGAGTTGGAGGAACTGATCTGCAGAGAGCTGAGACAGAATGTTGCCGGTTATACAAAAAGCGAACCATTTTGTTCGACTGCAAATGGTCAAAGAATAATGGCCGGGAGAGGTGATTATGTGCTTAAAGAAAGGTATGGTCTTGATCCTAAAGAGTGGTTAACAGCTTCAGAACGTTACGACTATAGCCTCCTTGCTTGGCATATTGCAACGGATCTCTGTTACTATGATGATCTCGACGTACGTTGCGAGGAAGATCCTGATACACTTCATCCGAGATGTAAAATTAGCAAATGCTTGTCGGATTATATGTTGTATCTTCTAGTAGTATGTCCATCTCTGATGCCCGAAGAGAATTTTATGGACTCAAGATATACAATTACCTGTCAAGATATCATCCGCGATTACAGTGCTTGGCTCGGCATAAGGCCGCTGCGTAAGGTAATTTAAAATTGAAAACAGGGTAGTTTGCTGGGAATTTTTTTTATTTTGGGATTTGAATTATTTTCTTTTACATTTCTGATTTTCTTTTGGCTGGATTCAATCCATCTAGAATTCTACACATATAAAGGACATAGAAAGCTCTAGAGGTCTTACGTTAACTATGTTTTTAATTTTTTTGCTTTAAATTATTTACTCACGCAACCGTTGAATTTCGAAGCGCGACCTGAGTTCCGGATATACAATTACCCGTCAAGATATCACCAAGGATTACAGTGCTCGGCCCGGGACAAGCCACTTGCGCAAGGTAATTTAAAGTTGGAAACGGAGTTGTTTGCTGGGATTTTTTTTTTTTTTTTTGAGCGATTTGAATTCACTTTCTTTTACGTTTCTGATTTTTTTTTTTTGGCTTAATTCAGTCCATCTAGAATTCTACATATATAAAGGACATAGAAAGGTCTAGAGGTCTCACATTAATTATGTTTTTAATTTTTTTGTTTTAAATTATTTACTCACGCAACCGTTGAATTTCGAAGCACGAACTTAGTTCTAGGAATGTTAGTCCTCATACCACAGGAGCTAAACCTTGGCTTCAACTTTGTTTTAGATTTCTCAAGTCTTTTTGCTTAAACCGACAAGCAAAAATTCTTACACTTTAGATCTTCTTAAAACTAATTAAGCACAGCTACCTTCCAGCTTCTCCTCAACATCCTACCTAGCTAGATTACTAATTACTTTTCATGTTTCAACAGATTATTGATGCTCGGTATGCGCTGAGGACACAAGCGGCCAGCGAAACCCCTCAATCAGCTTCAAAACCAGGACGTGAGCTTGGCCGGCGGTTGCAGGATCTGGAATCAAACGAAGATTGGAATAACGATAAGAAGTGGAAAATGATAAGTGAAGTGTGGGTTGAAATGTTGGCATATGCAGCATCTCACAGTACATGGAATGAGCATGGTCAGCACCTTAGAAATGGTGGAGAGCTGCTAACTCATGTTCGCCTTCTTATGGCTCATCTTGGCTTAAGTTCACAATATGATCAACACGGGATTTATCGTGATGTTTTGAAAATGGATTATGGAAACATAGTACTATATGAATAATTAGGAATTTGGATTTATCATTATCAACATGGATCACTGTTTGTTAAATATATGAAGTCTGAAATTTTATTAACTTCAGACTTTTTTTTTGTTATTCTATGATGCCATGATTAAACTTATAGCATGAATGCCATGATTAAACTTATAGCATGAATGCCATAATTATACTTAAATTATGTAAACGAAAAATAAAACTTATAAATTTAATATAAAACTTGTAAATCAACATTAACTATAAAATAAAATATAAATTTCAGAAATTAAACAAAAGATTTGTAAATGGAAGGTAAAACAAGTAAATTAATGTAAAACTGATAAATTAATGTATTATTAGTAAATAAAACAAACACTTACAAATATAACATAAAATTTGTAAATCAACATTAAGTACAAAATAAAACATATTTTTTAGAAATTAAATATAAGATTTGTAAATGGAAGATAAAATAAGTAAATTAATATAAGATAGTAAATTGATGTACAACTAGTAAACAAAACAAAAACTTACAAATATAACTTAAAACTAGTAAATCAACATTAACGGTAAAATAAAACAAAAATTTTAGGAATAAAACAAAAGACTTTTAAAGAAAAGGTGAAATAATTAAATTAATATAAAAATGAAAAATTGATGCATTATTAATAAATAAAACAAAAATTTATAAATATAATATAAAACTAGTAAATCAGTATTAAGTGTAAAATAAAACATAAATTTTGGAAATAGAATATCAGACTTGTAAATGAAAAGTAAAACAAGTAAATTAATATAAAACTGGTAACTCGATGTATTAATGGTAAATAAAATAAAAACTTGCAAACATAACATAAAACTAGTAGATCGACACTGATTATAAAATAAAACATAAATTTTAAAGATAGAGCATAAGACTTATAAAAGGAAGATAAAATAAATAAATTACTATGAAGCTGATAATTTGATGTATTAATGATAAACAAAACGAAAATTTACAAATATAACACAAAACAAGTAAATCAATATTAAGTATACGATAAAATATAAATTTTGTAGATTATGTCTAAAACTCATGAATAAAAGGTAAAATAAATAATTTAATATAAGAGCTACTATAAAAAAAAAAAAGTTCCCGATTGTAAAATAGAAATTCATTATAATGTTTATTACCTTATATATTTATTGATTCTTTTTATTTAAATTAAATAATACTAGTTTTGTATTTATGTAATACATGTAATGTTTTACTAAGGATGACATTTATTCTCAAAATCGAATTTGGAAAAAAATATTATTTTAATATCTTTCACAGTTTTTATAAGATGAAGTTGTTTTGTATCTGTATACACTTTCTCAACAACAACCCTAAATGGTCTTTAAGTATAAATAAAAAGTTTGAAATTACATGAAGTATGCATAAACATAAAATTAGATATAATTTTATTGACATATTATATATGTGTCTTGTAATATAAGATTTTTTTTTTAATTCTGTTTTTACCTTTTCAATGTCAAGACAAATAATTGTTCTTAATTAACTTGTGTAATAAATAAATATTATTGTAGAAAATGCGAAAAAAAAAAGTATACAAATGTCCTAGAATAAATATAAAATTTATGGTTAAACTAATTTAATAAAACTTATTTTGCTTTTTTCAGTATAATTCTTTTATTTAATCAATGAGTAATTTTTTCTTTGTTTAATTAAAGAAAATATTATTTGTAAATGAATAAAATATTTTTCGCTAAAATTCTATGGAAATAATGTTAATTTTTTAAATAATTAATAATCTTGTGTGAATTTACTGGTTTTACTTTACATTTATTAGTTTTATATATAATTTACAATATTTATGTTTATCACGGCATTGATAATGTAATTTTTATTAGGGCATTATAGAATTTTCTCTTTTTTTTAATGTGCTTGTTTTTTTTTATATAATTTATGTCTAATTTTCAGATATTTACATTTAAATTAAAAAAAGTGAATATTTGTAACTTTTATATGTATAGCAAAAGGACTGTATGGGATGTAAATACTTTATTTAAAAAATATACTTATCTCATAAATTATGAAACCTAATTCCTTTATTTTTTTGACTTGTAGGGACAAAATCAAACAATTATGTTTCAAATGTTTTTTATTTATAAAAATAGAAAAAAGATGCCTCTAATATTCAGAAATTAGAAAAAGAAACATAAACATGTCATTCAAATTTTTGTATTTAAACACATTTAAACTTTAACTAAATACAAACCTATTTAGATTTCAAACAAAAATAATAATAATAATAATACTAGAGTTTTTTATTTTCTTTATGTTTTCTTATTTTTCTAAATTAACTTTCTTTCTATTCCACTAGGTTTCAAGCTATCTTATTATTCTGCTTTCCTAACTAATATTTTTTTTTTAGTGTATTGAGACTTATAATTTTTTTTTTATATATTTTAGTGGTATATCATTTTGTTAAAATGAGAGTGTCCTCATTAGAAGATTGTTCAATATGAGAAAACCACATTTTTCAATTATTGAAAAGAGAGTTTGTAGATTGAGATTTAGACCAAAATTTTGAGATCTAGTACAGTTTAGGCAAAAATTTGAATCACGATTGAGATTTTATTTTTTTCCTTGTAACCCTAATCATACCACAAAAAAGATTTATCTAATATGACAACTTGAAAAATTAATTTAAAATTGTTAAATTTTTAAACATATTTTACTCATTTTGCATTAATAAAACTCAAGCCACAAGTTAGTTTAAAACAAAATTTATTCTAAAATTACAAAATTAGTTTTTTTTTCCTTTTTGTTGAAATTGATAAACTTGTTTGTTTTAAGAGAAAAACAAAGAGAAAATTTTAGAAGGATCTAAATGATACTCGAATCTTTCTCTTGAGAATTAAATCATACACACACATTCCGTTTACACAACTCAATTTATACTAGCTTACATTATGAACAACAGACCGCAATTCTAAATTCTAATAACTGAATTGCTAAGAAACTGACCATTCTTAACCAAATATCGATGGCCACCTGGCTCTTTATAACAGCTTTATCAACTTTTACACATGAGCTCAATTGATTACACACATTAGCACACAGCAAGCCAGTTCAGTAGCACATCTAGGTTATCGACATCAGCACACAGCAGGCCAGTTCAGTAACAACACATTATAATATCTAACATCCCCCCCAAGCTCAGCCTGATGTAGACAGGTTGAGTAAAAAGGATTATGAGCTAAGCTTTTAGTGAAGATGTCTGTTGTGTTCTGGCAGCTAGGAATATAATGAACTTGGAGACTACGATTAACCACCTTTTCATGCAAGAAATAAGCATCAAGCTCAATATGTTTAGTGTTTCATGAAAAAAAATAAGCATCAAGCTCAATATGTTTAGTGTGAGAGTGAAATTTAGGATTACTAGTCAAGGTAATGGCACTTTCGTTGTCACACCAGAGTGTTGGGGGAGAACAAGAAGGAATACTAATCTCGGTGAGCAGAGACCTGATTTATAAGACTAAGAGGTTGCAATAGCTAATGCCCAATACACTGATTCAGGACCAGAGCGAGAGACAATTGCCTGCTTCTTGGAACACCAAGAGACTAAATTTGGACCTATAAAAACACAGTAACCAGCTATAGATCGTCGATTATCCCGATCATTAGCCTAATCAGCATCACTAAAACAATTAATATTGATAGGTGTTCAAGCCAGCAAATATAAAAACCTACTCTAAACAAGATTGTGTATAGTGATTGAGCAGGATTATGTCCACAGAACTGGTAATTATTTTAATCCTTTTTAAATGAAAATGTAAAATTGGGGGATTGTTGACAATAATGAAAATCAAATTAAAAATATTTAGAATGCAAATTAAAAATGTAATTCAAAATGGAAAAACTCTGGTTGAAGGAATTAATTCAGCTTTGATTCGATTACTGATCATCGATACAACTATAAATCATTACTGCTTATGAATAGATCGGTTATAACTACTGAGACACTCTAATAGCCAATCTCTCCTTAATTAGTCGATAACCAAGGTATGACCATTGGTTATTTCACTAATCAATAGACAACCCTAGATACAATCATAGGATTTCATCAATTGACAGCCTGAAAATTAGAGAGACCCAAATCCTAATTAACAAACACATACGATGGTTCATTTAAATTAGATTATTTATTCTCATAACACAACGCACTGCTATGTTATTTGCCACAAACATCAAAATCTTCATACGATGAATCTTTCAATTGGCAGTAGACTAAGTTGATAATTAAATAGTGGCCAATTATCTAATTAACAAGCATAATCATGACAATAATTCAGAGAATAAACAGATACCCAAAAAGTAATAAAATAATTAAAAGTACAAGAAAGATCTCACAGTAATGGTGAATCAAAGCTTCATTAACCTTCAACCAGAAAAATGAGTTTAGTCCCTCATGGAGAAAAAGAGAAAATCTTAAAAAAGATAAAAATAATTAATAATACAATTCTAATTCTCCTCCCCCTAATCCTTCTTTATCTCCTTTTTTTATAGTTTTCTTAAAAAGGATAAAGATAAAAATATCTAAAATATTATCTCAAATTACAAGAGTAATAAAAAGATAAAACACGTTAAAATAAAAACATCAAGTCCGCAGTTGACAGCACGTGCCCACGTCTTATCAACAAACTTCTTCTGAAATCGACTGTCACGCGCCCATGCCTTATCAACAAACTTCTTCTGAAATTGAGAATTTCTCCAGGAAGTCAATTCATCCTTAAACATCATCTTGTAGCTCAATTTAGCACTAATCAATAGAATTGCACCTACAAAAATAAAACACAAGTAAATCACAACTATTAAGTGCAAAACATTGATATTAAAGGGAGTAAACAATGCAAAACTAGTGCATGAAATGCACTATAACAAATATATAGAGAGCCATAATCATAAAACTGCAGACCAATATGCAAGGTGCCCTTCAAATATCTAAGGATACGTCTACATGTTGCCAATGATTAATAGTTAGAGCAGCTAAAAACTGAAGTAGTTTATTAACCGAAAAAGCTATGTCAAGCCTAGTCAGTGTAGCATACTGGAGAGCACCAATGGTGCTTTGATATAGAGTAACATCAAGAAAAGGTGCATTGTCAGCTTTAGTAAAAAAAGAAAAAAACACCAGCAACCATTGGTGTTTGAGCAAGAAGTGCAATTTTGCATCTGCATTTTGTGAAGAAGATCAAGAAACTACATGTTGCCAATGATTAATAGCTGGAGCAACTAAAAACTGAGGTAGTTTATTAATCGGAAAAGCTATGTCAAGCCTAGTCAGTGTAGCATACTGGAGAGCACCAATGGTGGTTTGATACAAAGTAACATCAAGAAAAGGTGCATTGTCAGCTTTAGTGAAAAAAGAAAAAAAACACCAGCAACCATTGGTGTTTGAGCAAGAAGTGCAATTTTGCATCTGCATTTTATGAAGAAGATCAAGAAACTAGAGGTGGTAAAATGGGTCATCGGGTCGTGTTCGTGTCGGGTTAGCTTCATGTCGTGTCAAATTTAGGTCGACCCAAATCCAACCCATTTAATAATCGTGTCAAAATATTGAGACCCAAACCTGACACAGAAAAATAGTTGGGTTACCCAATAACCCGCTTAATATCTATATATTAAATAAAATTTACATCAAATATTTATACGTTGTCATTCATACAAGCGTATATACTTTATCGATATTATAAAATATACATATGCATCAAAATATTACACATTTACACTATTATGAAGTTTTAATTATATATATATAATATTATATATCGATATTATAAAATATACATGTCTACCAATATTTTACACATTTATACTATTAAAGCTCTAAATGTATATAAAATTTTATAAATAAAACACTGCATTTATATTCATCATTTCAAAAAAAAGAAAGAAAAGAGAAAATTATCTCTAATATTTGAGTTTTGATGATAAGAACGCGCAAATTATTTTAAAATAGAAAATATAACCGGGTCATTGATTGGGTACATAGGTCAAGAACTTTAACCCTAACCCGACACAGAAAAAAATCATATCAACCCGGACCCAACCCATTTAATAATCGTGTTAAATTCGACGACCCATACCCATTTATTTGTGTCGTGTTCATGTCGAGTAATCGAGTCGTGTTAAATTTTGCCAGCTCTACAAAAAACTAGTGTAAGTCCCTAAGATCCTTAAGAGCAAAAGCATATTAAAGATTAGTGATGACTTGCTGGATTAGGGATAAACTGGAACCTATGACAATTATATCATCAACATACATAAGTACTAGCAAGAGATGGCCTTGTTTTGAAAAAAAGAAAAGTGTTCGACTTTAAATTATGATAACTCCACTGAAGATTGAAGAGTTAAGACTAACTTAAACCTATCAAACCAAGTTCGAGGAGCCTATTTAAGGCCATACAGAGCCTTTTTAAGTTTGCACATATGATGAGGCTTAGATTGATCCACAAAGTCCTCAGGTTGTTAGATATAAACCTCTTCAGCTAGATAACAATTGAGAAAAGTATTAATCATGTCAACCTATCTTAATGGCTAGTAGTGCAAAACAGCTAAGCTTCGAATGACTTTGACAGTATATGCCTTCACCATAGGACTAAAGGTTTTACTACAATCAACCGCTTGTGTTTGAAGAAATCCTTGGGCTACAAGTCTTACTTTGAGCCTGGATACATTACCATCAAGATTGTATTTAATTGTATTTACCCACTTATTACTTACTATTTCAACAGGATGGGTAGGTAAAATAAGTTCCCAGGTGTGGTTGTCAAGAGGAGCCTGATATTCAACTTGTATGGCTTAGAACCAGTTAGGATCAGCTAATGCTTCTTTTACTATATGAGGTTCTATGAGATTAACAGATGAAGAAGCTATGTAGACTGCTTTAGGTTTGAAAATGGCAAATTTGGACCTGGTAACCATAGGATGACCATGGACTACTTGTCTTGGCAGTGAAAATTAATAAATGGGTGAAGATTGGATAGGAAGTAGAAATGTAGTAGGTGATCAAAATTGTGGTTCTAGTGAATTGTGGTGTGAAGAATGAAAAGACAAAGAAGAATAAGATGCTGCTATTGAAGACTAAGAAGAGAAGCTATTAAGCTGTACGGCAGGTTGTGATAAAGCGAAACTAACAAATGGACTGACATACTGATAACTAGAATTAAAACAAGAATTTGAAGGTGAAAAAAAATCAACACCTAACTTAAAAGGGAAAAATGCTTCACCTGACTTAAAAATTACATGATTACTTATATAGATTTTTCCTGAATGAAGACATTGATGACTTTTGTGGAAAGTACTGTAACTAAGCAAAATGCACTTCTCACTTCTATAGGGAAGTCTGTGGTGATTGTAAAGTCTAAGATATCGATAGCATGAACATCAAAACACTCTCATTGCTATATAATCAGAAAGCTTATTGAAAAGCATCTCAAAGGGTGACTTATCATGTAGAATAGGAGATGAGAGGGTACATGGCAGTTTGAAATGCATTTCACCAAAAATTTCAAGGAAGATGAGCTTGAGCAAGAATAGTTAAATTGATTTCAACTATAT
This sequence comes from Luvunga scandens, assembly GCA_030449905.1. Lineage (NCBI taxonomy): Eukaryota > Viridiplantae > Streptophyta > Magnoliopsida > Sapindales > Rutaceae > Luvunga > Luvunga scandens. Next base: position 2,081,627 of record JASUUG010001021.1, on the reverse strand, counting down.
ATCTATGCTTTCTCTCTATTCTCTTATTTTAGTGATAGATATAAGGACATGGATGTCGAAATTGGATACCTTGACTTAAGAGATAAGACAGAAAGGACCTAAACTCACCCCTCTAATCTATCTAGAGACACTTAATTTTCTTGTTCAAACTGTTTTCAATCATTTGTTTAAAGCTGATGAAGACTGATAAAGTTTATGACTTGATTATGAGAAGGAAAATCCAGGTAAACCTTGCGTAATTATCTAAAATGAATAAGCAGTAATGATAGACTTGTAAGAAAGGTAAAGGTGCTGGTCCCTAAAGATCAACTTAAAAAAGTTCAAGAGGCTGTGTTCTTGAGGTTTCTATAGAAGGAAAATTTTGCATATGGCATTTGCTAGACTGGCATGCATCACAGGTTGAATGAAGTTAAAAGTGATTGAAGAGGATGCTAAGTTATTTGGATTTGACATATTTGAACGCTCTTATACCAAGTTAAAATTAATAAACTTATTTGTTTTAAGAGAAAATCATAGAGAAAATTTCAGAAAGATTTGGATGATACTTAAATCTTTCTATTGAGAATTAAATCATACACACACGTTTTGTTTACACAGCTCAATTATACTAGCTCACATTATGAACAGACCGCAATTCTAATAACTAAATTGCTAACAAACTAACCATTCGTAACAAATTACAGATGGTCACCTGGCTCTTTATAACAACTTCATAAACTTTCACGCACAAGCTCAATTGATAACATATAGGTTGTACACATCAGCACACGGCGGGCCAGTTCAGCAACAACACATTATAATGTCCAACACTTTCAATATCTTAGTAGGGAAATGAACTTCCTCGCCTTATGGACTCGATTCTTTTTATGGGTGAAACTTTAATGTTGATAAGTTGAGATGTGAACCCTTTCAAGTGGAACCGTTCTCAACCCAAAATTTGATCCGACTAGACTTGAACCAACTCGATTCGGTGGTTAATTAATATGCCCATGTCGAAAGTTGAGTAGGACGAAGGTACTTTGGTCTAAAAGAAAGTAAAAAGATCGTATCAATTCGTATTGTATTTTTAAACTCATGTGGCCTGTAATAAATAATCAGGCTAAATTTGACTATTTTAATGAATTTTATTAATATTTTATTTAAAAAAATAATAAAGCTAGTGTAGGCCAATAAGGGCATTTTAGTAACTTTAAATCAATTTTAGGATAATCATGAAATCAAAATACGGGTCAAAACATTTTTATGTTATTATCCACTCTTGGCGCCAAAAATGAAAAAATATATATTAATTAGGAACATATTCAGTACAAATCCCTAAAACAGTACAGAACGTAATAGAAAGTCAACGTGTTCACCATTTCAATTTTAAAGAGGATAGAGATTTTCTTCTCTGTCATCAATGAAAAAATGGATGGTTCAATTGGGTTCTTCAAATTCTTGCTCCCGTTTCTCCTCAGCCTGTCAGCTGCTCAAGCTAAAGAGTGTACAAACGCTTATCCTGAGTTAGCATCACATACATTCAGATGCAACCTCTTGTCATCCAAAAATGAATCATATATAAAACAGATTCACTCTCATAATGATCATCTGACGCCGTCGGATGACTCGGCGTGGCTGAGTTTGATGCCGAGGAAGATCCTGAGAGAGGAGGAACGGGATGAGTTGTTCAGCTGGGCGATGCTGTACAGGAAGATTAAGAATTCGGGTCAGTTTAAAGTGCCCGAACGATCTGGAGAGTTTCTAAAGGAAGTTTCACTGCATGATGTTCGGTTGGGTTCTGATTCGATGCATTGGCGTGCACAGCAAACGAATTTGGAGTATCTGTTGATGCTTGATGTTGATAAATTGGTATGGAATTTTCGAAAAACTGCCTCTTTGCTGGCGCCGAGAGAGCCATACGGCGGCTGGGAGGAACCATCGTGCGAACTCCGTGGCCATTTTGTAGGTACAAGTACATTTTGCATTCGTTTCAATGGATTGTTTACAGTTTTGTAGCCCAGATGCTCTCTCGCTAGCAATGCGGGACGTCATAGATTCTTCAGATATTTGGAGATTGGAAAATTTGTTTTAACTAAAGAATATAATCTTGTTTTAGTGTTTTCATTAAAAAAAAATGGGTATAATGTACTGATTTAAGTTGATATTTGGTGATAAAAATGAAATTTTTTACCTATTTTCTTGTACTTCTAATCAGAGCCAGTAAAGAAAAATCACTAATTATATGAAGAAAATAAAATTTTGGGTGAAATTAAATATTTTTTTTGGGAAAAATTAGACTTAGTGGGAGCAGCTGCCCCCCTGTAGCTCAACCACTGGTGTTAATTCGTTTGGTATGCTACCCAATGATTCTTAACGTTTATATTTTGGCTTCTTGAAGGGCATTACTTAAGTGCATCGGCATTAATGTGGGCAAGCACTCACGATGAAAGTCTCAAAGAGAAAATGTCTGCTGTTGTCTCTGCTCTGTCAGCTTGCCAGAAAGAAATTGGTTCAGGGTATCTTTCTGCTTTCTCAACTGAACAATTTGATCGCCTTGAAGCTCTAATTCCTGTCTGGGCTCCATATTATACAATTCACAAGGTAGACTATGCTTTGTTTCTACATTAAAGCCTTAGCATTTGCTTGAAACTTATTCTGTTTCACTTGCAGATCTTGGCAGGCTTACTGGATCAATACACATATGCGGATAACGCTGAAGCACTGAAGATGACAACATGGATGGTTGAGTATTTCTACAATCGAGTGCAGAAGGTGATAAAAAAGTACAGTATTGAAAGGCACTGGCAGACACTTAATGAAGAAGCTGGTGGCATGAATGATGTGCTGTACAAATTATTTAGCATAACGGTAGGTAATCCTTATTTTCCAGTTAAGTTGATTTTGTACTCTTGGTGGCATTTGATTCAATTATGGTACTTTCTGAATGTACAATTGATCATGCATTTAGATACTATTGTTAACTTTTCCTTCTGAAATGACTTATTTCATTTTTCCCAGCAAGATCCAAAGCACTTAATGTTGGCTCACCTCTTTGACAAACCGTGCTTTCTGGGTTTACTTGCACTACAGGTAACCGGCATCATTTTGCTGTATATTTGCTCTTAGATTTCATTTTACCAGTGCCAAAAAAATTAAAGAGAAGAAAAAAATCTGTTGTGCTATTTGATTTTTCTAACTGACTAATAATGAGATTTGTTCCTCATTCTTGATTTTAATTCGTATAAATTACTTATTGTGCTTGTAGGCTGATGACATTTCTGGTTTTCATTCAAATACACATATCCCTATTGTTATTGGATCTCAAATGCGATATGAAGTAACTGGTGATCAACTTCACAAGGTAAATTGCGTAACTTAAGTTTGTACTCAATGGAAACTATATCTATTGGCCATAAGACTGATTTTTTCTTTTTGAAGACTTTTGAATTATGCTTGTCTGAGTTTCCTTGGAAAAATTTTAATCTTTGAATCATCTAATCTTGGTGTGGATTACCAGACGATATCGATGTTCTTCATGGATATTGTTAACTCTTCTCATACCTATGCAACAGGAGGAACATCAGTTGGAGAGTTCTGGTACTAATATTAGGCACTTCAATTTCAAGTTCTTGTTCATTCTTGCTTCTGCTTGAAGTCCATGTTTTATGTGAAATTTTATCATTTTGTAGTTTAATGTCTTTATCTGATTGCTGGTAGTGTGCTACTTCATTTCTGATTCCGTATTGTTCTTAATTCTCTTGTCTTTATGAATGAGAAGGTCAGACCCAAAGCGACTGGCCAGCACTCTGGATTCAAACACTGAAGAATCATGCACAACTTATAACATGTTAAAGGTATGATAGACAAAATTGCAAACTTTATAGATCTAGTTATGCACTGAGAACATATCACAGAAACGGTTGTTTTTATATTTCTATCAGCATACCTTTTTTCAAATTTTTGCTTATAATTATAGATGTATCAACTATCTGCAACCATGTTGAAACTGATCTAATAGGCACAAGTTCATCGACCTTTAACCTTATGTCCTTACAAGGAAAGATTACACTACATTCCCTTTTCATCAAGTGTCCTTGTTCTTATCCAGAATACTCTGAATCGTCACTGGTTATTCTTGTTGTAAAGATGAGATTATTGTGTATTCCCTCCCAGCAGCAGTGTTTGAATTTCTAACTGATTTTATCGAAGACCTTAACCTTACATTTGTTTTCTTCAATGAGTTATATTCATTGCAAGCAAATTCTCTTGAAGTTGATGATGGGTTTTCTACTGTATTCCCCCATATGGTTGATTATATATGAATTCTTAGGGGCATGTATGTTTGCCTGTGGTAAAATCTTGATTTGGACACCACAAACCATTGTTTAGCACCTACACATTGTATTTAACATCACCTCTGGATTCTGCATTTGTGGACATCTACACTGGAGAAGCTCTCCTGCAAAGGCTCTCTCTTTACAAAATGCAGATTGAATTAATCAGATGAAAAAACAGAGCAATACAATGCTGCTTTTCGTCAAAACAGTGGGGTTTTGCCCGCACATTATGTTAAAGAGCGGACATATGTACCTGAGAATTTCTATATGCATCATGTTAATGTGCCTCTTGAGGGAGCATATCATTGAACAAGATTATTGGCATTTGTTATCTCATTGACTGCTGAAAACTACGGTAATCAACTAGAATCCGATTGCATGATATGCATTAAAATAATTTCCACTACGTCACAGCCAATAATGGACTGACATTGATGGCTGAAAATTTGTCATCTTATTCCTATGCTTTCCCGGAAAACATCATTCCAATTTTCAGTCTATATCAGCATAAACTCTTCCAATTTTCATTTCATAGTTATCTGAATATTGTAGGTCTCTCGTCATCTGTTTAGATGGACAAAAGAAATGGCATATGCAGATTATTATGAGCGTTCACTAACAAACGGTGTTCTCGGCATCCAACGAGGAACTGAGCCCGGAGTGATGATTTATCTGCTTCCTCTAGCCCCTGGAAGTTCCAAAGAAAGAAGTTATCATCATTGGGGAACACCGTTTAATTCATTTTGGTGCTGTTACGGCACAGGTCTAACATTCATTGCCCATCTTACAAGTCTCATTAGTTTGCTTTCTTAGATTTAGTAATTCGGTAGATTTTATTCTCACTGGCTGTATAGGAATTGAATCATTCTCAAAGTTGGGAGATTCCATATATTTTGAGGAGGAAGGAAAGTATCCTGGTCTGTACATCATCCAGTATATATCAAGCAGACTTGATTGGAAATCCGGACAGATTGTTGTGAATCAGACAGTTGATCCTGTTGTCTCTTGGGATCCTTATCTTCGTATCACATTGACCTTTTCTTCAAAGGTAGCCGCTGTTAAAATTAGTAATTACTCATAACATTCCATTAACAAATTGGAAATTAGTACTTAACCTGAATTTGATATGTGCAGGGGTCAGGCCAAACAACTTCCTTGAATTTGCGAATACCGACTTGGACAAGTTCAAATGGAGCAGAGGCAACATTAAATGGCCAGGATTTGCCTCTACCATCCCCAGGTCGGAATACAACTATAATCTCTTAGAATGCTCGATTCTTTTTCATCTTTTAAGAAGACAAGTAACTGAGACATAATCCTGATGCAGGCAATTTTCTATCTGTCACTAAAACATGGAGCTCAGATGACAAATTAACCATTCAATTGCCTCTCAGTCTAAGGACAGAGGCTATTCAAGGTATCTTCAAGTGAGGTTATGGTTTACTATTTTATTTCTTTATTTTTCAATGTAACATCTGTGACAAAGTTTAATTTATTTCGCAGATGATCGGCCTGAGTATGCTTCTATTCAGGCAATTCTTTATGGTCCTTATGTGCTTGCGGGTCATAGCAATGGAGACTGGAACATAACTGAGTCTGCTACATCACTTTCGGATTGGATAACTCCAATTCCTGCCTCATACAATTCTCAGCTTATTACTTTCACCCAAGAATGCAGAAGCACAAAACTTGTTTTAACAAACTCAAACCATTCAATCACAATGGAAAGATTTCCTAAATCTGGAACTGATGCTGCTCTTCATGCCACATTCAGACTCATCTCGAAGGATTCATCTGCCTCTGAATTTTCACCACTCAACGATTTTATTGGCAAATCAGTTATGCTAGAGCCATCTGATTCTCCAGGAATGCTTGTAATTCAGCATGGAACTGATGATGAACTTGTTGTCACAGATTCTTTTAGTGATCAAGGCTCTTCTGTTTTTCGTCTGGTTGCCGGATTGGATGGGGGGGACAGAACAGTATCTTTGGAGTCAGAAACCTACAAAGGCTGCTTTGTGTATACTGGGGTTAACTTCCAATTGGGTGAAAGCATGAAGCTTGGTTGCATTTCAGAGTCAACAGAGGCTGCTTTTAACCGTGCAGCCAGCTTTGTAATCGAAAAAGGATTGAGTGAGTATCATCCCATCAGCTTTGTGGCAAAAGGAGCAAATAGGAATTTTCTTCTGGCGCCATTGCTGAGCTTAAGAGATGAATCTTACACTGTTTATTTCGACTTTCAATCTTAAAGAACAAACAGAACAGGCATCTTTTGTTTTTCCCAGATGGTGGTGGCATTTAGTATCTGTATGTATTCCTCAATAATGACGGACAAAAATAGCGAAAAAGAATCGCTGCTACGCTTGTAAATATTCTCCTTCAAGTGGAATGATCACAATTAATCTATTCTGAATTTAAAATGATATTTTTAGTTTTTAATGGGAATTATTTTTGTTACAAATTTAAATCTGTTTACTCCTTCAATTTTTTTTTTTTTAAATTTACTCTCTTTATCCATATACCTGCTATATAAAAAATAAGAAAACCCGTCCCATGTGATAGAGAATATTGGGATAGAGTAACAATTGTCGATTCATTTATACGTGGTAATTTAGAAACAGAAAGTAGAGATATAATCAGTTATAGACATACTGGTAAAATCTTTAATCATTTCTTTGACGCTTGCGCTCACTCTTCTACTGTGACTGTGACTCAGTGATTGTATATTTGTATATTAAACATGAAGAATAATGCTATTCTAATTAGTTGATATATTTAATTTGTATTTTAACTGATGTGTTATTAATAAAATTTTACTATTTAAATAAGATTTAATAATTAATATCACGTAGACAAGAAAATGAGACAAATAATAAGTTTCTTCATCTTTATCTATTTAATTTTTTTTTTAACATTTTATCACGTGATTTTACTTCTTTATTAACAAAAATAACAAAACAACTAATAAGATAATCCTTTTTCTCATCTAATTAGCAATTTAGTTGAAGGGCGAGCGAGCCGTCAAACAATTTTTATCTAAAATAAGTACTTTCCAAATCCCTTTCAATAATGTAAATGATAAAAATAAATAACAATGCAACCAAAAACTTAAAAAAAAATTGAACTCCTCTTGTTGAAAATAAAATAGTAGGGTAAGGATTTTTTCTTAGTTTTTTCTTTCTCACCTAGTGTCTCTCATAATTTAATGAGTGGCTAAGAATGAATTGTAATTTTTTATATTGACAATCAAATCAATTTTTTTCACTTTATTTATAATTAAACCGGTCTTTTTTAACAAAATTTGGAAAACTAGGACATAATAGGAGAGAAATAGAAATCTAATCTTTGGTATTGATCATTCATTCACTCCTATAAAATAGGCATGCCAAGTTTGACCTGTGTGTGTTATATACCTCAATTAGGCTTCAAGCAAAAGCCCGACCTAGGATTGAAGTCCAGATATAAATTTAAAAATAAAAGTTCAGAGCAGACCTTTTGACAACATGTTAAATTCTTCATAAAATTTCTTTCTTGATTAAAATTAACCTAAATAGTTAAATAAATTCAATCTAACACTTAAATAAATTGTTATTTTAATAAAATTTTTACGCCATCTCATCTCATAACTTGTAGTTATATTTTAAATTCTAATTAAAAATTGTTTTTTGAGAAACTTATAAGAATTTATAGTTATGGAAAAAAAATTATATAATAAAATAAAAAAATTGAAGATTTTTTATTTTTATGAATTATATAAATAAAAATATTAAAATAAATGTTCTTTTCATGGTAAAATTTTGTCGAAAGATATCAATAATTATAATTTATAAATTTATATTTAATCAATTAAACTAGAGACATTGTAGGAATAAAATTTAGATAGGAGTGTTACAAGAATTTTAGAGAGGTGTTTAAAGCTCCACTCAAAAATATAATATTTTTTAATGTATGTGAATGAAAAAATAAGAAAAAGAGATGGGTTGAGAAGTTGGAAAAAGAAATAAATATATAATTAATTGTAAATATACAGTTTTAAAGTCTTTTGAGGATTTGCTCCCTCTTCTATTGTGATTGTATATTAAACATGAAATTGAACATCCCAGGGTAGGTAAGAAAATGAGATAAAAAAACGTTTGTTCATATTTATCTATTTAATTTTTAATAGTTTTATCACCTGATTTTTATCTCTTTATCAACAAAATAAGAAAGCAAAACAATTAATAATATATCCTCTCATATCTATTTTACAGATTCAACCTTTTTAACTCCTCTAGTGAGACACTTGTGCTATGAAATAAATACTTTCCAAACTGAACCTTTCAAAATAGCCAAACTAAACTATCAAGTGTAAAAAATAATAATCCAATAACAGTCACAGAGGCTACTAATAATAACAAATTACAATTATTAAAAAAATATGAAGTCCTCCGAAAAAAAAATCAAAGATACCCCTATAATTTGCTATCGACACCTTAGTGATTTGTTTAATTAATTAGGCCCAACTAAATTACCCTGAACCCAACTATCCAAAGTCCCAAACCCAAGCCCTTTCTTTTTCTTTTTTGAATAATTAAACATAAGTAAAACAAATATAAGAATATAAACCATAAAAAGAGAAAACTAAACAAAAACGGATTCAGATTTTTTTTTTAAGTTTGAACCTACCTGAAATTAATTTTTTGGTACACCCAAATTTTGTGTTTAATATAACAAAACCAAATAAAGTTTTAGTAAATAATGCAATTTATGAGGGCTGGTGTATGTTAGTTGAAATTTGAAAAATCCTAAATATATCCGTTTTTTATACAGAAAAATACATATAAGTGAACTGACATGAATCCGATTCCTTTAATTTTTATGAAAATTGATATTGTTTCCATATTTTATTTTATTTTTGGTTTGGTTAAGGATGTAACATTACTAGACAAACTTAGTCCAAACTTAACTATAAAACATCTCTCTAACGATTACATAAAGCAGATAAAAGACATACCTCAAAAGATAATAATCGGACTTGTATTTAGAGATAAGCTCAATCTGACTATTATCAATATCTTCTAGTAATAATTACTATATATTATATGTGTTGATTATTGCATCTTTACGCAAACACATCTTGTAACTTATCCAAAGTGCAAATGTTAATTATTGCCAAAACTGATATTGGGTCATAGTTATTCACGGCAGCCTACCTCAATTTTACTAGTTATGTTTTATATTTTTTTTTTTTGGGATTAATGCAGAACTTTTATTAGACAAAAAAAAAAATTCAAAAACATTAGCCCGATCAAGAGAATCGATAATTTGGAATGCCCCAATATTGTTGTATTGATGCCATAGTACAACTTATTCAAAACATTTTCTCAACCTAGCCTACTTCATGAGTCTAGTATAAGGATTGATTTGTCAAATGTCTAATCCTCCTAAGTGAAGATTAAACTTTATTTCTACAACCTCCAAATTAAAGAATGAGATAAATATATGAAAATTATCAAGCAAAAAGGTGGTAGTCTACAATGCCAACTTATTTATAGTTTGATTGGGGAGAGAGGTTTGTAGAGAAATCTTTTTCTTTTCAAATTATTCAGAAAAATATGGTATATTTTTAGATAGGTATGAAAAGTAATTTTAAATTTTAGTGGTAGATTATTGACTCTGAGTAAATTTTAGTAGATTGAAATTACCTCATCCTTAGCTTCATTAATAATTTTAAGACCCTATCTATAATTCAACTCCTAGATAAATAGTTTTGAAGTTGTAAATTAATCACATGCCACATTACACTATTGCTCACCATAACATGATATACATGGATAGATAATAGATAATATTTTACGTACTCAGTAAGAAACAAATTCCATGAAAACTTGTACTATATCCATAACATGATATACTATATCCATGATTCTTCATTAGCACTTTCTCTATATATATCACCACAGCTTTTGGGATAATTCATCATTTCATCTCTTTGATTCATCAACAAATAACAAATCAAATGAAGGGTTTTGAATTGTTTAACCTTTTTATTGTGTTTCTCCCGAGCATTTCAGCTTTGGCTAAGGAGTGTTCAAACAAATTACCAGAATCACACCAACTCAGATACCACCTCTTAACATCCAAAAATGAAACCTGGAAACAGGAAGTGCTCAATCACTATCATCTGACACCGTCCGATGACTCGGCGTGGTCGAGTTTGCTGCCGAGAAAGATCCTGAGAGAGGAAGAGGATGATGAGTTTAGCTGGGCAATGATGTACAGGAAAATGAAGAATCCTGGAGAGTTTAAGATGCCGGAAGAAAAGTTTCTCAAGGATGTTTCATTGCATGATGTTCGGTTGGGAAAGGATTCAATGCATTGGCGTGCACAGCAAACGAATTTGGAGTATCTGTTGATGCTTGACGTGGACAGGCTGGTTTGGAGTTTTTGGAAAACGGCCGGTTTGCGGACGAAGGGAAATGCCTATGGAGGTTGGGAGGATCCAACTTCCCAGCTCCGGGGCCATTTTGTAGGTATGTATGAGTTTTACTTTAAAGTACTGTTACTTGCGACTGCTTTTGTGTTTTATGATGATTTGATCTCATGAGTCTGCTCAGTTTCAAATGTCCGGATTTTACAATGCCCTATAGCATTAACTTTGTAAAATCCATATGTCTAGACCTGAACATCATTAATTATTGCAGGTCAAGGTTTTTAGTGTTACAATGCCCTATAGCGTTATATTTAAATTTTAAAATATGTAAATGTCCGCTCTTTTGTTGTTTTGATAAATATTTTAGACTAACAAGCTATATCATACAAACGAATCTCAATGAGATTCATGTCGTTCCAAAGACTCTTAATGCAAAGAATGTTTAAAATATGCCTTAAATTACTCCATGAGGAGATTGAGTTTTTTGGGTGACTGAAGTTGTATTTGTGGATTGTGTGTCATTGAATGGATTATTTTTTTTTCACGTTGATAATCATCCAAATTTTTTATTTCATATATGGTTTCAAATAACTAACTCATTGCTTTTGGATTCTGAAGGACACTACCTGAGTGCATCAGCACATATGTGGGCAAGCACTCACAATGACACGCTCAAAGAGAAAATGTCTGCTGTGGTGTCTGCTCTATTACACTGCCAGAAAAAAATTGGCTCTGGTTATCTCTCTGCTTTTCCATCTAGATACTTTGATCACTTAGAAGCTCTAAAGCCTGTCTGGGCTCCATATTATACCATTCACAAAGTAAAACCTAAATTACTTGCTTCACAGATTGGTTCAAGGATTATGTAACACGTCTTAATCATATAATTTTCTCTAATAACTATTCCACTGTGACTTGCAGATCTTGGCAGGCTTATTGGATCAACATAAATACGCCGATAATGCTCATGCTCTGAAGATGGCAACACGGATGGTTGAGTACTTCCACAATCGTGTTCAGAAAGTTATTCGGAAGTACAGTGTGGCAAGGCATTGGCAATATCTTAATGAGGAACCCGGTGGCATGAATGATGTCCTCTACAGGCTATTCAGCATAACGGTAGGTAATCTTATATGATTCCCTAATTTACATTATTCGAAAGGCAGCATTCTTCTTCAAATTTTCAATAAATTTTCTTGTTTTGAGATCACTATCAGCATATTTGAATTTAGCACAGTAGTAGACTTTTTAATATACTGGTGAGAAGCTGGGATTTACTATTAAATTTGTATTCTAAAATGATTTTATTTTACTTTTACCAGAAAGATCCAAAGCATTTATTTTTGGCTCACCTCTTTGACAAACCATGCTTTCTGGGATTGCTTGCGGTGCAGGTAACAATCATCTGTTTTTTTTTTTTTTCAACCTCTATGAAAATATCTTTTCTGGTATTTGCGAGATTCAACATAAAAAGTTCTCTGTTGTACTCGTAGTCCAACGACATATCTGATTTTCATGTCAATACACATATCCCTCTAGTTATTGGAACTCAAATGCGGTATGAACTTACTGGTGAGCTACTTCACAAGGTAAATTGCCTAACATGAACACGCTGTTGTTGAATGAAATTACATGAAATTCTTTTAATTTTCAACTTTTTTTTGGTATGTCTGAAGGAAATGGGGACTTTCTTCATGGATCTAGTTAACTCTTCACACACTTACGCAACTGGAGGAACATCGGTTGGAGAGTTCTGGTACTTCTTTACAAGCCAAATTATTTTTATTTTTCTACAAAATTATCAATAAGCTAACTTTCATTCTATTGTCTAAATCAATGAATAGGAGGGACCCAAAGCGATTGGCAACCACCCTCGGGACGAATAATGAAGAGTCATGCACAACTTATAACATGCTCAAGGTTTTCTAATTTTACTGTCCTGCATTAACAGCACTAGATTCTTGCATCGTAACTATTCACTAGTTTTTATACTGCATGTGCATAAGACTACACCAGGCCTGCTGCAATTTTGCAGGTCTCCCGCAACCTTTTTAGATGGACAAAAGAATTGGCTTATGCAGATTATTATGAACTAGCCCTGACAAATGGTGTGCTCAGCATCCAACGAGGAACAAGTCCTGGAGTAATGATTTACATGCTTCCTTTAGGTCCCGGAAGTTCCAAGCAAAGAACTGATAATGGATGGGGAACACCATTTGACTCGTTTTGGTGCTGCTATGGAACAGGTCTCAGATTTCATTGCCCATTTTGCAATTTCATTCTTGTGTTCCTGAAATCCACGAGTTCCTTGCTGATCTGATTCTTGCTACCTCGCAGGCATTGAATCATTTTCGAAGTTAGGGGATTCAATTTATTTTGAAGAGAAAGGAAAAAATCCTGGTCTGTACATCATTCAGTATATATCAAGCTCATTCGACTGGAAATCTGGACAGATTGTGCTGAATCAAAAAGTTGATCCTGTTGTCTCTTTAGATCCTTATCTTCATATCACATTGACATTCTCGCCAAAGGTACCAGCTACAGAAGTTAGTGACCTCATAACTTTTCTAGTTTAATTGACATTGATTGAAACATTGTAATGCAGGGGGCAGATAAAGCATCAACCTTGAATTTGCGGATACCAAGCTGGTCAAATTCAAATGATGCAAAGGCAATGTTAAATGGCAAGAGTTTGGCTCTACCTTCTCCAGGTTAGTAGTACTATAATAATCTCTTTGATTGCTTTCTGTTATATGACAAATAGCCAACAGATACAATCCTGATGCAGGAAATTTTCTGTCTATCACTAAAACATGGAGCTCGGATGACAAATTAACAATTCAGCTCCCCCTGAGTCTATGGACAGAGGCTATTAAAGGTGTCTTTATCAGATGCTATCACTTGCATTTTTTTCTTTTCTCCTTTTTTGTTTATTTTTTTGGCTCAATGAATGATCTTCAATTCACAATATTTTCTTCTCCAGATGACCGGCCTAAGTATGCTTCACTTCAGGCAATTCTGTACGGTCCTTACCTGCTAGCGGGTCACAGCGAAGGAGATTGGAACATAACTGAGACAGCTAATTCTCTTTCAGACTGGATTAGCCCAATTCCTGCCTCATATAATTCTCATTTGGTTACTTTTTCCAAGGAGTCCAGGAAATCAAAATTTGTCCTGACAAGCTCAAACACATCCATTATCACAATGGAAAAATTCCATAAATTCGGCACTGACACTGCTGTTCGTGCAACTTTCAGACTTACAATCCTGAAGGATTCATCTTCCTCCGAATATTCATCACACAGAGATTTTATCGGTAAATCAGTAATGCTGGAACCATTTAGTTATCCAGGAATGCTTGTAGCGCTCAAAGGAAAACATCATGAACTTGTGGTAACAAATTCTTCAAGAGCTGAAGGCTCTTCCGTTTTCCGTCTTGTTTCCGGATTGGATGGAAAGGATAATACAGTATCCTTGGAGTCAAAAATCCATAAAGGTTGCTATGTGTACTCATTGAAGTCAGGCAATAGCATGACGCTCAGGTGCCACAAAAGGTCTAAAAAGCCTAAATTTAACCATGCAATCAGCTTTGTAATGGAGAAAGGAAAGAGGAAGTATCATCCTATTAGCTTTTTGGCAAAAGGAGCTAATAGGAACTATCTTCTGGAGCCATTACTGAGCTTTAGAGATGAATCTTATACAGTTTACTTCAACATTCAAGCTTGACAAAATGGGCATGAAGCATGTAATATAGAATAGAATCCTAGTGCGAGTCTTGTTATTTGATGTAACTCGAATCATTTTATATCTTTAGATATAACTTGGAATCATATTGAATTTAGAATCTTGAATGAAATTTGATGATGATGATTATTAATATTTAGAATCTTGAATGGAATTTGGAGTCATGGTTAGTGCAATTTTTGTTTTCTCTAATTAAATGGATTGAAGTTGTGTGGTGCAATATAAAATGTGCAATATCAAATATTGACCAGAAGGGGTGTGTTTATTAAGTTCGTTTAAATAAAAGAGGTAACTGAATCATAGTGAATTTAGTTAATATCATTAACAATAGTATGAGATCTTTTGTTCATTTTTTACCACTTTCTTGGCATGAAATCTCAATATAAACTAAATGATATCATATCCATATCATATGTTTCTTTCTTTTTGAAACAACCCATTTCATGCGTTGATATACTTTCAGAGAGAATCAAAATTTTCATTGCTTAGATTTAAATTGGTGATCGCCGTTTCCTGTGGCTGCGGTTTCTCTCTTATCTAAAGATGCTCTTGCTAATGGTTTAGCCAATTAAGATCTTTAGATTTAACTAGGTGATCGTGGCCTGTAGCTGTTGTTCCCTTCTTATCAAAAGATGCAAATGACTTCCTTAACTATCGCTTTAATTTATTAGTTTTTGTTTTATATTTTTGCTTTTCGACTCCTGCATGGAGTTTCTCAACTTTTTTGCTTCATGATATGATGAAGGGAAAAGCTGACTCTATTCCCCCTTAGTTATGTTTTAGGATATGGTTCTTTCTCACACGCGCGCGCACTCACAAGTATGTTTGTAATATATGAGGCACTGACGAGGTTTTATTTTTCAAAAAAAAAATTATAATCATACCCAGATTTGCCGAGCAATCTGGCCCAACAAATCCACCTGCAATAGAGACAAAGCAAGCTGGTCATCCTTCAGCCTTGCGTGCCCACATGATACTATGTCACCGAATTTATACAAGTGCGCTAATAATTATTTGTTCCTCTAAATGAAATCTAATAACACAAATGAGACTGAAAATCAATTTGTATAATCCTTCAGGGATTTGACAACCCATTTAATTTATTTTATAATAATATAACCATCACTTAAAGTGAGAAATGAGTAGCCGCAACCATAGAAGTTCCTACACTGAAGGATCCCATCAAGACCAACGTAAAACCATATAATTCAAAACAAGAAACATAAACCATTGCAATTTTTTTGACTAATTCAGAAACTCACCAGGTGCATAAAATTTGGGAACATGACTCAGGTTTTTTCTCGCTTATCTTAACCCATTTTCTCTCCCTATACACTTCTTCTCTATCTACATTTGAACACATATCAACAACATCTTCAATGTAGCTTCTCATTGTCGGCAAAGATAGTGAAGGGCTTTGTGTTGTTTAATGTGTTGGGTTACTTTCTAGTCTTGTGCAATTTACCTTCTTGCAAACAGTGCTTAAACAATTTGCCTCAGAAATTTCATTCGCATACGTTTAGATTTGACCTTTTATCAACAAAAAATGAAGCCTGGAAGAAAGAGATGGTCTCTAAATGCCAAATGGCATCTAAGGATGTAGATTTGGAAGCATCAAAGGTCAAAAGTGAAGAAGAAACGTACGAGTCCGAAATCCTGAGGCAGGAGAAAATCCAGGGGGTTTCAAATTGCCTGGAGATTTGAAATAAGGAAGTCTCGTTGCACGATGTTAGCTTGCTTCCCAATTCATTTCAATGGAATGAACAGCAAACAAATTTGAGGTACTTGTTGATGTTGGATGTCGATAGACTGGTATGGAGCTTTAGAAAACTGCAGGTTTTGCCAACTCCAGGGACTCCACATAGAGGCTGGGAGGGTGAAAAAGTGGAGTTCCGGGGTCATTTTGTAGGTATACGCAAAAAAATTTTCAGCTTGTGATGATTGCTAAATCTTCTTCTTTCATTTTTAAAATAGTACATAAATTAAAATAATAATTCCCTCCCCAAACACGATGCAAGCGTAATTCAATCCAATTTTTTTACCATTTTCAAGATTCTTGATAGTTGAATTAACTAGACCAACAATATTTCTTGTACACTTGACAGTCATTTTCAGAAATTTTTCTCTTCCTCCAGCGTAGCACCTCATCCGTCAAATTCACATGTCATCTTCTCACTGGATGCTTGTATAAACCGAAAAAAATCACGGTTTCATACATATTATTGGATTCTTGTCAGGCATGTATTTATTTTCACTAGATTAGTTAAGAGATACTTATGACAAGAATAAGATTTATGTGTGTTGCAAGAATCCAACAAATATATATCGGTAATACGTAAGACTTTCTTAGACCAACAACGAGGAGTTTTCACCTTTGTTAGTTCATTTTCTCGGAAATTCGGTACCTAGTTCACTATAAAAATTCAAGTTGCTAGGGATTCAAATAGAGAACTTGGTTTTGGAATATTGAAGGGCATTACTTGAGTGCAACAGCCCTAATGTGGGCAAGTACACACAACGAAGTTATCAAACAAAGAATGACTGCACTTGTGTCCTCTCTATTCCAATGCCAGAAAAAAATCGGAACAGGATATCTTTCAGCTTTTCCGACTGAGTTTTTTGACCGTCTCGACAGATTAGTATTTGTTTGGGCACCTTACTACACAATTCACAAGGTTAAATTCTACTTGAATAATTTGGATCTGTCACAATAATCCACTTGGTGAAGGTAAGACATGAGATAATTAATTATTTTGCTTTGACAGATCCTGGCAGGCTTATTGGATCAATACACATTTGCCTATAATGGTCAAGCTTTGAACATTACAGTGTGAATGGTTGATTATTTTAACATTCGTATCCAAAATTTAATAGCAAATACCAGCTTAGAGAGGCATTATCAAACGCTTAATGAAGAACGTGGTGGCATTAATGATGTGCTTCACAGGTTATTTGGAATAACGATGAGTAATTTTATTATATAATAGAAAGAGAATTTTATTTTTAAAAAAAAACTATTAAAACAACTAAGAAGAAAGACACTTAATTAGAAAGATATTATCAATTTTATTTGGATTCTGTTTTATTTACAATAATAAACAGTATACACTTAATTGTTTGTTCACTTGTAGGGTTGAGGAATCAAAATCTATAATAGAAATGACTTATGGTATTTATTTATTTATTTAAATAGAAGAGAATAATTGGTGGGCCCATACATTTTAAGTCAAGGAACAAGAACTTGATTTCGATGGAAGTAGCAAATCAGGTTCTCAGTCCTAAACAAGAAAGTAGTAGGAGTTCTCATTCCTTTTTTTTTTTAAAAGAAAAGAGAGATGGGAGAGCCCAAATCAATTTTTACCCTCCTTTCCACCTCCAAGATTCGAACCAGAGCCCACATAAGTGAGGGGCAACAGATTGCACTACCAACCAACTCAGCTATGCCCTCGAGGGCAGGAGTTCTCATTCCTTGAACTCATCATATTTACTCTATTCAAGTCTCATAATTTCACTTTTATCTTCAATTAAAATAATATTAATATTATTATTTTCATTAGTATTATTATGATTATTAATTAAAATATTTTTTAAATAAAAAATACTTTAATTAATAATCATTATAATAATAATGACAATAATTAAATAAAAATATGTTAATAATTTAAAATAATTCATTCCCGTTACTAATTCGTAAATGCACTATTAAACTTTAGTATAACTTGAATTAATTTTTTGTGTCGGACCGGAGGCCTGTTTTGAACGCAGGAACTAGACCAGATCAGCCGCCTTGAGAGACATTTAGCCTTATGATAAGGCCCAAGACGCTGGTCTGTTGGGCTGGACAGCCCCATTAATCCAGCCTTGAAAAGTCAAAATCTTGTCGGAAAAAAATAATAACAAAAAATACAACTAAAAAATGTTCTTTATTTTGCAACTTTTTTATCATTTTTTTACATGCCATAGTTAAATCTCCTCCCATTTTGATACAAATAATGAATACTAACCCTTAGCCTTTTGTATTGCCCGAAGATTTTATCTTCAAACAATTTAGTGCTCACGTCAGTTTGAGATTTTCATTAAACGTTAGTGCTTTATATTTATATAGCCAAGAGGCCAAAGCTTTGAAATTTTGTTGAGATTACTTTCGGACACAATTTGTTAATGTTACCGTGCCCAGAACGATCCAAAGCGCTTGAAGTTGGCTGAACTCTTTGTCAAACCATGCTTTCCGGAAATCCTTGGAGCCAAGGTAATCCCTTCCGCAAATCGTATAGGCTATATAGATTCCAATTGCAGAAGGACAAAATTATGTGAAGATTATATATATAGAAGAAGATGAATTCAGAAGTCAAAATAATTTGTTCCTTACTCTTGTGCATGCTCTGATGTTCTTCCTGCCATCTGTGTCCTAAAGACCGGGCATTAAGTTAATAAAAAAATAATGTTTAATTCTTTATATAAAATCTATTTTTAATATAACCATGTATTTATTTATTTATTTTACTTTTGTTACATTCTAGTCTTTTTAAGTGATAGTCGCCTATGTGAATATTTAAAATGTAATTGGGAAAACATAAAACCTTAGAAAAAGAAAATGAAGGGTTTTGTGTTCTATAGTGAGATTATATTTTTTAAAATATTAAATTAATTTAGCCTCACAATATTGTCCCACTGTAGGATCTACCATGCATCCAACTAAATGATAAATCATAATTGGTTGGGGCATACTTCCGCTCTCTTCATTGGAAGGCCCAGAACGCGTGGCATGTGACACCGAACCCACACAATTTGGCTCTTTATGATTGTGCAAAAAGCCAACACACAATTTTAAAAAAGCAGAGTATCTCGCTACACCTTGGGATCTTATTTACTCTAGGAACTTCGGTCTCAGGATTTGTTACTGTATCCCTCATTATGATATATTACATACAATATTGTAAAATTCGATGGTGTCAGTAATAGAAAACTTGCAAGAAAAACGAAAAATTAGAGATTTTCAATAGAGAGTGCGGCCACTATACCAAACAACAACAGCCCTGCAATGTAGATATATATGTATATATATACACCCTGAATATTTGTTGATATTGCCTTCTGATTCGAATTTTTATTGTTACCATGCCTAGAAAGATCTAAAGCACATGAAATATTGAATCACTTAATAAAGGCCAATGCGCGGTGAATTTAACTTCAGAAAATATTCTGATGACAATAAAGAAGAAATTAATAGCATAACACAAAGCAAAGTAAAGCATCCTTAAAGCCAAATTATTCTCTTCTACAGGCAAAAAAACTAGAAACCCTAGCGAACACTATCCATGCCTTGATAGTGGTGCAGAAAATACCAAAAATTCATTTTCGGAGAAGTATTATCCGGGCAAATAGGAATGTCTGCCGTTTTCTTACCATCTAAAGAGATCTCCGAACAAGTTTTTGAGATGAACGGAAGGTGATAAATGAAATTGCTTCTCCTTCCCCACTTGGTTGCATTGCACAATCTTGCACTCATCTTATATCCCATGAACAAAGATTCATCACCCAAGCTCTCCATCTCCCTCCATTCCATATTTGTAAAATCGATCCAGTAAACTTTAAATCCGGGCAAGTTTCCGTAATCAACTATCAACAACTTATCTTTCGAGACCCCGAGTCTTGTACGTTTGATCCTCAGTCTGGGGTGCCCTTCATCTTAGGAACCAACAATTCACAGCAACTTAAATCGAATACCCCAATGTGAAAATCACTCGTTAGAGCGAAAATCCTGCCTTTGAAGATAACAATGTCCATGACGATCCAGGGATTACTTGGGCCAGAAGAGTAACTGAGCCACGCGTTGTATCCACTTACGCAGAAACACACGTTGGAACTCCAACGTGTGCGAGAGAGCACAGCAATGAGAAAACGACCAGGATAAGATTCAATGGAAGCAACAATGGCTTGATCATCATACCTGTACCATTGATTGATTGGTTGGGGCACTTTAGAGAATTTCAGTTCTTGGCCTGTGATAGGATTTTTTAGCCAAATGTTCCTGATATCATCTCCAAATATCAAGAAACCACTTGATACGCCAAGCCAGTTGTTGCGATAGAAATTACTCTTTCCTCTTGTTGTAATGAAACTCATCAATGGGGCTGGTGATGCCATAATGTGTTTGGTTTCTAGGAAACTCTTTCTCGATTCGTGGCATACACAGCCGAAGGCCAGAAAATCAGCAAGGGTGAGTTTGTTGCAGATGAAATACAGAAGGTCTTTTGGAAGATCGGCCCATTCATTGCAGCCATTGCACTTTTTCTTTCGGCTTGCCGTTGATGCAATAATAATTAATAGATGTTTAAATAACAAACAGAACGACCCAAAAAAAGAAAATTTATAATCAAGCATAAGAATCAGATAAATAAATGTAGTGCAATTTAATTCATTTTAAGACTTCAAATTTATTATTTTAAGATATTCTTGGGGGAAATTTTGAACGACTAGAAATTAATTGTCCTAATTTTAAAATATTTATTTTTGACATGTCCCTAAAGTTTAGGTGGATTATGTACCTCCACCATTTCTATTATAATCATTTGGGAGAATAAATTTAAAATATATCATAAATAATACAACTAATAAATATATATAAAATATGTATAATTGAATTTTGTATAACTATCACTCCCATATTGGTTTTTTAAAATAATTGCATACATAAAATCATATCATTTGTTTATTATATGACTAACATGGTATCTAAAAGGTATTTTAAAATTTCTCCATTCAAAGAACAGGTTTGGGAATCCTTAGATGTACTCAAGGAGAAATCTTGTGGATACCTAATCCCCATATAGCTTATTATTTTTGCTCCAAACTTAATTTAATAAACTTCATTTTAAGCTTCTAAGAAAAAAAAATATAAACTAAATTAAAACATAATTAGTTACTAACTAATTAGTATCATAAAAAATCAAAGTAAACAAAAGATCTTCCAAAATTCTCTGTCAAATTAAGATCACGTGGTAACGATTTGTGCTTATACATTTGAGTAAGTAGATCAACTTTTAAAATCAAAACACTAAGTAGTTTAATTAACACAACAAGAGTAGATAATCATGATCAGTAACTATAAAACGAACATTCAACAACACCTAAAGTTGCTGATGACTGCAATTGTGGTCGTAGATCATAGCGATTACTGCCACCTCTCTCTCGTTTTTGCATATCTGTTGCAAATAATCTAATCAAATTAGGTTTTGTAATGCTTTAAATTTGGGTAAATGTATCAAATTTTGAAATCATAGAGTACCAAGCAATTTAACGCCACAAGAATAGATAATCATGATTTTCAACTACGCAAGGAACATTCAATGATACCTGAAGTTGAGGATATTGTAGTTGCAAATTATAGGGATTACTGTGGCCTCTCCCTCGTTTTGTAGCTCTATTACAGAAATTCTAATCAAATTAGGGTCTGTAACGTTTATACACTGTAGTAAGCGTATCAACTTGTGAAACTTGTAAATGAGTTGCGATTGTTCATTTTTAGTTACTCTATTATAACAAATAATTCAATGCATAAAGTTGTCAAATTAAGATAGTTGTTACTAACAAATATCAATTCACATTATCTACATATGGTTATATGGAAAAAAAACAACGAAACTCTCGTGGTTTAGTAAAATTATTATGGAAACACCCTTATTTAGAGAAATGAAAATTCTTTTTGATAATAATGCCAAAATGAAATACATTTGCGTCATTATTAAGGTTTGCAAAACCTCCAGGTATCGCAATGCCTGGACCAAGGCCGAGTTTTTAATTTGGGTTTTTATATCTGGATTTTAAAATTTTGTAATATTATATACACATACTCTTTTTGTAATTTTATAATTTTTAAAGTTATTTCAATGAAATTGGAAATAAAAATATAAACTTTAAATGTTTAAAACTATACATATATGTAATAGATGAGTTAAATAAATATAAAATTTAAAATAATATATATTTTATAATTCTTTTTAATAAAATATGGGTTCTGAGTTTATCAAATGATGCCTAATATTGACCCAACTAGCTCCACCATACTCAGCCTGCATCGCTTGGGTCCAGTCCAAGCAAGTATTTTTGTCCCCCCTAGACATTATGGTTATATGAATCATTCTCAAACACAGGTATCCGCATTTTTTTAAATGCGGATTTGAATTTTACAGTGTCATAAACTCCCAAAAATCAATTTATAATACATTAAAAATAACTTTTACAACCTTGTAAAATCTCGAATCTATGTTTTAAAAAATTCGAACACCCAAAATAAAAAATTATAATCAAATTGTATAATTATCCTGAAAGCAATTTGTGTGACAGTTTCTTAAATAAAAAAATCTCCCCTTAATCACTTCATTGAATCATACGAATCACGTTATCATTTTCCCTTTATATATTATTTATTAAACAAGATAAGGGTGTCGTTGTCATTTTCTCTTTCCATATTATCTATCAAATAACATAGAGTATCATTGTCATTTTCTCTTTACATATTACCTATGAAACAACATAGGGTGTCGTACTGTCGTTGTCATTTTCTCTTTACATGTTACCTAAGTAAAAACCTTGAGAGCATGATCAGGATTAGAGATGAGTATTAGGCCGAACGGTGATCACAAATTAAGTTTTTTAAAAAAAAAAAAAGAAAGGGAGGATGGGCAAGTCCAAATCAATTTTTACCTCTCTTCTCACTCCCAAGGCTCGAACCTGAGCCCACACAAGTGAGGGGCGACAAATTACACTGCTAACCAACTCGACTATGCCCTTATGGCTTTTTTTTTTTTAAAGAGAAAGAGGGTGGACAAGCCCAAATCAATTTTTACCCCCCTCCCCACCCCCAAGGCTCGAACCCGAGTCCACACAAATGAGGGGCGATAGATTACACTGCCAACTAACTCGGCTACGCCCTTGGGGGCGCTCACAAATTAAGTTTGAGATAATATTATAGTCACAACTACTAGCGTATTGCATTAACATGTGGCCATTGTTAAATACAAATTTGATTACAAATAAAAGACAGACCTTTCTAATTCGTGATTATTAAAAAAAATAACCTTAACCCAAATAAACAAATATAACCAGTTTTTCATGTTACATTGTGATACAAACATATGATGACGAAATTTTGATCGGATCAAATCCTATCTCGGCCGAGTCGTTATCTTAACAAGCATTAAGCAACGGCTTCCCGCATAAACATTTATTGCTCTCAAAAGACGATGCATCGAGGTGATCGAACGGCGAACCGGCCGGAATCTTCCCACAAAGATTATTATGACTCAAATCTAAATACCCGATATACGATGTGCCGGACAAAGTTCTGGGAATCGGCCCGCTTAATTTGTTGTACGATAAATCAAGCACCATAAAATAAGATTTCGGCCCAAAAGCGTCCGGTATTTTCCCTTCAAGCGAGTTTTTACTGAGATTTAAACTATTGACCCCAGAAGTCAATAAACTCGCTGGTATGACGCCCGACAATCGGTTAAAATCAAGATTAAGTGTTGACAAGGACGGCATTTTACCTAACGAAGCTGGTATCGGCCCCGATATTTGGTTGGTCGACAAGTCCAAATCAGTCAGACGATTAACTCTCGAAATGGAGCTTGGAATCGTCCCCGAAATCTGATTCCCAGACAGAAAAGCCCGGCTCAACATATGGAGTCGCCCGAAACATCCCGGGATCGGCCCCGAAATTCTATTGTTGCGTACATCTAGATGCATCAACCTAGAAAGATTGCCAATGGAACCAGGAATCGGACCCGATAAGTAGTTATCGGCGATATTTAACACAGAGAGTCTGTGAAGCTTCCCGACATCTCGGGGAATCTCGCCCGATATCTTGTTCCCTGTTAAATCAAGAATACGGAGAAAGGGGAGCGAAGTAATGCAACGTGGGATTTCGCCGGAGATGCCTTCCCAGTCGGTGAGTGTTAAGCTGGAGAGGTGCGGGAGTTTACACACAGCGGACGAGATAAACCCGGTCATATACCCGATTCTATGGGCCCTTTGGAATATCGGGTCCTCGGACTTGCCACGGAGGGCGATCTCAGCGACCTGGTGTGTTTCCGGGTCGCAACTAACGCCGTACCAGTTGTGGCAACAGTCGTTACCCGTCCAAGAATTAAAGATGCCTATGTAAGGCTCGTGCAGGGCAGATTTGAAGGCTAAAAGCGCTGCCCGGTCTGACGGCGGGCAGCAGTTAACGACGAAAGAACTAACGGCGAGGAAGATTATCAGTAGCTCTGTACCGTGAAACGCGACACCAGCCATGTTGTTTGGTTTGATCCAAAACGGCGAGTTTCGTAACGTTGGGGAGTGAGGTGATGGCGGATTGAGCATGGAAGTGTGAGCAAACGTTCTTATTATATAATGGGGATATTTTTAGGACGATTTTGCCCCTAACGTGGAATTTAGCTGATGCTTCGTGATCGGGCCTGCCACATGACTTGAAAATTATAGTGTTTCTTATATTTGACATTTGCAAATGATTGTTCGGACTAGGGTTTATCCTGGATGAAGCCAGACTTTTAAGAAGATTCTCTACGTGTATAACAGAACCAATTATTTCTTAAGGTATTAAGAAATTTAGGTCTCAATACTTGTACGAGTCGTGATAATCATGGTTAGGATTTAATTACGTATATATTTCTATTTAAGAAAAATAATAAACAAACACAAGGGGCGACAAATGGCAACAGAATAGTCTGTATTAATCTCCACAGGTCTATAAATAAAGTGATTAAATTTGTCAAGAATTACAATTGTTTTTGTCACCATCTTATCTAATTCTTTAAGCCAATTATTAATGCTCTTTGTCTGATAACTATCAACGAATCGTTAGGTCAAAGTAAATAAGTGTAAAATAACAGCGGAAGCAGCCCATGGGGTATTGAAAAACAATCTTGTTTCAAGATTGCCTTGCACGACTTGTTCCAAGGATTTTTCTTTTAAAGTCGAAAACATTCCTAATTTCCTGAGC
The DNA here is from genome assembly GCA_030449905.1 of Luvunga scandens. NCBI lineage: Eukaryota > Viridiplantae > Streptophyta > Magnoliopsida > Sapindales > Rutaceae > Luvunga > Luvunga scandens. Next base: position 2,056,147 of record JASUUG010001021.1, on the reverse strand, counting down.
ACAGCAAAGCAATGCTCCTTGAAAAATCATGAAAAAGAGTTCATTATTTTGACAAAATCCTTTATAAAAAAAAAAAAGTACTGTAAGAGAGTTCATTATTAATTCCTCAAGTCTTTATACCGAACCGAGCTACGCTTTTACTATACAATTCATAATATTTTGAGAAACAAAATGGTAGTTTCCAAAGTCTGTCATCACATACATAAGGCAACTAAATGTTTTCTATTGTGAAGAAAAATAAACAAGTATACATCTCTTGAACAATAGTAGGTCAGACAATTCTATAATTTTATCGAAGAATTTCATTACAACTTTCCTTTCTGATCAACACTGTTATTGGTCAATTATCCATGAAAATCAATAATAACTATGAAATAATGTCGTCAATGTTCCACAATCACAACTATCGAAACTACCTTGCCTCCTTGTTCAAAATGTTTTATGTATGTATTTTTTAATAAATCACCTATGCCGCTATTCTCTGTATTCATCATTCAAAACTGATAGCAATTGGGCTCTTCACTGTACATTTGGCAGAAACCCAGCTCAAATACGCCTGGGCAGAAGATGCATTAGTTTTTCCTGTTCTAGTGAATGTCACCGAGTATGTCATCTTTTGATTTTTTGCTGTAAAAGATATATTATGAGGTTGTACAGTAATCTCCACTCCTTCAGGGGCAACAATTTGGCGAGTGTAGAATGAATTAGCTTTTCCAACGTTTGTTACTGTTCTATGATATGTCTGAGGACTGTACCCCAATTTGACGGAAAAAGAAGGATAATTTAGTTCTGCTTCTGGTATGCTTGATACTTTTGAGCACTGAACATCACGATCCACAATGCTTTGCACCTGTTGGTCTGTGTAATTCAAGCCACATAAATAAGGAATGTAATCATCGGGCTGGATATCGTAAACAAGTCCTGGATCATTTGCTTTTGATGGGTTAACATGGCCTGCACCAACCGCATACAGATCAGCTGGAAGACGAGTGCAATCAAGAATTGGCTTGCCTTCAAGGTTTACTGTATCAGCCGTAGTCATCATGGCAGATTTTATAGCAGCATGTGACCAGTTAGGATGAGCACTTTTGAGCAAAGCTGCAATACCACTGAGATGCGGGCAAGCCATTGATGTGCCTGAAACTATGTCAAATCTGTATAGTCTATTTGTTTGGGGCTCCACAGTAGTTCTCCAGGCTGCTATAATGTTCAAGCCAGGTCCAATAATGTCTGGCTTCAAGATTCCAGGGCTTATTCTGCTGGGTCCTCTTCCAGAGAAAGCAGCAACCTGAGGAGTAGATCCTCCGCCAATTACAGTTCCTTTCATCACTATTGCAGCAGTTGGTGACGATGTTGAATTTATATAGGCTTTTATGCTCTCCGCCACTGTATAACTTACACGCACATTTGGAAGTGAATTACGTTGGATTAAAGTAGTGTCACCAAAAAGTTCGTCATTCATTAAAATCACGGCAGCAGCACCAGCATTCAAGACATAATCACCAACTGCACCTCTTTGGCATAATACTACTTTGCCTTTGACATCAACACTTTTCAAAGTTTCTGGGGAGCAGAATGTTGTTGTCGAATGATTCCTTGCCTCGGGATAAACAAGAGGTAATTGCTTGGAAGGGATATCTGTCCATTGCCAAAGTGCCTCACCGTCGAATGTTTCTTGATTTCCGAGCCGAACCGATATAGTTATGCCTCTGTCAATGGTGCTTGCTCCCACAGTAAGCATCCATGGAGCGTCATTAACTAAAGTATAATGATTTGGTCCAAAATTCCCCGCCGCAATACTCACAAAAATGCCTCTCCGAATTGCGGCAAATGTTGCTTTTGCAATTCCGTTATCATAGAATTGCGATAAACCAAGGCCAAATGAAAGAGAAAGCACATCAACGCCATCTTCAATAGCCGCGTCAATTCCTGCAATAACTGCACTCTCGGGGCAATAAATGTCGGGATTACAAACTTTGTATGCTGCCAAGTGAGCTAAAGGCGCCATGCCTACTGCGGTGCCATTGGCCTGACCAAATATATTTGCACCATGCACGAAATTCCCAGCGGCCGTGCTTGCCGTATGGGTTCCATGCCCAGAATAATCAGTAGCTGAGCCATCTTTGCCACAAAAAAAATTTCTTACCCCAATTAGCTTATTATTGCAAGTCGCCCCTACTAATTCACATTTTCCTCTCCACTTTGCTGGTGGTGGAGGCATGCCTTCATCGTTAAATGAAGGATGACCAGGTGTTATACCTGTGTCCAAAACTCCAATAATTACTCCTTTTCCGAAATTCGATTCTTTCCAAAATCCTGAACTTTTATGCAAACCCAAGAATCCAGGACTGCGGGTTGTATGTAAATGCAATGTATTTTCAACATGGGCTGATATAAACCCTTTCTTTGTTTCCATGGCCTTTACTTCCTCCGCTGTCAATCTTGCAGCAAAACCCGAAATCACATGCTTATAGAAATATAGCATCCGTGATGATTGACTATGATCACGATCGCTTGAGTTTGAGATGGTAGCTTGTGGCAGGAATGAATGGTACCAGCTTTCTAAATCACCTTGCTCTGGCTTTTGCACGTAAATTATGTAGGTTTGTAATCCATTTTTGTCACTCTCATTGCTAGTACGCACAGCAATTATTGCTGGGGAGACATTGATTATGATAAAAACGAGACTACCTAAAATGGCTCCCATGTTTAACATTTTACCACTCATTATTCTCTCAATATGACACAAAGAATCGGAAAGTGTTAATGTTTTGATAAGCTGATGCATGAATTAATCCCATTCACACACGCACATATTTATATATAGTGTATAATAGAGAAAGAGACAACACAAATTACTAACAAGAAGCTAGCAAACAGTTGTGAATGAATTTTAAAATAGATGGAACACATATTGTCATATGGGGTTGTGAATTTTTATTAGGATTTGGTAATACCCGCTACGTTATGTCGTTATGCGGTTAATAACGATTAACAAAAGATATATATAACTTTATGTTACACTAAATTTTGAGGGTAAGTTTGGCTAATTACAGTTTAATTTATTAAATAACTAACACTGAAAATATTGTGTACATGTTGGTTTGCTGGCATAAACTTACTATAGATTCAATTCGCAAGGACTCCCGCGGATTCTGCTTCAACATTAGTTGGTCTTGCTTACAAGCTATCCTTAATTCATTCTGTACATATATATTAAAAGTGTTGGGTAGCAAAAGTACAAAAGATGTACAAAGAGAGAGTTCATCAACAACCCCCCCCCCCCCCACACACACCTCATATGAGCAAAACCGTACCAAATTATTGGTTCAGTAAGACCATTAATTCCAACAAGTACTTTATGTATGTAATAGAAATTGTTTAACTCAAAAATGTAAGCTGATAGGTAAGGACATAATAATAGTATTTAAGACCACTTTTAACAATCTCCTTACGTGAAAAATGGGCTAAGAGTTAAGACAAGAGGTCATAGATCGATTGAAAGACAAGAGTCTGAAATTGAGCTGGTAAATTGATGAAATAATTGATAAAATATGCACGTTTAGGAGAATCACCCGAACTTAAGACATTAACTCTGATACTATATTAAAAAAATCTCTTGATCCAAAAACTTAATTCCTACATAATATTCGAGATAAGGTTTAAGGATATCCTTGATTCTTGAAGATATATAGAAATCAAAATATTTTGAGGTGGCCGCCGCTAGCAAGGCAAGTATCATACACATACAGAAGAATTTAACTGTCCCATTTTTTTTCCTCTTTCTCTGCATGTGGTAAGCTTTACGTCTCTGCCGCTACCGCCTCCCAGGGAATATAAGTAAATTTCTTTCTGCACCGTCAGATTTATGTAAGCAGACCCCACGGCTTCAATGCAATACGACGTTGAGTCGTTATCACACTTAATTTTGTTCACGTGTGCTGTCTTTAATTCGCTCTTTATTACATTGTGATCAGATGCCAGCCATGGCCAGCAAGATTTGATATTATAACTCAAGGCCATATGTGTTTGTTCTCCCGTGTAAATTACATGCGATTTACTGTAATGTTTTGGTTCAGGTTTTAAAAATTTCACAACTTAGATTATATGTGCACGAGTATTGTAGAGAGTACTTCCATAAAATGTAAACACATTGGTACTTGTACTTTTATATATATATATAGGCAAATGTTAAGTTACATGCAAATGTAATTTACTCCTCTCACACAAGTGATGTGGGTCTCATCTCTATGTTACTGTAACTGTGAGAGGAGTAAATTACATTTACATATAACTTAGGGAACTCCATATATATATTATTTATACAATGAAAGATGACACATCAGTGATAGTTGATTTAATTAGTTTTTTTTTTTATTAGTACAGAGTTTAAACAATCTTTAACCACATATAAAATTCGAGATTTTTGGCTCAAATCATAATACATCTTCAATATAATAAAATACTCTGTATGTACCACATGTTGGCATCACACTATTTATTCAATTTTAATTCACTGCAGCGAAATGCTTATCCATTCATATTTGAGAATTCTAAAGTTCGAGCTCTGGAGGCTACTCGCCCGATCACATAGGTGGAAGTCATTTATATTGCATGGTGCTACGTATAAAAGAAATAAAAATCTACACACACACACACACATATATATATATATATGCACGTTCATTCAATTTTGTGTATCATGAAAATTTCATCTCAATTTTTATGTAAATCCATCTCAATTTCATGAAGTATAACCACAAGATATAGTATATTATTAATACATTAAAAGAAACTCTTTATATTAATTATTAGAGACGAAGCTAATATATTTTTGAAGGAAAATTTATATGAAAAGATGCATTGTACCCCTCGCATGTTCATAATCTACAACGTAATAACTAAGATAAAAAGCAAATATATAGTACCTTTTGTTGAAAATGTTACGTAGTTACACAAACATATCTATTGACGATATATATTTCGGGATCAGACCCGATAAACTGAACCCTATCTCGGGCCGATACATTAGCTTTAACAAGCCCTAAGCGGCTTCCCGCATAGACATTTATTGTAAGCAAACGATGAAGCTTCAAGATGATCGAACGGTGAGCCGGCCGGAATCCTCCCACAAAGATAGTTATGACTCAAGTCCAAATGCCCGATATACGACGCAGCCGACAATGTTCTCGGAATCGGCCCGCTCAATTTGTTATATGCTAAATCAATCATTGTAAAATAAGATCCCGGTCCGAAAACATCTGGTATTTTTCCTTCGAGCAAGTTTTTACTGAGATTTAAATTACTGATCCCAGAGGTCATTAAACTTGCGGGTATGGGACCCGATAACTTGTTAAAATCAAGATTAAGAGTTGCCAATACCGCCATTTTACCCAGTGAAGCCGGTATCGTACCCGATATTTGGTTCATCGACAAGTCCAAATCGGCAAGACGATAAATCCTCGAAATGGAACTCGGGATTGTTCCCGAAATCTGATTCCGAGACAGCAAAGCCCGGCTCATCATTCGGAGCTGGCCGATACTTCCAGGAATCGGGCCCGAAATTCTATTGTTACGCCAGTCAAGATGCATCAAGCTGGAAAGATTACCAATGGAAGGGGGAATCGTGCCCGATATGTTGTTTTCGGCGATATTTAAGACTGTGAGTCTGTGAAGCCGGCCGATATCTCGAGGAATGTCGCCCGATAACTTGTTTCCGATTAAATCAAGAATGCGGAGAAACGGAATTGAAGAAATGCAGCGTGGGATTTCCCCGGTGATGCCTTTCCAGTCAGCGAGCGTGAAACTGGAGAGACGCGTGAGCTTACACACAGCGGGTGAGATATAGCCGGTCATGTACCCGGTTCGGTGGGCCCGCTCGAATATCGGGTCCTCGGACTCGCCACGTAGGTTAACATCAGCGACCCGGTGAGTTTCCTGGTCACAGCTAATACCGTACCAGTTGTGGCAACAGTCGTTGCCCGTCCACGAATTGAAGATGCCCAAATATGGCTCGTGGAGGGCAGCTTTGAAGGCTAAGAGTGCTGCCCGGTCTGACGGCGGGCAGCAGTTAACGACGGAAGAACTAACGGCAAGGAAGATTAGAAGAAGCTGTGCAGTGTAAAACGCGACACCACCACCCATGTTGTTTTTTGCTTGATCTAAAACGGTGAGTTTTGGGTTTACGTTGGGAAGTGAAGTGGATTGAATTTTGAGCATGGGCATGGAAAGAGAATACGTTGTTATTTATATAGCGGTGATAATTTTGTGACTATTTTGCCCGGACGTGGATTCTAATCGTGTGCATGCCACGTGTCACCCAATTTTATTTTATTGCCCTTTTTCTTTTGGGTACAAAAATTGCAATGACAATATTTCTTACTTTTGGCCATTGCAAATGATAAACTTGCACACGATTGATGAAATTATATATACAACCAATGTAGTCCAACAGTAACTCATTTCGAGGAAACGACGTTCAATTTTCATGTGTATAGAAAAAGAATTTTCCATAATTTTGAATCCAAACTCGATTAATTTTGAATCCAAAATATTCGAATTGTGCTTAAAACAAATATGATTGCAGCGCAATCTAAACATATTTTTAATTAATTGTGTTTATTTATTTGTCTGCAATCTAAATAAATCTGAATTTATCTAAAGTCTAAATAAATTTAAATGAAAATGTATGAATGACATGTTTATTCTTTTTTTTTCAACATCTAAATAAAAAAAAAATTAACAACTGATAGTTTGACACAAATATCCTTTTAAGTAATGCATATATTTATTTTTTACAATTTATAAAAAATAATACTATAATTTTTTAATTTAATTTTATAATAAAAGATTTAATTATAACACTAATTTTTATTATAAAGTCAATACTGTTTTTTTAGTTTTAATTCATTACGTGGATATAATCTGATTTGTTCAAATTTCATTATAAAATTATTAATACTCATATATATATATATATATATATATAACACATCACGATCAATTGCTTTCAAATAATAGGCATATCAATTACATCAAGGTCGATCACTTTATAAAACATTGAAAATATTCGGACCGTTAGTTTCAATGTAATACTATGAGTGTGAGAGTTGCAATGATTTTTTTTTTTTTCATCTATCATTTTCTTACCATTTGTGCATAATGCAAATTGGCAGTGAGACCACCAATAATAGAAGAAGAAGAACTCAATATGGATAAGCTTCAAGTGAGAGAGGAAAGTACCAAACAAAGAGTTTTAATTGATTTCGGTGAACGAAGCATCATGTCTAAATTACATACATGGGATGTTGAAAGACGTGGCAATTTCAGGTCCATTATTCATTAATAGGATAATATAATTTTTTTTAATAATTATGGTTCTTTGCAGGATGAATGTCTGCAAGACTGCAATTATATAAATTAAATTAAAGACATCTCTCAAAACCCACAATTAAAAATATTTCTGTTTACTAAAATTAATGCAATATCACAAGGATTGGTTATTAATGGTACAAGTTCAGAAAGGATTCACTTTTGGCATAGAAAGTTTACAAATATTTTTTTCACTTTACTGACATTTAATTTACATGTTTTATAAATCGAATAAAAATATCAACAACATATTGCATTAATTTTTAGTATCTAACACTATTGACCATTGTGGATTAGGATTTTCTCTTTATTTTTTTTCTCTCCTAGTCTTTTTTAATCTTTCAAATTTAATAGAAAAAATTAATTTAATTGTAAACAGCTTGGCTGACTAAAAAAATGATTTATGTCTGCAGTCAATCTGGTTCAAGTAATTACACAAAAAAAAAAGAATAGTATTTAGTATATGAGGTCAAAAAATAATTGTATGATGTTAAATTCAAACTTTATGACAGATAAATGTCTTCAACGCAGAACAGCTCATTATATGTACTTCTTAATTCATTATTGCACTAGTAAGATTACGTAGTGCAAAAACATGAATCTTTTGCAAATCAAACTTTTTTTGTCCACAATTTTGGACAAATAATTGAGGGCACGTTCAAAGCAAGTAGCAAAGCATATGCAATGTCAAAAAAAAATTATAATTAATCTAGTAGCAAAGCATAGGGTCCGGTAAATGTCAGCATCGTTCTTGATTGACCCGTGAGGATATGAATCTTTGTCTCCTTGGTAGGGGTCATCAATGTGCTATTTAGGAAGTAGTCTATTATAATTAATGCAGCCGCAGCGATACATCTCATGAACGAGTAATGTCCACCGTTCGTTTGCCTTACCATCATAATGTAGATTGTAGAAACTGGCCCCATTCAAGATGATGATGATCATGTTTGTGGGTCATTGACATTATTGACGAAGATCTTGTACGAATCACAAGCCAGCGGTCGTTTGCCCATTTGATGTGGATCTTAAACAAAGATAAAACTCCATGCAAATACAAAACAGGTTTACAGCAATAGATGTTTTTACTCACTAATTTTAATTTCTACAGGAAATATTATTCATCGAGTATTTCTTGATGAGAAACCTCAAAATATTATCAAATACAGTCATCATTCATCCGCACTTTAATTTCTACATGCAACTTTGAACAATACAATATAGTTTTGCCGCAATAAAAATGTTATTTTGAGTAAAATTTAATATTGTTTAGCTGCAAAGCAATGCTCAAAAAAATTATATTGCATATCTTTTATACCTAATAGAGTGAGGACGTCTGGTATCTGCAAGAGCAAAGAAGTTATAAATAAAAGAAACATATTTCCACCTGATCATGGTTGTGATACAGTGATTTTGATGTAATTTGGGTGTGTTACTTATTAGAAAATAATGCGTGACGCCCCCAGTTGTTCTATCTGAAAATTTGTTATTCGGCCTTTTTCCTTATAGTTATTGATTAAATATTTAAATTTGATTGAAAATCTAGTGATTATACAACATATATTTTTCAGTAATCTAATTGCTTCCTTTCTAATAATGATTTTCATTTCATGACCAGTTTTGAGAACAAATTCGCATGATTATTTATTTATTTTTTAATTACCGAGCAAAGCATTGTAATTAACAAGAGGCAGTATCCGACAAGGCAATGGCAATAAAGCTACAAGAAGCTTATCCACAGGATTCTGGACCTCAGTTTGAAAAACACGAAATAAATAAATGCAAAATATTAAAAAATAAGTCAGCAGATTTTTTCCGTTAAGATTTTGCAGAATATCTCAAGCAACTCTAGCTAGCTTGTAATACAATAATAAAATCCCTTGATATGTGAAACTGGCTGCCCTGAAAATAGTCAGTGGTATCAGAAACAGAAAAAAAAAAATTGAAAAATCGAAGAGGCTCAAGAAACATTGTCTCTTGAAAAGGCAAGTCGAAAAAAAAAATATTAATTTGATTTTTTTTTTATCTGCTAAGATTTTGTCGCAGATCTGCCAATTAGCTGGCATCCAAAAGGGTTAAAAAACCTAAACATACTTAACAAGAAATTAAGAATCAATCATGCCCTTTTTGTTAATTGTTACATGCATGACTGGTACTAAAATAATGCTGCACATGTGCAACATGACTGTGATGGTCCCAGCGAATAGGTTCGTAGGAAAAAAAAAAGGTTTTGATAATTTATACTTTGATTAGACAACAAGCTTGAGCTTTTGATTTTTCAGCCTTTAGGTTATGCTTTGGCTGATTTGAGATAAAAATGTCTTACATTCTTTCTTCTTGTTGTTGGTCTTGGATTGAAATAATTCACCCAAAATAATAAGAATAATAATAATTCACCCAAAAGAATAACTTATCATTAACCATAACTTCAAAAGAAAGGAAAAGAAAGAGTGTTATTTATAAAACCATCATGTTAAATAAAAAAAAATTATGAAGAAGAAGAAATTATTAGATGGGTATATCTTTACATGCAATTTTTCATCTTTTTTTTTGTTTATTTTTTACTGGGTCAATTAGAAATTGTCAATTTTTGGTCAAAACCAAACAGATTTCCCAATACCCATATCAAAATAGAAAATATTAAAACTTTAAGAAATTTTAAAAAAAAATCACTAAAGGGACACCTCATCATAGTCTCACAAGTAAAAGTTTCTCGCAGGCAAACCATTTATCCAACATTGAAATTAATTAATCAAAGCAAAGCAACCATTTGTGTGCAACACTTGCATTGCATCAGCATAAAATCGGAGACAAAATATTTAAACTTACTATAAAATTCTGCAAGATCTGAGCTTGTCTTGTGCGCATTTGATTTGGGTTCTTTCCGAGGCAGTCAACAACCAAACTTCTTGAGCTGACCCAAAAAATAAGTCTCATAATACCGTGCATTGATTTTACATGTGCGTGTGCAGCTTCCATAATACATGCCACTTATCATGCAATGCCATTGCCTGTCTTTGTTTTTGTGCTCTTCCTGGTCTCGTCGATTGCATCTTCAAGTCACCTAATGTTTATCTTATTGTCTATTGTTTTAATACTAGCATTATGATCTACCCTTTTAGGCTTTTCTTCTTAACTCTAAAAGTTAAGAGATTTCAAATATAAAATTTCATTGAAATTATAATATTAGCTTGATTTTGTGTCTGTCATGACTGGTTAGCTAAAGGAAACATTGAGGACATATCCAGTGCGCGATGAATAAACATTAATTAAGTATAATTAACTTTGACCTAAAAAAAAAAACTTTGACCTAGTTTTAGTTTGATGTGTAATTGGAGTAACATCAAAGAAATATTAAATTTGTAAGACTTGCAAGGAATTTGGAAACTTCCAGCATGTTCGTAAGGAACAATATCGCCTTAATTTTTTCAGGGATTTTCGTGTACCATGAGACGTAACCAATCTATTTACACCTACTTATAAAAAAAAAAAATCTATTTACACCTATATATCATATGGTACCTAGATACCGTAAGAGTCAAAAAAAAAACCAAGAAATAAGTTATAGTATAGGTCCAATATCTCTCCAGAAGTGAAACCTTTTCAACTAAAAAACGTCACGCATGTACCCCCTTTGGGGCTGAACCAAAAATTGCAATTTATGGGCCATAAGTTGAGCAAAGTAAAAAGCTTTATCAAATAAGAAAATTGAAAATGCAACGAAATTGAATTTAAAAAGATTGCCACTTTGTTGTCCACTGGGGAAAAAAAAATCACTTTTTGGCGTTTACTACTGAATCCCATAGTTTTGGAAATAGCCAAAACATTAACCAAAATCAGTGATACCCAAACGTGAAAATTTAACAAAACCCTGACGTAAGCAACATTAAATTAGACTCATTTTAGTTGCTTAATAGCTAAATACGGTAAAATGCACCCACTTAAATGTTATTTCTGTCAACTCCAATTTCTTTACCATTTTTCTAACCAAAAGGTAGTTGTTCTGTGTTTAAAACGGGTTTTTTGTCGGCGATTTTTTTTAATATCAAAGGGGACGACAAGCCGTCATGAAATCATAGACATTAGGGTGAAAGTGGCAATCTTCCATGAATTAACATCTACACAATTTAACAAGCTACAGTACATACTTAAACAATATATGCTAATTGGTACATTATCTCCGACGTTGCTAATCTTGAGTGGGGATAAAGAAAAAGACTAGGAATTTTTCTTCAACCTTACAACAGACACTTTACTTTGGACCATTGTTAGCAGTTAGCACCTAAAATATTTTAAAACTGCAACCTGTACTGCCCTTCTGGCGTAGTCCATGGCAATTCATGTCAATCCAGAGAGAGGCAGCTAAACTCACACTACTAAGGAAGTCGACTTTCCTGCAAATGCGTTGCAGGCATGTTATGGAACTGTGTTGGCTCAACATTATGAAACATTGTTGGTAACACTTGTAACGGCGTTTGCACAAAATTATGTAAGTGTGTCGACCTCATGTCAGACAGCTCCTGCCACAAGGAAATGAAATGTTATAGGAAATCCATGACATCAACAGTTATCAAGTTCTGTGCAAACAGACAGTTGATGCAAACAAAGTGAAACACAAGTTAAACAAGAGATAAATGAGCAGGAATGAATTCTGTGACTGAAACCTGAAGCCAAATTGAGTTTGAACTCTACAGAACATTAGCATTAAATTCTAAGTTACAGCTAGACACAACCAAAACTAGTTTATCATGCACTTAATCAATAAGAACAAAACGCCTAAATCAAAGATTAACCACCAATGCAAAGTCAGTGCCCAAGCTTTAACAGCATGGCTGCAACTGCATAACTGCAGCATAATACCATAATTCTAACTACCATGAGGAGCAAATGGGCAAATGAGAACTAAGAGTAATGGCTCTAAGCAGAACCAAAGTGTAACTCACTGGATGAATTAAATAAAACCCAACAAGAACTAACTTGCGAACTTCACACTCGTTATTTTCCAGAAACAAAATACGAACCCATATGGTAAAGAGCTGGCTGCCAGAGAATAGGTTCTGGGTGAAACATGGCAGAATTTATTATCATTAAGTAACTTTTTTTCTTTTTTTTTTAACTATAAGCAAAACAAACTACTGCATCAGCAGCAACAAATCAGTGCAAGTAACAATCTGACAACTACGTAATAGCATGTGATACATTTTATGAACATAAGCACAAAACAATGATCACCAGGAGGCTCAACTCAGACACAGTTCATTTACACAGCCCACTTCTATCTATGGTCTCAAAATCTTCACATAGATAAGCAGACAACCTTGGATGCATTCTATACAAACATAAAGCATTATAGTCAACCAATTAGATGTTGTATCACATAATTTCAGTGGAAGCAACAAATTCAGGAAAAATTTCCATGCTATCCGATGTAAGGTTCCAACCACGCTAAGGTTATAGTCTTCTACTCAGACCAAAGATTATGCCAGGATAAGAACTAATCTCCTAATTTAAAGTAGTATAGAGATGAGTGTGAGACAAACCATTTGGTGACGGCCATCTTGAGTCCCGACATTCCAGGTAACTTGTTGAGTTGCCTGCTGCATAGTCGAATCAAATCTCAATGAATTTTTTTCTTGAGCCACAAAACAGCATTACAACAGCTAAATAACTAAAAAACTGAAACATTAACTGTCTAGGTCTCTACTAACCTTTCCTTTTTTAGCAGTGTTATTTACATTACCCCCCTTCCCCCTTCCAGTATCAGCTCTGATAGGATTACCATTGGTGTTGACCGCTAAAGGATAGGGAACCTTGTCCTTAGATGTATTACCAAATTGATTTTCTTCCTCGGTGCCACATACAGAAAGAACATCTGAGGTGATAGGCCTGGCATTGCTTTCAACAGAAATATTCAGACTTGCACATTGCTTCAAAGCTTCTTGGATGGCAGACAGTGCGATATTATAACTCTCTTGCGAGATAGACCCTTCTTCACCCAATATGATGGCACGCCGGCATAGATCATTGTACCGACGTACCTTAGATTGTATCTCATCTAGTCTTTCACTAATGGCATGCCTGCTCTTAGCAGCATTTGTCCATCTTTGCAATATGTATTTAGATGGGATGCTGAAAACACCAGACATCTGCAGAACAATGATAGCATGTCTACAAAGATAACCTTTATATTCAAATGAACGACATGAACAATATATGTCCGATTTTGACTCATTCCATTCCACCATAAAATTCTGATTATCTTCAAAGTCTTTAACTTCATATGTTGTAGTCATCTCAAATTCATTTTCTTTTTTAAGATGACAAGCAGCAGCTCCCAAAACCTCAACTTGGAACTTCTTGAAAATTTCATGCGTGTACACCAGTGACATTTGCTTTTCAAAAGGCGATGGAGATTTCAACTCTGGAGTTTCATGCCATGCATCAAAATCTGCTTTGGCTTCCTCTTCATACCTGTCTTCAAGAATCACTCGGTATTGCTCTATAAACTCTCTCAACGATGTTTCTCCACGCACATATTTGTCAAACGAAGAGTTTAAACTCTCAGAACGTGAAGGCGTAGACAATGCAGCAAAAGATATGCCTCTCATGAATGTAGGAACCCAATGTTTACGATCTTCGTACAACGATTGAATCCATTGTACCTCTCTAAGATGAAACTTTTCAACTAATTTCCACCACCTCTTTTCAAATTGCTCCTCAGTCCATGACCTATATATACACTTATAAAATTTTTCCATAAAATTGTCATGCCACGGGCTTAGATACTCAAGATGCCTAGAAATCATTTCCAATACATTCCACAAACTGAAACAATGGCGTGTCTCTGGAAAAACTGCTGCAACAGCTGCTTTAATGGCACTATTTTGATCAGTGAGTATCACTTGTGGAGCTCGCTCTCCCACTGCTAAAAACCATGTTTGCAGTAACCAAACAAAAGTATAAACTGTTTCATCTGCAATTAATGCACAACCAAGCAATGCGGGTTGAATATGATGGTTAACTCCAACAAAAAGAACCAATGGAATTTTGTACTTGTTTGTGAAATAAGTAGAGTCAAAAGAAACTACATCACCGAAGTTGGTGTAATCTTCCATGCCTTTAGCATCTACCCAAAACACATTTCTCAATCGATGCTCTTCATTCAAATCAAATGCGTAGAAGAATTTTGGATTTTCTTCCTGCATCTGCATAAAATATTCTAGCAATACTTGAGAATCTGCAGGGTCTAAAACCAAGCTTCGCCCTTTGTCATGCTGATTTCTCATATAAGTCTCCAAACAATCAACATTTTGATAAGCATTGAAGAGTTTAGATACTGCAGCTAGGTTCTTCCTCCTTCTTATCCTAACATCATTCTTCAGTGGATCGACATTCCGGTGACTACGAAAGAAATGTACCTGAGCTGGTAAAAGCTCATGATTGTGCTCCTTTACAAAGCTATAAATAAACCACTTTCCATTTTGCCTTCTCTTCACATGCATGCTTGCCTTGCATCCAATTTTCGGAGATGGCCGTGGATTTATGGCATCATCAGATTGCTGCTTGTTCCCATATCTTATGCATGAAAATTTTGCATCAATGAATTCCTTTGATGCCCTAGACCGGCGACTGCTCAATTTAGCAGTACCAAATCCCATAGATTTAGCATATTCTTTATAAAATGAATACGCAGCCTCATGAGACTCGAATTCCATATCATCACGAGGCTCCAAAATGGTGTTGCCAGTGATGTCATAGGAATCCATCCTTACAGTGGGTATACTTGAATCCAGTTCTAATCAAAATGCACTTTTCCAAGTTTTGCTCACATTGGTCTTATGTGTTTCATATGACATCACATAGAAAGTTCTTCAAATTCTCCTGTGGGGATGATCTTATTCTTTCCACAATGGGATCCCATGAAGGTACCTATAAGAAAGAAACAATTGTAACAACTAATCAAAATCAACAAAAAAGAGTTTAAATTTTCTGATCTTAAACAGACATTTGTACCACAAAAAAAACAAATATCTTAAAATTAACAAAAATAGGAATGCGGTTAATGGTAATGATTCACCACCTGAACATGTTAATCAATTGAATACAAGAAAATAGTCCCACTAATCAATAGTTATACAGAATTATTGATCACATGGACAGCAAAGAACCTTTTAAATGATTTGAGGAATAAGAGTTTAAGCAATAGTCCCACTAATCAATAGTTGTCATTCGCGTTTCCAAGACAATACAACATTCATTACAAATAGCAACCATCCCACTAGCAGTAAATTAACATGATGTAAGCATCATCACCAATTGCTCCTTTTCAAAACTACACCACAATTCAGTGTACAACAAAACAAATACAGTCCTTCTTTTTGGAGATTTTAGAATCGAGCCATTGTCTCATAACATCTACCAGGCAATTCAACTTTCGGTCCCTGACCATTTACTAAGTTCCATCACTTCAACAGTGATTCTGTTAACCATATCCAATACTTCAACCATGTAGTGTTCAGATTTTCATACGGCTAACATCATTTTGAAACTTCAATTCTTTACTCAAGTCTTACTTCTTTTTATCCTTTACCCACTTCAAGTTTAGCCCAAAAATAGTGAAAATTACAAACTTTTCATATTAAAATTAACTAACAACATGATTGTCAGTGCCACTATTAACTCTTTAACTAAAACCTTTGTCTTCATGTTAACACAATTCGAGTATTGACAGAGTGACATGATTAATCCCAAATAAGCATAATTTAAAAAAAATACAGTGAACTAATAAAGATAGAAATTTTCCAAAAAAATAAAAAATAAAATGAGCTAAAAAAAAAGTACCTCTAAATTGGCCAAAAACCATCAAAACAAAAACGACGCAATCGAGGGTTTTGAATTCAAGGCATAAATTTTGAAGCTTTGAAGAGAGTTTTGGACAGAGACGCGATTGGCGTCGGGTCAGGGTTTGGCCCGTGAAGAAGAAGAATAGGGGCTTTGTTCAGTTTTTCTGGGACTCGCTTTTGCTCTTTGAGAGAGGCCCGCGCATCTGGTGGTGGTGACATGTGTCGATCTGGAGGGTGTTTTGGGTATTTGAGGGGTAGAGTGGAGGTTTCGTTTCGGTAGCACAATTGAGAGTGAAAATGCAAGTAGGCGAAGTTTAAGCTCCGCCAATGAATAAATTTAATAAAAAAAAAAGAAATTTGGGCGTTTGGCAGCTTAATATTTATTTTGTTTCTTTTCGGGTGGTATAAATTTTAATTGAATCGCTGTCTCTAAAACAAAATATAGCAAAACGTAAAAACATAAATATAAAATACAAATAGAATAACTTTTTTCAAAATCATTTAATTAAAAGATGTAATAGGAAGGGCAAAATAAAAATAAAATTTTAGTCTCTGAATTTGAGTGATATGCTAAATAAATATGTATTAGTAAAATAAAGATATGTGAATCTTTCAACAACTCAAGAAACTTGTTATGTTACAGTTTATGTAACATACACACCTAATGGTTGCCAGCCATGTGTTTTGAGGAGAGAGAAAAATCATACAAATAGAGTTGTTAACCACTAATGGTGCGTTTACTTCTCGGATTGGAGAATCTGAATGATTGATGTCGTTTACTTTGTAAAAATAGAGCAGGAATCGGAATCGTGGGACCCACCATTATTTGAGAATGAGGAATGAGAGATTAATTCACATGGAGAGGTGAGAATCAATCTCTCATTTCCTTAAATTCTCATTTTGCCCCTCCCTAAAATTAAAAATACCCACTTTACCCTCATTTGTAATTAATTAATATATTATTATAATTAATTAATTAATATATTGATACATTATTAACAATAATTATCAATAATTATAGTTTTTGAATAAATAATCACAATAATTAATATATTATTATTATTATTATTATTATTATTATTATTATTATTATTATTATTATTATAATATTATTATTAATATAATATTATTATTAATATAATATTATTATAGTTAATTAATTAATATAATTATTATAACTAATTAATATATTGATACATTATTAACAATAATTATCAATCATTATAATTTTTGAATAAACAATCACAATAATTAATATATTATTATTATAATTAATTAATTTACTATTATAATAATTATTCATATAATCATTATAATTTATTCATATATTATCATCAATTAATTCATATAATTATTACTCTTAATTAATATATAAATATATTATTAACAATAATATATTAATAATTATAGTTTTTGATTAAATAATCACAATAATTAATATATTACTATTATTATAATTAATTCATTTATTATTAATAATAAATAATTAATATAGCAATTACTATTAATTATTATATTAATACATTATTAACAATAATATGTTAATAATTTTAGTTTTTGAATAAATAATCACAATAAATAATATGTTATTATTATTATAATTAATTAATTTAAAATTATAATAATTATTAATATAATTATTATAATTAATTCATATATTATCATCAAGTAATTCTTATAATTATTACTATTAATTAATATATAAATATATTATTAACAATAATATATTAATAATTATAGTTTTTGATTAAATAATCACAATAATTAATATATTACTATTATTATAATTAATTCATTTATTATTAATAAAAAAATTAATATGATAATTACTATTAATTATTATATTAATACATTATTAACAATAACTATTAATAAAAACATTATTTTGACTAAATAATCACAATAATTAATATGTTATTATAATAATTAATAATATAATTATTATATTATTATAATTAATTAATTAATTAATTTTACAATTAATTAATATATCAATATATTATTGACAATAATTACTAATAATAATAATTTTTTAATAAATAATCACTATAATTAAAATATAAAATAATGATTATGACAATAATTCATTAAGTACTTTTTAGTAATTTGTTACAATCTAATTCATTCCGATTTCGACTCTAAGACAAAGTAAACACATCAATGGCAATCCAGCTCATTTCGATTTTGATTCCTATAGTTCAAGTAAACAACTTATTTTGATTCTCATTCCTTATTCTCATTCCTGACCATTCTGATTCCAGTTCATTCTAATTCTAGTTTAGTAATCGCAGCATAAATCTATAAATTTATGTGATTAGTAACTTAACCAACTCCACAACTCAAAGCAATAGACTTCTTTTCTCATATGGGTTTGAAGGGGTTTTAGTTTATAATAGACATTAGAAAGGATTGATTTTTTTTTTTTTTAAAAAAGGATAAATTCATTTATTATACAACTGGTTTAAAATGTCTTGGAAATTCTCTAATCCGCTTCCAATTTATTAATCCAATTTGGGGCATTTACACAGTTTGAATAATCAAATTGATAGCACGTTTATCTAGTTGAAGTGAATTAATTGAAAATTAAACAATTCTAGTTTTGACAATTCAAAGAGAGAGAGAGAAGAATGCTAGACATTCCAAAAATTATCTGAAGACTCGCCCTATCTCATTTTGAAATGCACCCAAATGCAGGAAACGAGGTGCACTGAAGATGTTAGGGGCTTCATAATCAAGGCCACAAATTTAGATGGGCTAGCTGTCTTTTACATTCATCAAATTCATTGTAGTCCAAGCCCAAGTGAACAGACCACAAGCCCAAATTATTGTTGGGAAATAGAAACTCTGTTTTGTTTTATCTGGACCTCTTAATATGTTTTTGAACCGCAAACCAATTAGATCCTATTTGTCACCTCTTCGCAAAACAAACAATCTTTTGGCATCAATAATCAATGATGTAAAACCAAACTGCACCTAAATAAAGCTAAAAACATAGTGGAAATTCTTCAATAATTCACATGGGCAACAATATAAGATGAGTGGTGGTGGTGGTGGTGGTGGTGGGGGTGGGGAAGAAGAAACCACCAATCTCATTATTAACAGTCTCAGTCTCTACCAAGAAAAAAAAAACACTCCCATGTTGTGATAATTTGAATGTAAGATTTTATTCCAAAAGTGGAAAATATTTTGGTTTTGTCGTCTTTCACATTTTTGGTTAAGAATCTTATCTACGTAACAATGTCTTCAACTATATGAGAAAGTAATTAAAAAGGTGCTGCGTATAAATGTACCCTTGTTTTGCCATCCGTGTCACCCCCCACTCGGCTTTATCGGAAGGCCTTTTCTATTCGTATCATTGACGTCGAATTGTGGATCCGCTGTTTTCTGGTTACTTATTTGCGTCGCTACAGTCTTCAACTCCCATGTGACATCTCATTATTGAACCCAAAGCCAAAAACCAATAAAGAATTTTTGGCATGTACTTGAAATATATATATATATATATGAAAATATTGTACTGTGTGTAATTGTCCTTTTACTGAATCCTCAAACCTGTCTTATTATTATTGCTTTGCTTGTTGCGTACTTGCAAGTGATAATTGCACCCAAACAAAAATGATGAGAGAGAGAGAGAGGAAGAAGAAAAGGAAAGAAAAATTATTGTATGGTAGCTAGTAGGCAGTAGTAAGGATGTCCTTTTATACTTGATTTTTATTAATTTTTTAAGTAGAATTTCATTAAACCAAACGCAAATAAAAACATCGAATTATAAAAAGTTTATTGTAAGAAACAACTCGTTGCACTGTTTTAGTCTTGTTGAAAACCAGAGAGGATGATGGTGCATCAAAAATACCGCTTTAAGATATCCTCTGGTAAGTTTTAATGTGCACGTAATCAATTTGAGCTGCGCCAAAACTATCTCCTTAATTAGAGTGGTAACGTGATAAATTGTGCTTACGGTGCAGAATAGCGACACCCACAAAAAAGTGAAGATTTTGATTAATATTGAAAAGTACATTTTTTTTATATTAATTGAGAATAAAGTAAAAAGAAAATAATATGAACGTCATGGATGCGGGATAGCGTGTGCCGCATCAATAATGGACGTTGCGAATCACACGGACATCACAGTCAATCATACCGTTGACTTGATGGTTTGTTATGACATTTATTTCATTCATTAAAGAAGTCAACATTATCGGTGGATAAAAATCAAAACTTTTGTTGATAACAAAACCACGTATCGAAGTATCTGATAAACTGGCAATTCATTTCGGTAACCTAATCGCTTGTTGCAGGCAGACTGCTATCGATTAAAACCTAATTCAATGCACAAAACTATAATTTTATATAAATTAAAAATTTCGGAATTTTACAATCAAAGTGATCGTCCAGTCAAAGATCGAATATTAACTATTCACACACATATAAATATTACATCAAATGATTTTTTTTTAAAAAAAAATATTAATCAATTACAATTTAACAGCAAGAGCGGATAGATATTATCAACAATTAAGTTATTAACGTAAAAGCATTAACTTATTAATTATGTTTAGTGACAGCTAAATTTTCTCTTCTTTATAAGCAGACTTGATTATCACTATGTTGTAGTCTAAACATGTATTATAATTTTGTCAAACTTTCAAATAAGGTTTGTTTAAAATTTAATCAAGTTCGGTTTAAGTCATAATTATAAAATGCTTGGCCCGTCATATCCGGTTCGGGCTGTAAATGTTGAGTGTTGTGTGTTGACAACTTCATACGTGCGGTCCCAAGCCGACAGGATCCGATATTTGATGATCCGAATTTAATAAAATTTTCTGGCAATTACCAACATGTCCTTGTAGACCAATATTCTTTAATTTTTTTGCCTCCTTTTTTTGGGGATAAAAAATTAAAAATATTTGTAAAAATAAGAAATTTCTTTTCTTTTTAATTACATGCAAACAATTCAAATGCCTTGTTGCGAATGCACCAACGAGAGGCAACATATTTTTTTCCTTTTTTTTTTTAAGGAAATGGAGGATGAATAAGTTTAAATTAATTTTTATCATTCTCTCCACCTCTAAGATTCGAACCCGAGTCCACATAAACGAGGCGCAATAGATTACACTGCCAACCAACTCGGCTACGCCTTTGGAGGCTCCTTTTTAATTATTGTATTTTTATGTAAAAGTATTTTGAATTTTAAATGAGTAGTTTGATTTTTTTATATATATAAAAAAAAGAGATGAGCAAGTTTATTAGAAATTTGTTGGTACTAGGGTCTGGCAATCTTGATCAAACCGAACACCATATACACGTTACAATAATAAATGGCTGATAAATTTACTCTCTCGCATATTCGACTTAAAAAATTTGAATTCTTATTTAAAAATTCAGCCGTGAATGTTAAAAGGAACAAAACTACTTTTAACATTTTATAAAATAATAATTAGTTAAGACTCACTTTTAAGATCTTTCTAAACTTTCATTTCTATTCTTGTTTTTATTTTTACTTGGAAAAAGGTATTTAATCCTATTACATGTGACAACATTTGAACCCAAATGCTGAGACGTTACATGCCCAATTGTTGTATAATTAAGAAATGCTAAAAGCATGTGCTACAACGAATATTGTCGCTGCTTTTGGTACCAACAAAATCTTCTTATTCAGATTATTTACAAATTCCTCCTATCTTGGCAGTAAAGAAAGCAAAGATTTCATTATTTTAGGTCCTTGTACCCACATGCATGCTAAAAGGGAAAAAGAAAAGGAAAAAGAACTTGAAAAAAAAAATTCTAAATTTACACTAATTCGGACATTTGGCAAGACTAGACACCGTAAACATAATCAATCATTAGCTCGAAAGTGACAGTAATTAACTTTAATATCCTGGCAATTATGGCGACACCATTTTAAACCATAAATTGTAAGGTATAAATATTGAGGTTACTAAAATACTATTATAAAATGAGATATTTAACCTATCTATAACATTATTAATATGCGGCCTTAATTAATAACAGAAACAAAAACGTTAAATGTTGAATATTATTGAAGTTTGTTATCTAACAGAAATTAAATAAATAGCTAGACTTCAATGGACTGATTGGTGCCTCACTCTCAAAATGAGGTAGAGTCTCTTCAGTGAGTAGATAAATAATTTTTAAATACATGATCAAATAATACTTGTTATAAATATAAATTCTTTATTAAAATTATTTTAGGTCAAGTAATATCTTGATAGATATTTAATTATTAATGTCAATATATCAATATATATACACAAAAAAAAAATAATATTCTTATTCTGAGCAAGGTAACCTAACTTTAATTAGGACTTTATAGTAAAGCGGGGTGTCACATGCATTTAACTTATTGAAACCAACATCTTTATGGCATGAATCAAGGCCCCATTATTATTATTATTATTATTATTATTATTATTTTTCTAATTGCGGTAGTAATGAAATTTACACATGTCATAAAAATTGGCACATCATCACACTAAAGAGGAGTATAAACCCTTTGCATAATAGAAAACATTATCTATTAAATATTCCACTAATATTTTTAATTAGTTGCGAATCAATCAATACAATAGTCCTTGTCTTCCACTCAAAAGTGCTTTGTCACCGAGGCGTTAGATTACTCGACATGATATGCCAAGCGAGCAAATGACTAAATTTAATCTCTGTCCACGTTTTCAGATTCTAATAGGTTGCAAAGCAGATACGGTAGTTGGATTGGAAATAAAATATGGTAGCTATAATAGTGATTTGATCCGCTAGCTTTCATTAAATTCACGGTGTCTCGACACGTGTTCTAGCATCCAATGCAAAAAATTAAATTTAAAAATTTGCCAGCCATTCACTAAAAATAGTAATAATAAAATAAACAGAGATTCTTTTTTTTTTTTTTTATAAAAAAAAAAGAAAGTGTTATGATAGAGTCGCTCAGTATGTAAGATACTTTACTTCCATATTTTGTAAATGGATTTTAAAACTTATGAGGGAAAAATAAAATAAAAAGCACAGCGGATCAAAAACTATTTGGATTCATCAATACTAGGGTTTTAAAATAGTATAATTTAATTGTATTTCATTTATTTATGGGTAAGTTCAGATGATTTTTAAGTTAATTGAGTATGTTTCCAAGATTTATTAAAGGAAACATCAATGATGATTTTTTGTTTTTTGAAAGGCCATCAAAATATGGTGATTAATTATTAATCGATCAAATCATATCTTATTATCAAAAAAACATATGTCCCATTAGTCCATTACTTCTTCGTTCACCAATAATTCAATCAAATGCAGTAAAAATGAATACATTAAAAGAAAAATAACTTGATTTTTTTCAAAGTTAAATTTCATAATTTCAGACATTCTTTCTTACTGTAAAATCCTGCCGAATTTGCTGTGAGTTATTGATTTTTGTGTTGAAAGATAAATGCTTGTCCAATCCTTATATTTTGAGTTAAGTATCCGTTTAATCCCTACATTTATATAAATATTTTAAGACACCCATACTATTAAATATGTTATATTTCTATCCTTACCTTTTTTTTTTATAACAATAATATCCTTTTAATAATATTTTGTGGATGTTAATGAATAAAAAAAATGATAATTTCTCAAACTAACCTTAAAAGAAACATAAAAAGTTTGCACAAACTTTTATATGACTATTTTATTTTTGGGATAAATTTAATAAATTACTTTTTATAAATAATTATTAATAAGATTATTGCCAGAATATTAAACATTATTTTAAGTTGATTGATATTAATTTATTTATAAATAATTATTAGTAAGATTTGTGGTGCGAGTGCAAAAAATACTAATTCTTTCATACCGATATTTATTGATTAATAATATTAAGAATATTATTACAAGGATATTATTGTAAAAAAATAAGAATAAGCATGTAAAATGTTTTATAATAATGTTTTGATGCATTTTTTTAACATGTTTAAGTTAAATAAATACTCAAATTAAAATATAATGACTAAATAAATATTTACCGTATCAAAAATAGTGAAAATATTAATCACCCACATAGACTATGATTACATTGCGTCAGATGCTTATGAAGAATACTTAATTCATATAATATTAAAAAAAAGAATAAAAAATAAAGCACAGAAACTGTCGCAACCAATCAAATATTAGATCTTACAACTAATATTTCTTTATTGAAATTCATGAATCATGGCATGATTAAATTATAAATATGTACAAAAACAATGGTAGTGGAAAAATACGAGGTTTTATCTATGCATATTATATATTCACATGACTATGGCAGTACATGTTACTGGCAAATTTATTATAAAAAAATTACATTTAAGACAGATTTATCCTTGATTATGAATAAATATAATAATTTAATAGGGCCAGTAATGTCTTTGCAGCACAAAAGTTTGACACATTAATCAACCTAAAATTAAAAATAATAATAATAATTGAAAGTTCATATTTTGTTTTCTGTATCCACACGTGCCACCAATGGTGTCCCGCTACGTGGTAAAAGAAATTAATAATTTAATTCTCATCAAACCCAGCACTTATATTATTTAAATGTAAAAAATAATTAATGAAATCGATTGACCCGTTAGAAAAATATTGATTTTTGTCTTACTATTCCCAAACTGATGGAGGATTTTATTAAAATATTTATCGTTTTGCACATTGAAAGACCGCATTGTCGCATCGCTCCAACGAATTTTGTTGCTTGTTAAAAAGACGATTTAAACCTTCAATTGTGGCTAATGGTTTTAAAATTCAAAGGCAGTCCGTGCAAGTTTCTGCTATTATTATGTTGTGGGAGACTAATTTTCCTTGGTTTGAAAGAAAGTGAAAGGAAATAAATAAAACTTATACTATTAAGTCAAAAGGAAAAAATGTAAGCGAAAACGGGCTTTGAAGGGGGAAATTTTTCTTTCAATAATATGAGATGATGAATCATGAATTAGTGTAGGTGTCTCATTCATGTGGATAGAATTAAAAGATAAAAATATAAATTCTCAAATGTTATTTAAAGACAAATAAACAGTATATTGTAGTCTTTATATTTTTTTGTATTTTAACTCCACCCGAACTACTTTTTAAAATACAAACACTCGAGCATTACAAGTTAGATAAATATATATTTTTTAGATAAATCATTTCATTTTAACTTTATTTTTATTTCATTGTATCAAAACCCTGATAATAAAATAGAAACTTCTAAAATTCGGATCTTGATTTTCTACGGCTCTAATGTTCGATGAAGAAAATATAATTTTATAATTGATATTTATTAAGTAGAGTAATGTTAAGAAAATATTATTTTATAATTCATATTTATTAAATAGAGTAATGTTAGAGGCATAATCTAAAGCTGCTCTCGGAGAAAAAAAAAAGGGGAGCAAACAAATCTTTCTCATAACAATTATTAGTTTTTAACATTTTTGACAAGGACAACATCGTCATTTATGCACATGGAGTGCTCCAATGATAAAATCTTTATCTTTAGCTCAGTTCTAAAGAAAGAACTAGAAATTGTCCGTTTTCTTGCATTTCACACATAATTTCATCCCCGTACGTATGTACAGTGACGTGTATACATTGCTAGCCATTTAGGCTCTTAAATTATGCCACAAAATATAAATAAACAAAACACAAAGGGTATTTATGTCCAAAAGAAAATTAGATGAATAAACCAAAATAAAAAGTAAAAACCACCCACTATATTTATATTTCTGGTCCCTGTTATTGCCCACCTCCTGAAACTCATCAATCATCATCGTTATAAAAATAAAATTATATTAAAAAAATATATTTTTGACTTCATTTTCCATTTCCTTTTTTCCCCCTCAAGATTTCACTTTCTCACTGGCAACAACAAAAACACTTTCAGCTTTTTGCTCAATCAACTCTGCAATAGCAGAGGGAAAGTGATTTACTAAGTGAGTTTATTGTTGTTGTTGTTGCTGTTAGGGTGTTTTTTTATTATTTTTGTTTCCTCTGTTTACGATATAACATATCCACCCCTTTTTTAGTGGTCACTGTTCATTGCTTTTTTTTTTGTTATCCTTTTTTTCTTTGAGTGATTCAGATTCAAGAATATCAAACTGGGTTGCTTTCAGATTTGATGTTCATCCCCTGCCTCTGATCGAAAATTTGACTTTTATGCTCTCTGTTTCCTCTGTTTTTTAAAGCTTGTTTTCTGACCAAAAGTTGTTCCAATTTTTCAGAAATTAGATCCCAACGAAGAAGAAGCTTCAAGTTTGATCTGATATTGAAACAACCCAAGAAAAACCGAAAGGGTTTTAAAAAAAAAATCAACTTTTCTGAGCATTATTATTATTATTACTATTAACAAGAAGAAGCAAGGTGAAAATGGAGTCAGATCTTCAACAACATCACCATCATTTTCTTCACGATCATCAAATTCAACATCATCAGAAGCAGCTAAACTCAGGCTTGACACGTTACCAATCAGCTCCGAGTTCGTATTTCTCAAGCGTTCTTGACAGAGATGCCTTTGAAGATTTCCTCATGAGGCCTTCGAGTCCCGAAACAGAGCGAATCTTTGCAAGATTCTTGTCAAATGCTGCTGGCAACACTGACAACACTGAAAACACGAGCAACACCATCATCCCTGAACAAAAGATCATTCAATCTGATCAACAGCAGCAACGACAACAGCTTATGCAATTGCAGCAACAGCAACAACAGCAGCAGCAGCACCAGCAGCAGAGCTATTATCAAACTCAGCCTTCTCAGCCTCAGCTGCAGCAGCAGAATTTTCAGAGTCAAAATGTTGACATGGATCGATTTTCAACTCAGCCAATGAAGATGAGTGGTTCTGGTGCTGGTGGTAATAATTCAAATCTTATTCGCCATAGCAGCTCACCCGCTGGACTTTTCAGTACCATCTCTATTGAAAATGGTATGTGTGTGTGTGTGTGTATTTTTCACAAAACCCACTGTTGAGTTTTTTTGGGTTCTTGGAAAGAAATTATATAAAGAAATAGAAAATTTTGGAAAGTTTCTTTTTAAGGCTATGTTTTTAGATAATAAATGTTTCACTCTTCTTCCTCATCATCTCTACAAGCCAATTAATGTAGTTTGTGGATTTAATTTTGTAGTTTTTTGATTTTCCAATGAAATTTTTAATAAGCAACTAGGACATAAAAAATTAAATAAAATAATTAAACTATTGAAATAGATCAACTAGTTTCTTGCTTGATGATTTGGGATTATTTATTTATTTATTTATTTATTTTTCTCTCCTGGGAGATAGGCTATGTGTTGATGAAAGGCATGGGAGATTATGGTGGTGGAAATAACACAATCAAAAGAGAATCAAAATCATATGCTTCTTCAGGGAGGCCACCTACTGGTGCAAAGCCGATGAGTCCTATTGTTGAGGTTGATAATAAAACCAGCAATGCCGGGTTCAAAGAAGGCCATAACAGCAATTTTTCAACAGGCTTTCCTATGGATTCTTGGGATGATTCTTCAGTGATGCCGGAAAATATTATCAGTGAGGTTAATAGACTTAGAGAAGATGATAGGACCCTTTCTGGGTTGAGTGCAACTGAAACTCAGGTATCAAGCACATTTTAGCTTATTCTAATTGTTACATCAAATTTTGATCTAACGGTATATTAATGATTTAGTGCTACTCGTTTCATCAACAGAGTATTGATCCTGGAACTCGGCCTCCTCCTCTCTTAGCTCATCACTTGAGTTTGCCTAAAGATATATCTACAATTGAAAAGCTGCTTCACTATCAAGATTCAGTGCCGTGCAAAATCCGAGCCAAAAGGGGCTGTGCGACTCATCCCAGAAGCATTGCCGAACGGGTAATATATATATATATCTTATGTTGATGGTTACATTTCATTTGCTGCAGGCTTGATCATACATTATGTTTACTATATGGTTTCGATTTTAATTTCAGGTGAGAAGAACCAAAATTAGCGAGCGCATGAGGAAGCTACAAGAACTTGTACCCAACATGGACAAAGTATGATAATTTCCTTCTCCTGGCATTAATTTGTGTTTCTAATTTTGTCCATGGAGACTCTAACTAATGTGACTTTTTTTATCCATTTTCTTTTTCCCCACAATTTGCAGCAAACAAACACAGCAGACATGCTAGATTTGGCCGTTGATTACGTTAAAGAACTTCAAAACCAAGTGAAGGTACATTACAAGCCAAGCAATCTTGCTATCTTAAGCCGAAATTAAACGCTGCACTGATTAATCTTTTTTTTTCAAATTAAAAAAATTAAGGCACTTTCGGATAATCGTGCAAAGTGTACATGTGCAAAGCAAGAGCAGCAATAGAAGAAAAGGCCTGCGATTATGTACAGAGGCGAAAAGGAGCTGGGAAAAGGAAGATGTAAAGCTTGGCTGTGGGTTCTTTTTTGCACTGAAAAATATGAAGTTGGTGGTGATTAGTATTTAGTGAGCTAGCTATTTACTTCTATTATATATTATGTTGTGGGGTGTGAAGAGAAAAATTAAAAAGAACAGAAAAGAGAAAAAAAAAAGATACTGCTAGAAGCTAATTTAAGTAGCTAGTTTTTGTATAGTTTAATTGCTGTTTTAAATAAGTACTTTAGCATAATTTTCAATCATGTTCAGATAATTTATGTTGCTGAGAGAGAAGAGATATGTGTTGGGGGCTAAGCTCCGCCGTACACTTTACTATCAAGGGTTGTTATCCCATTAAAGAGCAGGGGGGGCACGTGGGGGCTACCATTTGTGGATCACATGATTGAAACTATTTTCCTTTTGGAAGAGATAATTCCACAAAACCCCACAATATGGAATTTGTTACCAAAATTGGACCTTAAATTGAGAGCCAAATTTGCCCCACGTCATTTTTCTTTTTGCCTTCAATGAAAGTAAATGCTAAAGTGAATTGGTAGATCTAGAGCAATCAAGCATTTAGTTGGGTGTTAAATGTTATGTGATTATTAAAGGTCTCACTTTTAGATTAAGGCTACTGACTTTTTTTATTATTATTATTATACGTGCTCCTTTTGTGTTTACACTGCACAACATTTGCTTGTAAGTCTCTTTTTTTTTTTTTTTGAATCTTTCACGACGCATCCTAAAGTTCCTAAAAATATGTCAATATTATTTTTGTCATAGTAAATTTCTCATAATAAGAAAGTACATGAATATCTTATGGGGTGAGACGCAGCGAAAGAGGAAATTGATAGGGTAGGGAATACTAGATATTTTTCTAATATTGAATTTAACCAACGTAATTAGATTACATTCTTATCGAAGCGTGATTAAATATCGTTTTAATTAAAATAATTCAATGAGATTTTTAATAATGCATAATGCTAGATTAGATGATGTTTTAATCCAAATGACTCTATAAGAAAGATTTTGATAGATAATTCTAAAGGAAATTATAAAAGAAGATTTTATTAAATAATTGAATGTGAAGATCTTAAAATAATTACAAGACCTCTCTATTTATAATAGGAAAAATACACTTCCCTAAGTTAATTTTAAAAAGAGAATCTAAATCAAATTATAATAGAAATAACATATATTTTCTTAAATTAACTAAATTCATCCCTTAATTAACTCTAATGAAAATATAAAATTAAAAAATAAATAAAATACCATAATTGACTCAAATTAAAATAGAATTTTCTAAAATAATAAAATTCTAAAATCTTAAAATTTTTAAAATAACGTTCTACGTCAATATCACACTTTATTTTTTATATGGATATTAGTTCATACTAACTTATAAAATCTCTCATGATAATACATTATTACAAATATGAAGTTCGCATAAAGTAAGTAGAGCAAAAAGTAAATGGAGAACAGATTGAACAATTATCACGTTACTTCCTCTACGAAAAAAACATAAGCCTAAATGGGATAGCGCCATCTTCAATTTCTCATCCTTAAAGTATGATCACTAGCCCTCTTTTTAATCACAAAGATGGGATAATTCTATGTATAGTAGCACGTTTTGATTGTAAACTCCTACTTTTCATGTAAATGCTTCGAAAGGGAAGGTGTGCAAAAAAAAAAAAAAAGAAGAGAAAATGATAAAATCTTGGCTGTCAACTCTTTAAGGATTGATTGAACTGATGATGATATGAAGATGATCTAAAAATGTTTTTAACATTTTGGTGAAAGAGTAGATTGGCTCGTGCCCTAGTGGGGCACAGCTAGCGATAGACTCAATAGATGAGTCACTTTTTTATTGGACCCCAATTCCGTAGGAAGTGTTTGCCATGTCATTCATGATGTCATCCATGTTTAACCCTTGAAAAATAATTTATCGATATACTTATATATTATAATTAGAATTGTATTTATAATAAAAAAAAATTATTAAGATTATCTTTAATAAGTTTAGGATTGTCTTTAATGAGTCTAGCTTGAGTTTTTACCCTTAATATCTACTCTATCCATATTAATGGAAAAAAAAAAATTATTTGTGTCCAATTTATTTCTTGCCGGTTAATATTAAATATTATTAACCTAATAATTAGAATTTTCTCATAATCTTAACAAAATAGAAAAGCGTTTGTGTCTGTTCGTTATTTTTAAAGACCAACATTGCTCATGTTAGTTCGGCAAACAAATTGACACATAGTAATACAACATTGTTTAAATTTTACTCTCAATTAATTTAGCAGAGGTGGGACAAAACATCGCTGTGATCTAAGAAAATATTACTTGTTTATTTATTTTTTAAGCGGGGACCTTTCTGGGAATCGTGAAGCTTCTTTGGATAAGACAAATACAAGAGCAATAAGAAGCTGAAAGTTTTGGGCCCAGTGAAACAGGAGTGTTGGGCCAACCTAGGGCCGAATTTGTCTGGCTCTTATCTTAAGTAGTGATATTTGTCACTCTTATTACATCTCACCAACTCTCACTTTTTAATTAATTCCATTAAAAATTTTTAAATCATATTTATCTCTCAATATACCCACCTAATCATGAATTTACCAAATAAAACTTATAAAATTTATTTTAAAAAACTCTCATAATCACTATAATATCTCTTTTTTTTTAAAAAAAAAAAAAAGATTTTATCCATCTTCCTATAATCATTTAAAAAGAGTTAATACTTCTTCATCATCCTCTATTTAGCACTAAAAATTAATTTCTTCTATGATTATAAAATTAGAGTACACAATATTTGAGAAGAGATAATAATTTAAAAAATTAAAAGGAATTAAGGTTTAAGAAATTAGAGAGTTAAATTAAATATTAATAGAAATTATCATATGAGTACACTTAAAAGTTATTTACTCTTTTAAGACATTTAATAAAACGATAAAATAAGTATTAGTACAAAAATAAATAGTGGAGGCTAATGAGATATAATAATAAGAAAGTCAAATATCACAACTCCTCTTACTTTGTTTACTGGATTAATTTTAGGCCGCCACTAAAATCCTAGTCCATCATTAACCCAAACACATCATCATTCCAATTCGAATGATATTTTAATTCAGGGACTTACTAGGATCATTGTGGATGATTTATGTTGTGACTTGGTTTAATTTTTTACCCTTATTTTAGAATATATTTAGCTTATTAATATTTAAGGAGACGCGTTGATTCTTTGTAAAGGGACTAAATTCACTCGAACCCGTCCGGTCAATATCGAGGGGATAAGCTATGCGACACTTTCGTCATGCAATTTAGGATTCTTTAAGGAAATAACTTAAAATATATCCTACATTTCAATGAATTTTAAAAGTTTTCATACACTTTTATCACACTATTATAAGAGTTTTAGCTAGAATTATAGGAGTTTTAAATAAGAATTTCTAGCGAACTTATTAGTAGATTTTTAAATTTAATTTTTTTTTACAAAATTTTTATAATTCCAATATTATTTACAACTTAAAAAGGACTGGTATTATTCTAAAAAGTTAATATTCAAAGTTAACGTTCTTGCAAAATTTCAAAGTAAATCTGTTGATATTTGGAAGTTAACTTAATGCTAACAAATAGATGTGGAATTATTCTCTAGACAAGATTTGTTTAAAACTAATTGCCATATCTAATCCCATACAATATCCACTATTCTCCTATGCCATCTCATTCTTCTTTGAAAAATAATAATTTCAAAATTCGAAATTTGTTAAAAAGCAAAAATTATTCACAAAAATAAAGCCAAAAGAAAAGAAAGCGGACACGCGTCAAAAGCCCGCATGCACCTTCAACGTTCTAACTCGCGTGTCTCGTGGCTTCAAGTTCAACGTTTCCCTCTCAAATGGAAAAAATTCAAATTTACAAAATTCAATTAAGTACAAACAATAATAGTAACTAGATTATTCATTCGATTCAATTCTCACCGATCAAAATAAAATTTCCGCAAAAAAAAAAAGATTTCAATTTCAATTCAATAATGTCCCTGTAATCACGCTCCTCCTCTTGTTCTCACTACTCTCTTTTAAAATTCAAAACCTCTCATGCACGAAGCCGACAATGACCCCGGCTTCGGCCCCGGCTCGTGCTCGGCTACACAAATGTCTCAGAAGCTGCTGCCGCCGCCGCCATCGTTAGTCTCTGTCAATGCATTCCGTTCGATGCCTTCCCCTTCGCCTCGCCGGCTCTCGAGCAATTTCACGAGGCCGAGCGAGCCGGTCTCGAGAAGAAATCTGGCTTGGGTGTCGTTAGAAGGACGGCTTGTGAACGCTGAGGAAGCCAGCTCAGCTCGCGCTGTTAAGGGCGGGCTGAGCCGAGAGGAAGCCATGGCTTGGGAGCTCTTCTCTCCCATTCAGAGGTTTCTGATTGTTGCCGTTATCGGCGTTGCCGCTGCTGAGTCGAAGAAAAATCGGCTCATTTCACAGCTTACAAAATCTGTGGAGTTTAGGGTTTGTGATTTTAACTCTTCTGCTTTAATGGGTTTGCTTTTAAATTGCCTTAAATAAAAAAAATTGATGACTTATTTTTTAAAAAAATTCTGTCATGAATTCCCTGTACATTCAACTGTATGTTTATATAATTATTTCTCTTTTAGCAACTCCATGTATTTAATTCGCCTGAGTGTTTATTTGTTTAACTTATAATCCAGTAATGTTTATTCGTTTAAATTTTACTGTGCATAGACTTAGTTAGATACGATATGATTTGCTGCGAAGTTTATTTTTCAATCAATAAAGTATTTTTGTATCAACATTTGATCCGGTTAATTTGATGAACTGCATGACAATTCGTTAACAAATAGTTTGCATTTCATTTTAAATATTGTTGGTAATCTTTAGCAGTGAAGCTCCTATGATTTGGTTTAATTTGTTTTACCTTTGCAAATGCTTTTCCAGGATCAGGTGCTATCCAGCATGCAGCAGAAGCTTGACAGCCTATGTGAACAGTTGTATTACGTTAAGGACCAGCAAGGAATCATAGCCAACATGTCATTAATCAGGAAAGCAGAATCAGCCCAAAGCGAAACTTTTGGCAGCGACAAAATCAATTTTGTTGATTGTGGTTGTTGGCTCTGTGATCTGCATCATAACCAGCTTACAGGGTTCGCGGTAAAATTTTAACTTCATTGTCCTGTAGAATGTTAGCCTTGCATACACTGGTTATCTGAAATGAGACACTTACTCTCACTATCTTATTAATTTGGTAGCAGGGTAGTTGTGCTGCAAAAAACTCCAGTGCGGATGAGATGATGCAGTATAAAATGACTCATGCAATTGAGCCAGAACAAGAGGAGCGCCGCATGTCTGACCTGTCAGATTGGGCATCAACAAGTGGCATGTCTACTGCAGAAATCCAGGTAATGGAAAATCCCGAAACTTTGTTTACATCTGGGACTTCTCATTGAAGTTCTGATAGATTAGTTGATATCCATCAATATTTGAACTTTGATCTTACAATAAATTGGTTCTTGAATTTCATTGAATCAATCTTGTGAAGTACAAATTTGCAAGTTTCCATTTTGAATGATTATGCAAGGAACAAATTATTGTCCATTCTGTGATGATGCTTAAGCATTGCAACAACTTTTCATTTTTGTGATTTCAAATTCTTGTGCAGATGAACAACTTCTTAATAGAACAAGACCTCTGCAATCTAAGGAAGGAGTGTGAAGAGAAAGACACCACCATAAAAGAGCTAACCACCTTAGTTCAGTCAACTAACATCACAGGTTCAAAGGTAATTTTCATTTATATCCCCTTTATTTCGTATTAGAATTTTTTTTTTCTTCTGACCAAGATTAACTTAGTTCTTTTTATTGATAACAGAGGATCTCAGAGTTGGAAGACATCATACGTAGAAAGAACTTTATAATCACAAGACTTAAGAAGGACATGGTAGTTTTAGAACAAAAGGTGAGAAATCAGTGTTACTGAATGCATTCGTAGAGGCAAGGGAACTAGCAGTTGAAATTAAATGGAAGCTGGGGTGAAAATTAGTGAAGTTCTTATAAAATCAATTGCCAAACTCTGAGTGTTAGGAAGAGAAGCTCATTCTATAGTTTTCTATTTCAAGAAATAGCATCTATTCATGAACCTTTCATGTATACAGCTTGAATGTTATGAAATTCGTTAATGAGCTCTTAGAAAAATCTTGTCACCAAACACAGGTAGTGCAGTTGACAAGGCAACAGAGATCTTCCTCTTCTGTCTCAACCTCAGCCTCAGACTCGAAATGTTGGCAACTTCCAGTCTTGGTAAATAACGTTATTTATGATATGGAC
Source organism: Luvunga scandens (assembly GCA_030449905.1). Taxonomy (NCBI): domain Eukaryota; kingdom Viridiplantae; phylum Streptophyta; class Magnoliopsida; order Sapindales; family Rutaceae; genus Luvunga; species Luvunga scandens. Next base: position 2,021,242 of record JASUUG010001021.1, on the reverse strand, counting down.
AGTACCACTAGCCCTTCTTCTTCAGATTCAGATTCCCCTTCCAAGAACCGACTTGTAGCAATCAAGCAAATAGTAGCCAGTGACCGATCTGTAGCCACTGACCTACCAGTAGTTCCAGCAGTGAAATTTCAAGACACCCCTCTTCGAAGTTCAGCTGCTAAATTTCAAGACTCCCCTCCTCGAAGGGGAGAACTTGGTTCAACAAGTAGGCAGAGGTCAGCATCACCAAAAGTCTCAAGTTCTTTGCTGAAGCCAGTTGGCAGATCTAAAAAGCCTCAGTCAAGTCCTCTTCGAGAAACACCAACAAATCACAAGTCCAGAACAACTTCTCTGAGGCAGAAGCAGTCTCCTGTTAGAGGAGAATTCAAGAAGGCTAGAAGGCGACCTCTGACGGCATCAAAGGATGCAGCTCCACCAAAAAGATGGGCTTAGTAAGTCTTGTGTATTTGTGATTGCTTCCTGCTTTATGATTCTATTGGAACAAGTTTCTATATGTTAATTTTTCATAAGTTTCTGTTGATTTATGGCATGGAATCTTCAAAAACAAGATTTTTCTTTTTGAGCGAACTTTACCAAAGACTTTTTGAACCTTCAGATTCTCTTATATCTCTTAAATTTTTTTAAATGACTTAAGTCAAACCTAATTGTCCCTGCAAGGAATGCATTCAAATTTCTGCATTCATCATTTTTGAGTTCATAATCTTTGCTAAATGTTCTGCCTTCATCTTAAGTCCTTAGTGAATTTTTGACTTTTAACAGGAATTTGAAACCTTTGAACATAAGATTAGTGCATGCATATGCCAGTTCTTTTGTTATTATAGGCTCCAAAATAATGCAGTTATCTTTACTTAGTCAACATGGTGTCTGCACAAGATTGTAGTTTGTTTTTATTTACTTTGGATTTTCGTTTTTTAATGATAATGCAGGAAACTTGTCAAAGTTATTGCAGCTGGTATATACTAATAGGTTTAAGCAGGTCTGCTGGGAATGTAATATCATTATTGTTGTTGTGTCACTGTTCCTGTTAGATTCCCAGCTCTGCAGATTTTATATGTAATAGATTTTGAGACAGCTTCCTCATATAAATCAAAATTATCAATTTTGAATCTTTGGTTGCTTGTTCTTCTGTTGATGCTGTCACATAGTAAAAATTTCTCTGCTTTAGACTTGGGGCCGCACAATTTGCTTTTGGATTCACCCAAATGGTGTGGAGCGAGTTTTACAAGTACAGATCATAACCATTGTTTACTAGGGCCTCGTCTGGGTTTAAGATTGAGTAACTATAGCTTAAAATGTTAAAGTAGTAAAGTGTTTGGTAAATATTAGTTATTATATTTTAGAAGTTAAATTAATTTGATTTTATATTTCTATAATAAAATAAAAAATTTATTATATCTTTAATAATTTTGTTTAAATTATTATTTAAAAATTGTGTTTACTATATATTATTAATTTTTATTTTATAGTTATATTTTTTTTCTACAACAATTATAGTATAAAAATTATAATACCTTAATTTCAAACATGGCCTAAGCAATGTAAGTTTCTGACACGCCTTCAAGAACGTTGTCGAGTTGATTGGCGGTGAAATTATCGCCTTACAAGTTCGTGTTCAATCTTTGGGGGTGGTAAGGGGATAAAAATTATATTTAGGCTTGTTCACCCCCCATTATCTTTTAAAAAGAAAAAAAAATGTAAGTTTCTAACACCTCATTGTTGGGTGTTTAAAGAAAAAATAAATTGATGTCTGTTTCAGTATAAAATCTATTTAATCCACAATAAATAATTTAAATATGTAATAAAAAAAGTTAATTTACCAATAATGTTAATACATGACCAATTAATAATGTTAGAAATTTCATAAGAATCAACTGGGGTCAAGGATACAAGTGTAAATAATAAAAATATATGGGATTTATATGTTAAAATTTAAGGTCTCTAATATTTTTTCAACTTTCAGCAAATAAGAGGGATGGCAGTGTAATTAGCCAAAATGGGCGGTTGGGCACCATAGCTTTGTCATCTCTCTCTCTTTTTGGGTAGTAGAAACTAGAAAGTGGGAACAGAATTCAATAGAATGCTGTTTTGGAAGATGATGATGATGTTGGTAATCTCTGTAGTCAAAATTCTTCCCAATTACTGAGTCCCGTCAAAGTTCAAAAGGCAATAAAAAAAATTCTGTCCTTATATAGTTGAATTCTCTTATCATGCCTCGTATAATAAAATAAATTTGGGAATTGTTTTACTGATTCAGAATTGACTAAAGATACACCAACAAAAGTTGATGACGGAATTGAATCTTGTAGGTCGTAGCAACATTCAATATTGATAAGCTAAAATAGAAAAAAAAAAAAATCAAATTAAGGTCGAAAGGCAACAACATTTTTTTTCCCCAAAAACAGAATGAGATTCAAATACTATATTATATATTTTTTGAATTAAGGAGACCCGAGGCACACTCAAGCAGTGCTTTACTAACAGAAACAACAGCACCATTCCATCACTTATATGCATTAAGCGTTAGTCCCAAATTTGCAAGGCTATCAATTATTGTATTGTCCTCTTGGAAGATGTGCGAACAAATAAACTGCATACCATGAATCAAACCCAAATAAACTTTTGGGTTTGATTCAAAAGTTTAATTTATATTTTCACGGCCGCTTACCTTTAAAAGAAATTAAACTCAAATTCAAATTTTAAAAAATTAATACATTAAATAATCAATTTATACTTTCACATCCGCTCGCCTTTAAAAGAAATCGATATATCTTTTTTTTTAAAATATATAATTTTTTTATTTATTAATCATCCATCACCAAATGAATTTTCACTTTGGCGAAGAATAAAAAGGATTCGACTATTATTCAGTTAATTAATGCAGACCCCTAATTGTGATTGATGTTAATTTTCATTATTTATCAAATGGTTTCCTTCAATCAATGCAGGGAAACTTGTGTGAAAAGTAACGTCACACACGCGTCGCCTGAAAGCGTCACTCTCTAACCAATGGTTCCATCTTGTTGCTTAATCTCACTTAAGGCGCGTGCCTGTTCTCCCCCGTTGGTCAACCAATCATAGAAACTTCTGACGCCCGCTCGTTAGAAAATAAATAATTATTTATTTAAGCAATTGACGACAGCATCACGGACTCATAAATTTTTTCTTTTAATACTTGGACATGGTTGAGTGTTGCGCTCGGTTCTGCCATCCTTACGTTGTTCAATCGTTAAATAGCATCCGCTAAATCACATAGTCAATCTTTTTAATTAACACTTGTAATATACAAATCTAACAGATGAATCAATACTGTAGGATGAAGAAAAAGTTATTAATTAAAACAATGGTAATTTATTGCATTGTAATTTAATTCTATTGACAAATCATATTATTTAATCGAGATATCAGTTTATCAGAATAACCAAAAAAGAAGATACTACGTCGTTTCCAAGGTTCAATTCAGTCATGGAATTGAGTAAAATTTCTTTTGCGGTCTCATTTTGCATTCAAATTTGTCATCATTGATTTATCCAAGCAAGACCTCCACAAATCCGCGGCATCGTACTCCAAAAATATATTTGTTATTGCGCGTTAATGAATATCAAATTAAAATATCAGTACAATATAACCTTGGTTCATTAATACGATTGAGGTTGAGCTAGAAATTTTAAGTATTTAACTTAAAAGATGAGTGTATTGGGTGAAATGAGTTATATTATTTATAAGTCCATCTTTCATTTACTGACTAATATGAGAGATAACTCAACAGTTTTTTCTTTAAATAAAATTATTGTCGGACTCTATTCGTTATGTCATAAACATATTTAAGCTATACATGATGACATTGCGGTTATTAATGTTTGACTCTAATATAATTTATTGGGGGCTGACTTAAATTTTTTAACATTCAACCTAAAATAATAACTTATTGAGTGAAAACATCTATTATATTTATCGACCCAACCCAACTAACTCTTTTTTACTAATTAATGTAAGATACAATTCAACAAATATCATTCGAACTAAAAAAAAATTAATTACTTAATCAAATAATAATTTAGAACATTAGCCACCTAGCCTCAAGTCTTGACAACAAACTTATTATTTAATCAAGTTATCAATTAATCGAGGATTAATTTTATCCGGTTCGAACTGTATTTAAAATAATAATTAAATCATGAATTGAACTTGTCAACCACGGCCACCAATCACCATAAACCCATGTAAAAGTCAAAACTCTCTGAGTATTAATTTCTTACATTCCAATTTTTCTTCTCTAAGTTAAATGTCTGCAAATTCCTCGAAAATTAATCGGACTAATTAATCCTTTATTATCAGAAACGAAATTTTTTAATCTCCCTTCCACTTGTTTCCCCTTGCCGCCACTTGCATTAAAACCCCCATCAGACAATAGCTCAAAAAGCCATCCCGCTCTCTCTCGCGCTATTGTCTCTCAAATCTTTTGCGCAAAATTCAGTTAACAAATGCACTGAATCTACGACCCGACCCGAGCATCCATGGATAAAAATCAACAGCAACAATCCGATTCTCCAACGCGAGACCCCAAATCCTACACCGTTTTATCAATCGACTGCCTCAAGGGCACCTCAAAAGCCGACGAATGGACGGCCGACATGCTCCAGACGGGCGACATCGTCGAGGAATTCACGATCGGACGCGGCTCGGGTTTAGGATCCGGATCCGGACCTTGTCGGATATACAAGGCGCCGTTCAAGAACGGGAGGAGCGGAGTGCAGAAGATTCTGCACGGCTCGTTCAAGAACAAGGAGACGTCCATTCTGGTCCGGGTGAGGCGTGGCGCTGACGAGTTCGCCGAGCTGCAGGCGTGTATCGTGCCGGAGTCGAGCGGGAGGAAGAATTGTTACATGCTGAGGTCCATTACGGATCCGAATTACGCTGTCGGGTTTACGGATCGGACCGAGGCCGACTGCTTCGAGTTGCTAGGTGAGTCCGTTTTGCTTATTTGCTTCTGCTCGGTGTCAGTCCCTGAGACCCCGTTTTGTTCGTTTTTGACTTTCCATTCTCTGACTTTTCGATTCCATTATTTGTCGAGTGTTTTTTTTCTTTTTGTTTTTTTTAATGCACGTGCAAATATCCATCCCATTGGCATTTACTATTTTTACTTTGTTAATTTTCTGTAAAATTCTTAGGAATATTTACGAAATTAACCTAAAATTATAACGTATTTGAGAGAACTTATGGTTGTTGTTTACGTTTTCTATCTAAATGATTTTAAGTAATCTATCACGCTAGACAGGTTGAGCGCTTAATCAATGAGCTGTCGACACGTCACTGCCCACGCAATGCAATAGATTACTTGGGAGCCTTTGCATTCAAAATGCTCATTTTTAACCACTAAAGTTTGACAAATAGTGGGTGGACTATGTTTGTAAATATGCTTTATTTGTAGGCTATTTCTGTTAATTTCCAAAAATCCTTATGAAAGTAATGAATTTTATCCAATTTAATTTTATGTAGTTTACTCAATTTTCCTGTTATAATATATATAAAGATGATTTGTCTCTTTCAGTGGCACATGATTTCTTGGTATGTGATGCTTGCAGACCTTATTGACAAGTCACACATGTTAATCATCAAACTTTTGAAATAATAGTATCACGGCTTGAGAAGTGCTATATGACATGGGCATTGAATGTACCGTGTTTCCACCATCACTGGGCAATTAGCATGATCTTGACTTTGATATGTTTAGAGCTTCCTTTTTAGAAAAAAACCAATGTTCATGACGAGTATAATGACATTTTTATGTTATAATCATCGCAATTATTATTATTTTTATTTTTTGTATTTACCTAATTAGAAATGAAGAAAGATTTAAGAAGTGTAGTGAAAAATTTGTGGTCCACTACAAAAAGTTTTCAATCATTGTCATAACCGGATTCATGAATTTTGTTTTCTTCTCTTGAATGCTATGCATCTTGACCTATGGCGGTCTGCGTGATAACCACGTGTTTCCTTTTTGGAATTTGGCATGAATGATGGCTTAGTTGATGAGACATCAATGGTACTTAGTTAACCTAATTTCCAACATAGCACTTGGCATGAATTGTGGCTTTGGCTTTTCACATCTGTGGTTGAAATTTGGAACAATGAGGTCTAGGGTTTCCTAGAACATATTTCTAGAAGACTAAGCCGCAAAAGTCTGGGAGAAAGGTATTTCAAGACAGCAAAATGTCTCATTTTCTAATAGAAAAATGAATTTGGAAGTGACAACTTTTAATAATTTATAACGTTATGCTAATTGGTAAACCAAAACTAAAAACTACATTGTAAATTTATATCTGATGTTGTCAATATGACGTTGCATATTACTAAAAGTATTTATGTATTTCTTACTGAGATGGTATCATAGTATTACCTGTAGTGTGACCATGCCATCTTTAGTGAAAAATATGGCCGATTCTTTTGCCTATTTAACTATGGCAACACGGCATCTAGTGATCAATACCAATCATATTATTGAATAATGGAAAAACTAATGTGGATGTAATAAGATGCGATGGTTTGCTTGAAGATATGATGTAAAATCATTGGTTCATCTGTATTTTATTGCCCACATCATTCCCAAGAGTCAAGAGTGCAACCGTAATAGCTTTTCGACTCTCTGAATTTAAAATTTTAAATAAGAATCAGTGTCAAAAACCTTTGTATCATCATGTCATGCAGTTACTTCCACAATAGTTTTCTTGTAAGGTGAATCTCTTTTGCATTTTATATAGTTGCACAAAGTGGTAACCTGGAGAGCAGATCAAAATTTCAAACTGGTTTGTGTTTCTTTAGAAATGTGTGTAGGTTAAGATATCAAGATTTGTTCTACATGATATTTTGTTTCAGTTTTGTTATATGTTAATCATTATGGCTTTCAAGATTTTTATAAATATTAAGTGAGCAGTTTATTTACTGATTGTTTCTGCTAGAATCAAGATATTTTATGTATTGTGTTCTATCTTCAAAGCTTCAATGTGAAATAAAGAATTGTAATCTTCAGCTTCAAGGAGCTCCAGGATTGTAAGTGCATTAGCTAGGGCTAGGCTTCAAGAAGGATATGTCTCGTATCCCTGGGAAAGGAGGAAGCAGGAGGTTCTATCTGTTCCCAATTCAAGCTGCTTTCTTTCTATGCTTCTCCTTCCAAAAGCTTCGGATGTAGTGGCTTCTCGCTACAATGATGTGGAAGACACTCTTGCCCGGGCAAATGCCTGGCTCAATGCATCTCAGGCCACTGGGGTTCCGATTGTTTTCATGAACATCCAGACTGAGTCCCTGCTTACCAAGGTAAATTCCATAGCCTCCACGAAGCTCAGGCTGCTCGGCTATTGAACTTGTTTGATTGGGTCCTTTTAGATTGTTAGATAACTCAACTTCTCTAAAACTGCTTTTAATGCTTAATTTAGAAAATTTATATTCAGAAGAGGAGTGTGTCCATAGTGCTTACATGGCATTGATTTCGAAACATATATTTTTCCCAAGTGTTTTCTTGTTATTTCTGACCATTTTCATCTTAGAGTAACTATTCAGCCTACAAAATCTCCATGAGAAATGGGACAGTTGAAGTTTATATTTTCAATTTTGTTGTTTTTTGGAACAGATCTCTGGAGAGACAGCCTCCTCCACTGTTAATTCAGGGTCATTATCTGACTTGTCTAATCTTGCAAATGCCAGTCTGTATGGCTTTGAGGATTATCATGGTGTTGACCTCGGTGTCGTTAGAGCTGTTCGGCTTTGGTATGCTCCCGTTGGAGGAGAGTTACCAATTGAGATCAAACTAAAGGAAGGTGATTCCAAGCTCGGGTTTGCCATTAGTCGCACTGAAGAGGTATGCTATTTGATTCTCCAATTTCTCACTGCACTTTATTATTCTTTTTGAATGCTTTTGTTTACCATTCTTGTTCGTTGACAGGGATTTATCTACATTTCCACGGTTATTGATGATGACGAAAATATACCTTCTACAAGGTCAGGGCTCAGCATTCTTTACAAAGAAGCAGTAAGTGCTTCTAAGCTACTAGTAGTCTCCAGGGTGTCAAACCAAAAGTTCTTCCGTGGATGGTTTCCTCAACAGGAGCAGTTAGATGTTTTGACACAGTTTCTCTCAGCCAGAAGCTCTCATTGCACCGGCATGCCAAAGTTCCTATTCTCTTACATGTGTTCTTATGGGACCAAGCACTGGCTTCAACAAGCGGGAGCAGCACTCGATTAAGGGCTGCCTCCCTGCCTACAGTGCCGTTACCCACTGAAGTTCGATTGGCACGTCAACCTAATGAGAATCAGATACAACCTCTGCCAGCTGAAGTTCCAATTGACAATGAAATAAGAAATAATAGAGAGCGCAAGCTTGAGCGTGACACAGCTGGGGAGGCATCTTTTAGATTCCATGATTTTGCACTTCAAAACAACTGGGTTTGATTTACATTCTTGTCATATTAATTCACTTTGTGATTATTGCTGTATAAATAGAAATATTTTAAGTGGGCGTTGTCTTTGCTTTTGAATCCTAGCTAATTTTTTCAGTTAGGCAGATTTAAGAATTTTAGAATAGAAGGTATAGCAATATTCTGAATGGAGTGTGTTTTGCGAAATTAAATACAATTGCCTGTTAGTACTTGTATGAAAGTATATGTAATTGGATCTTCGTAATATGGAGTGATATTCTTTCTTCTTACATATTTTTATTCTTCTTCCTTTTTTTTTTGGGTGACAAATAAAACTCCTAAGATATCTATCATGAGTAAAAATGCAACACATACGATGCACACAGATTTTTTAAATCTCCTTTACAGGGAATCAATTTAAGATACATAATCTAAATATTGCTTGAAGTTGACCAACAACACCCTTGTCAACCTGAAAGGCCTTGACAATTCATCGGTAATGGTAGAATTAGATCCAAAAACGGCATTAGCTATAGTGATGACTCCAGGATTCTGGCTGCTCAGACCAGAGATTGAAGAGGCATTTCCATGATCCACATTACGTTGAAAGTGAACAAGTCCAAGAGGGAAAACAAACGCATCACCCTTTCGGGGGACCTTTGTGATGAGCCTGTTGTCTGGGTTTGATGTTACGAACCCGACCTCAAGGCTTCCTTCGATGATCGTTGGAATCTCGGTGACACGAGGGTGAACATGAGGAGGAACCATTCCCCATGGTGCTTAATCAATACGAGCCAGTGAGATGCCAAGAGTGTTGAGTCCAGGTAATTGTGCCGCTGTGACTCGTGTTCCCCTAGAGGCAGGTGGGTTTGATGCGTTGCCTGCTGCATCAAGTCCGCTGAATGAAAAAATGGTTAGCCTGAGCGAGTTTTGGGTCCATGCAGGCATAGACATTAACCCTTGCCGATGAGGACTAGGCTCAGAAGCAGCTGCAAGATGAGCACGTACAAGGAGTTATGGCTAGTAAACTCATTACTGAAATGTGCTTGGCCATTTTAATTGAAAGCAAAGAAGCCAAGGGATGAAGTGATGTGAAGATTCAATTGCATGAACTCTATTTATAGCCAGCAGTAATATTACTTCAATTGCATGATATTAAATTATAGTAAAATTTGGATAAAGAATCATAGTCCTTAGTGGAGGTTAAAGCAATGCCGTCTAGGCTTCAAACGTGTTGCAATAGTCTAAGCCGATTGTTCCTTTCACACACTATTTACTCGTTATATCTGGACACAGGCTTTTGTCTGCACTCCTTCCCTTGTTCAATCGGCAGTACTACAAAAATTTGAAGTTTATTGCCAAGAATTAAATACGTGTCTTCAACTGAAGATGCCAGACTCCTTCAGTATTTGCCAAGTACAAAAGATTGCTTTCTTTGTCAAAGACTCTTTTCTCCCTTAATTTATGCATTAAGTGCTTTCTTCTTCATGTGTCTAAACATATACCTATTTTCTGAAGATGGCAAACAATAGTCTCTCTTTAGATCGATAGCACTAACACTTTCTCTTTGGTCATGGCATTAATTTGAGCTTAGTCCACTCCTAGACTGTTGATTGACTTTTATCGAGAGTAAAATTTATATTTAAATTTTATTTTAAAAAAAGAAAAATAAAGAGAAAGTCATATATGTGGAGTGAGAGCTCATTACATCTTCAAATAATTAAAAAGTTAATAAAGTTTAATAATTTCATTGAGGAGGCTGCGAAATACAGACCCTAGTATCTTTCTAGCAATAATAATGAAATAATCATAAACCTTAAAATTATATTTACTTTACCAGATGGTATTGATTGAAACCGCGATTAGATCAGATTGAAACTGAATTTGGATAAAATTTACTCTTCAAGCTATGATTAGTGGGTGAACTCGTAATCAAATTACAAATTCTTCTTTTCCCTCTTCAAGCTAAATCTTTATTGGTCAGTTGACTGAAAGCAGGGGGATCCCAATCCACGCCACTCACCCATGTAGATTTTGTAACCGTCCATCTTCTATTAAATCTACGGCTAGAAATCCACTTTCAGAAAACAATCCCATTGGTTGCTTCTATTTTATGCGGATCATCAATATATTCACCGTGGATTACTCCAAAAAAAAAAAGAACGGTCCAGATTCAGAACTCACAGATTGTCTTCTATAAATAACCATCCCCTAAACCTGTCTTCCATTGCCACGTCGCCATCACTTCAAAGCTTTTCCTCTGGTTTCTGAGAAGCAAACGCTCTCACAAAATGGCTCGCACGAAGCAGACAGCAAGGAAGTCCACTGGAGGGAAGGCACCACGTAAGCAACTGGCCACTAAGGCGGCTCGGAAGTCCGCTCCGGCGACGGGAGGAGTGAAGAAACCCCACCGTTTCAGGCCGGGGACTGTGGCTTTGAGAGAGATCAGGAAGTACCAGAAGAGCACTGAGCTTCTGATAAGGAAGCTTCCGTTCCAGAGGCTCGTGAGGGAAATCGCTCAGGACTTCAAGACCGATCTGAGGTTCCAAAGCAGCGCCGTCGCGGCTCTTCAAGAAGCTGCTGAGGCTTATCTGGTAGGTCTCTTTGAAGACACCAATCTCTGTGCCATTCACGCTAAGAGGGTCACCATCATGCCTAAAGATATCCAGCTTGCAAGGAGAATCAGAGGCGAGAGGGCTTGAATGAGACGAAACATGTAAACATTTTAATGTTGTTTTTGTTGTTAGGGTTTGCTTTTGAGATGTTAATGTGTGTCATTTTGGAAATCTTATGTAATGTTCTGAATTTTTTTTTTGTTTGAAGGATGGGTTTAGCCGTCTAGATTGTGCCTTCCAGATGCTTGTGAAAATGTCTGTTGAATGTTAAAAGTCCTGTTTTAGAAATATTTAATTATTGGGTAGTTTCATTTGCTTAAGCAAGTTGTGTAGGAGCTCTGTTATCGTTGAAATAAATTTTGCATATAAATAGCTCAAAAAATCTTACAATACTATGTAAACGGTAGAGCACCGAATTGGGAAATCTTGGTGTTGGAATAGCAATCGAAGGCGCTTTTGTCTTAGTGATCCCAGACACCAACAGCAGGGCCTTAAATTGGATCGAGCTAATGAAGCATTGTCTTCATTGTCTTGATGCTCCAAGAGTAACTGCAAGAAGTCCTTATGCCTTCCTTCAATATTGTTCCCTGCGGCTTCTTCTTCACCTTTAACAGACTTTGTTTCTACACTTTCAACAGTAGCATTTATAATATTTTCCAACCATAGAGAAATCTTCTTTGTTGTCCGTTCTATACACTGAATTAAACCATGAAAGCACCGGAAAGATGTCCGAAATATTTGGTGTTCCCATTTGGGCCATGAGCTCTGCAAGCTTAAATTTTAGCTCAGCCCTAAGTTTAGTCCCCTCGTCTCCTAATGCAAGCGTGCCAGTGCCGTCCAACAGCAGGTTCTCGATTACACACGCCAAAGTTGAAATCGACATTCCGCCAATATCAATGGTCTTGCCAATGCCCCTTTTTTGGTTGTTATACTATCTCTTGATAGTATTTTTAACCCCTTGTCTTCTTAGGCCATAACAAGCATCGAGACTTGCATTACTCATCATCTTGTCCGCAAATAAGTTATGCAACTTTTTCCGTTCGGGACCATAATTGGACCATGCAATATCGTTGGCACCATAGGTGGCAACCGGTGCAGCGGTTGTTGGGTCGCGGGGAGTGAATGTTGTGTCTTGATCATGAACCACTTGTTTAATTAGAGAAAGCGAGCACGTGACTGCACATAATTTGTTTCAAGACAGCTTTAAGATCAGACCATACACAGATACACATAATTTCTCTATTACTTGTGGATGTTGCATCAACTCTGCCATTGTCCATTCCACCATTGTGTTTGTGGTGTCAGTTCCACCGGAAATTATGTCCTGTTAAAAAGGTTACAATAGCATTCTAATTAAAAAGAAGTCGAAAAATGTTTTTCAGTTTACGACAAAATTGGCAATTCTTGAGGCAAAACATCACTCAGGCAAATATACAGCTATGCTTTTACAACTGTTTGTGCCTAGTTGCTTAACATACCATGACGACGCCCTTAAATTGGTTCATGCTAATTGATGAAGCACTATCTTCATTTTCCTGAAGCTCCAAGAGTAACTGCAAGAAGTCCTTATTCCTTCATCCTCCAATATTTTTTCCTGCTCCATCTTCTTCACCTTCAACAACAAAGTCCTTGTTTCTATACCGTTCAACAGTAGAATTTATAATATCTTCAAGCCAGAGAGAAATGTTCTTTGCTCTCCTTTCTATACCTTGCATATCAAGCCATCAAAGCACTGGCCCTAAGGGCGTGGTCGGGTTGGTTGGCGGTAATTCTATCACCCTTCAAGACCTGAGTTCGATCCTTAAAGGTGATAGGAGGGTAAAAATTGTATTTGAACTTGCCCACCCCCCTTACCTTTTTTTTTAAAAAAAAAGCCATGAAAGCACTGGAAAGATATCCGAAATATTCGGTGTTCCAAGAAGCACCATGAATTCTGCAAACTTAAATTTTAGCTCAGCCCAAGATTAGTAATCCCTTTCTCTCTTAATTCAAGCGCTTCACCCCACATCATGTTCTTCATAACACATACCAAAATTGAAATCGACAATTCACCAATGTCAATGGGTTTGCCATTGCCATTGCCATTGCCAATATTGTCCTTGTTGTTATACAAATCCCTCATAGTATTTTTAACAGCTTGCTTTCTTAGAGCATAACAAGCGTCATGGTTTGCATTACTCATCATCTTGCTCACAAATAATTTGCTCAACTTTTTCCATTCTGAACCATAATTGGAAAGTGCAATATCATTGCCACCGTAGGTGTCACAAAAGTCCAGCGATCGGTGGGTCGCGGTTAGAGAATATTATATCTTGCTCACGGACCACTTGTTTAACTAGGGTAGGCGAGCTCACCACTACACACAATTTGTTTCCAAGCCAAAGCTTGAAGATCGGACCATAAACTCCAGATAATTTCGTGAATTTCTTGTGTAAGTCAGTAGTTCCGAGAAATGGAAGGTGTCCGATTACAGGCAATCCGCGAGATCCTGGTGGCAGTTTAGCATTTGCTTTCCTCTATTTGTTCACATTCCATGCGAAATAGACCACGGCAAGTACAGCAACTAAACAAGTGATAATTGCAGTCTCTTTGCGGCTAGCATCATCGACCCACAAACCCACTTTTGAATATTTAGTCTCGGTGTTTCAGAATGAATTTTAACAAAATAAATGATGAGGGGATAATTTGTAACGGCATTGTCACAGCTAAGCTGGTGTATTAATCGTGTAACTGTAGATAAGGTTCGAGCGGTCAGCATTCTGTCATCAGATATGTGGAATCTATACCGCAAAATTCAATTAACCTATTGACTGTTTTCCTGTCGGAAGCAAATGCAAATCGCATCAAATATCTACATTCATGTAGGGTAGTGACAGACTTTATAATAAACAGATGTCCAAATCATAGATCCTACTAATAATTTGATCACGACAGATGTCACTGTATGGGATATCTTTGATTGATATATCCACCCAACTAGCACACAACAAATTTGAGCTCTGTCAAGAGCACCCTTCAGCTCTTTTAAACTGCCGCCCCCTCCACCTAAAAACAGACGATACAATGATAGATATCGTGCATGGATTAAATTATTATCTAAATTTGAGCAAAAAGGAATTTACAGATATTTAGATTCTTGGATATAATAGCCTTCGCACAATTTGTAAGGATTAGGAAGACAGATAAAAAGGGAAGCGAACCATGATTTCTGCAAAGATCTCTGTGGTTAATGAAGTGGCATAAGTTTTTAACATGCAGCAGATAGTAAAAAATTTTGAGAGAGAGAATCACTTTCCTTTAAAAGGGATATTCTTTTAGAACTAGTTGATTCAAATAATTTATCCAGTAATGATCTCTTTATCATTGAAAAAAAAAATCAAATGATAGTTGGAGGAATTTAATAGGTTTAAAAATAAAAAATAAAAAATAGCTATCCTTAATGTATCACATCCAATGAGATTTTAGAGCACGCATGGGGCTTCAACCAATGAATTAAGAAATCATATTTCATCCTTAATGAGATTTAATATGTTACACATTGCTATAGGAAAATTAAGCATTGGCTATATGTGTTTGATGAGTGTTTTGTTAACTGTAAATTTTTAATAAATCATATTTTCTGTTATTTTATTTTTTTTATTCAAAATTATTTGATTATTAAGAATTTTAATGATCAAATATTAGATTAAAATTAAGTTAAATATCATTTTACTTTTTTTTTAAGAAACCATTTTTGAAACAATTTTTTAATTTACACTAAGGTGAAAAACAGTGAATGAGTTTTGCTGGTTGAAAAATGATCGTTATTAGCTGAGTGAGTGTTTCGAATGATTACGACCGTTTTTGCAAGTGATTTCTTGTTGGGGTTTGCTTTTGAGATGTTGATATGCAATGGGTCATTTTGGAAACCTTATGAAATGAACTAAATCTTTTGTTTTCGGTTGGTATTGTGCTTTCCAGATGCTTGAGAAAATGTCTGTTGAACGTTGGAAGTCTTATTTAAGAAAAGTTGAATTAATTGGGCAGTTTTTGCCTAAGCAAGTTGTTTGAGAGCTCTCTCTCTATGTTGAAATAAATTTTTACATATAAGTATAGTAAAACATCTATAAAATAATATTGTTGAGACCGAAAAAAAAAATAATTTTATCGAAGTTATTTATTTATTGATAAATAAATAATTTATTAATTTATTGGTAAATAAATATTTATTAATTTATAAAGAATTTTCTTGGTATAGGTATTAATCTTTTAACTAAGATTCGTACATGTACATAGAAGCCAAAAAGTTAATGTAAATACATTTTAATTATCATGTATTTATAAATGATATTAATAAATTAATGTAAGTACGTTATACACAGAAGCTCAAAAATTAATATAACTATATTGTAGATGGTACATAGAGCATAGAACACAAACTCTATAAATACATAATTCATTATTTATAATTTTAAAGTCAAATAATTGAATAGTGGCTTCTCATTTAAAAAGGGAGTAAAAAAATTTATATAAATTAATGAGATGACGTAAATACTGTGTAAATATAAAAATAAGTATCCCTCAAGTCAAAAGATTTACGAGGTATCCAAATACAGGCAACCCGCGAGGTCCTGGTGGCAGCGTAGCATTTGCTTTCCTTGATTTGTTCACGTTCTGTACGAAATATATCACGGCAAGTACAGCAACTAAACAAGTGACAATTGCAGGCTCGTTGCTGCTAGCAACATCGACCCACAAAGCCATATTCCATTATTTAGCTTCAGTGCTTCAGAGTGAATTTTAACAAAATATATGATGAGGGGATAATTTGTAATCGCATTGTTGGTACTCCTGAGTTTGTTTTATTAATCTTATACATAAATGTAGATAGGGTTCTAGCGGCCAACATTTTTTACTGAAATACATAAAATCCTTACGACAGGTGTATCGATCAGCCTAGAAATTATTTCCATGTATTGTAAGCAATTTCAAATCACCTCAAACGTTTAGATTAATGTACAGACAAATTTTATTACCATGTACAGATGGCAAAACCACGGGTGTTTTTTTTTTTTAAAAAATAATAATAAACGGGTCGAGAGAAATATCGTAGACATTTTTAACAGAGATGTCCACTGAACATAAACATAATAAATTTGAGCTCTGTCGAATAACACCCTTTTAACTCTTTTAAACGACCGCCCTCCACCAACTGATCAGCTGATACAATGATGAATATTCTGCATGGATCAAATTTGTATCTTTAAATTCAAAAATAATATGACTAATTAATAAATTTGTATTTTTAAACAAATTAATAATATTATTATAAAATAATATAATAATATTATTTAAATAAATATATAAAGGTAAAAAAAAAAGAGAAGGGAGTGGATTCCCACTCCCACCTCCCCTCATCCAAATGGGAGTGGGAATCCCACTCCAAAAATGGGTGGAACTCATGGAGTAAGAATCCCACTCCCTCCTTAAGTTGTGAAAGTAAACACTGGAGTGAGAAGAATCTACATTCTTTACTCTCATTCCAGTAAGTAAACATACCATTAATTTCTCGTAAAAGTTTTGTTATAAAAGAATTTTGTTCTTACAAGATTTCTTGAGAAATAAAAGTACAGTGTTACTTATGGAATTAAGTTTAAATAATTTTATAAATTTTAAGATCGATCGTACAACAAATAAATGGCACTTCAACAATTGAGATAGAAATATTGAAATACTCTTTGAAAATTCTTTTGTTATTCAATTTATATTGTAACACAATTAAACTCAACCGAAATTGTAATAGAAATTGACTTAACTTTAATATAGAAAAATTAAAACTTTACAATAATCTTATTACTACCAATATAATACGACGGCAAATTCAGCAACTAAACATGTGAGATTTCTTCCTTCAATATTGTTCCCTGCTGCTTCTTTACCTTTAACAACAGACATTGCTTCTATACTGTTCAACAGCAGAATTGATAATATTTTCAAACCATAAGAAAATCTCTTTGCTCTCTTTTCAATATATATTGAATAGTATAATCTTTGAACATACACATATATTTTTTAATATCAATACATAATGTTATTTAGATCGAGATATAAAATAATGTAATTTACGACAAAGGAGTGTAAAATGTACGATGTAAATTATGTTAAATATGTATCAAACGGGTTATTGGATTGTGTCGTATTGAGTGACATAATTACCGAATTATTAAATGAGTGTGTTCGGTCACCCGTTTATTTCCTGTGTTGAGTTCAAGTTTCAATATTTTGACACGATTCTTAAATAGGTCGCATTTGGGTCAAGCGAAATTTAACACGATATAAGATGGCATGACATGAAATAGATCAGGTAACCCTATTTACTAGTTCTAAAAATATCTCCTCTTAAAACTTGTAGAATAGACTAAAATATTAGTAGGCATAAAAGTTTCGTCTATATTTCATAAAATTTTGAATTGTAAAATTTTTAGGGAATTTTTTATTGAACATATATAAATTTAGACTCTCACAAAAATTTGAAACATAAATATTTATAAATTATAATTCAGAAATAATTATTCCAAATAGCTCCAAACAGAAGTATGATGACAGATTATGCCATTGAAAAATAGCAACTCAGGACTTTTATTAAAATATTTTATTACGACTGAACTTGAAATAACATACAAATCTTCCGAAACAAAATCATCACAACCATTTTGTCTTAATGGTATAGCTCTGAATTGGATAGTCTTGGTGTTGGAATAGCAACCAAGGGCTCTTTTTTCTTAATGACAATCCCAAACTTTTCAGATAAGTCTAGCTTTGTGCCAGCTGGCAATTCCCACTCAAATGAGTGCAATAACGAAGCCAGAACAAACATCAGCATCCTCTCAGCTAGAGCAATCCCAGCACACATTCTTCTACCAGAACCAAATGGCAAGTACTGAAAATTGTTACCTGAGTAATCGAACTCACTCGCGACACCAACATTCAGGAACCTCTCTGGTCGAAATTCTAAGGGATTATCCCAAAGTTTAGGGTCCCTGTGGATTGCCCAAACATTCAACATAATAGTTGTATCTTTGGGAATGGTATAGCCACCAATGCTGCTACTCTCGCTTGCCCTACGTGGTACTAAAAAAGGCAATGCAGGATGCAGACGGAATGTTTCCTTCACCACAGCGTCTAAATACTTTAATTTAGGCAAGTGAAATTCTTCAACACAACTGTCCATGCCCACAACTTGAGCTAGTTCTTCCTGAACTTTCTTCATTACTTGTGGATGCTGCATCAACTCTGCCATTGTCCATTCCACCATCGTAGTTGTGGTGTCGGTTCCACCCGTAATTATATCCTGTCCAAAAGGTTACAACAAAATTCTAATTTAAAAAAAAAAAAAAAGTGTTGAAAATATCACTCATGCAAAATATACAGCTGTGCTTGTATAACGGTTTTGTGGCTAGTAGCTTAACATACCGTGAGTACGGCCTTAAATTGGTTCGTGCTAATTGAGGAAGCGCTGTCTTCATTTTCTTGAAGCTCCAATAGTAACTGCAAGAAGTTCTTGTTCCTTGACCCTTCAAAATTTTTTCCTGCTCTGTCTTCACCTTCAACAATAAAGTCCTTGCTTCTATACTTTTCAACGGTAGAATTTATAATATTTTCAAACCAGAGAGAAATCTTCTTTGTTTTCCTCTCTATACCTTGTATATCAAGCCATGAAAGCACTGGAAAGATATCCGAAATATTCGGCGTTCCTATTAGCACCATGAGTTCTGCCAGCTTAAATTTTAGCTCAGCCCCAAGATTTGTGATCCCTCTCTCTCTTATTTCAAGCGCTTCACTGACACGACCCGCCCCGAATCCACAGGATGAGTCTGCCTAATTCTATAAAATCTTCCTAACGTAATCTGAATAATCATGGTTCTATTGAAAAATCGGCAAAATCTCCCCTATATTTATTATAAAACCAAATCTACAAAATTATACATCAAGCACTCCCAAATAATATCCGAATATAACCAACTTCGTCAATCAATTATCTCAACCAAAAAATACCAAATCACTCAATTATTCAATATCAAATAAAATACATATGCTAACCGCAATCTCTGAAATGTAACAAATTACAATCCCAAAATATTTCGATAAATCAATCAATAACTCCTAACATCACAACGTGGCCATAAATTCGAAAATGACTATTGTGGTACAGGTCGATTTGTTGTACTGCGAATCTCCCGTTGAGGGGAAAAATATAATAAAAATGGATGAGTATAAAACTCGGTGAGCTTCAAATGAGTGGATAGTAGTTTTTCAACACAATTTTACTATAAATTAATAAATCATATCAAAATACCAACTCATTAAAATATCGCAAAAACTTAAATAACTTATTAATTCAAATTCATATACTCAAATAACGATATCGCAACTATACTGCATAAATCAATGAAAATTCATCATACTTATAACATCAATATCGAAATACCAAAAACTATCACCAAACAAGTACCCAGGGGAAATAATCTCATCATATCCGGACCTCGACGGACAGGCAATGACGTCTTATCCTCGGGTACAATCACGACCCGTAGCTACACGGATAGACAGGGAAAAGCCATATCATATCTCATCATATCTGTGCATGCATAATCTGGTCCCCAAAAGACAAAGTCGCCCGAGTACACTGCCCAAAGCCTCTGTGTGTTCTCAGACGGGCCCCGTAAGCCTCGTATCTCATCTCGTATCTCATTATCATTATTTCTGTATTCATCATACCACATACATATCTCATCTCATATGTATCACTGTATCTGAAGGGGGAGGGTACTGTCTAATGATTTTAAAAACAATCAATCATTCTGCTCATATTCATATACCTTTGAACACATATACATAAACATATAATTTCATCCGGTATCTCATTCGAAATCTCATTCGAAATCCCATCTAAAATCTCATTCGAAATCTCATTTCCTTTTTCATTTAACATCTCTTAAATCTGCTTTTCTTTTCTTTAAAATATTATCATGCATATTCAAAATCAATAACCAAAATCATGAATCAAATACATTTCTCGTAATAAATACCAAAACATAGATAAAATCCATTTATATAAAATCATTAAATCGATGCCTTTAAAACCAATCTCGCAAACATGTTTTACCATATTTTTCAATCATAATAAACTACTATGAAAATAGGTTTTGTATATTCCACTCACAGTGACGGTGTCCGAACTCAGTATCGGCAACGTCCACGGGTTGATTCTCGTTCGTGGATCCTCCTAATTTGAGGAAATAACATAATTACTAATCATAAACACGAATTATAACTAATATACTCGAAACGATATTTATCCGAAATCAAATATTCTCGAATTCGTAAAATTACTAAAATACCCTCAACATCTAAATTCATCAAATTATCCTCGGAATCACATATTATCGAACTATCCTCAATTCCGATTACAAAAATATCCACAAGTTTGAATTTACAAAATTACCCTCGGAAAACGGTAAAATGACCAAAACGCCCCTAACGACGTAAATTACTGAATTCTCACCGAAATCTTAAATTACCTAACTACCCTGACCTAAAATTACCAAAATATCCACTGATTTAAAAATTACAGAAATGCCCCAAAAGTTTATGAATTTACCAATTTACCCCTAACGGTCAACGATGACCGGAACTCCTTCAACGGCGACGGAAAACTCAGGTCTGCTAGATCTGGCCTCGGTGAGTCCAATGGTGCCGGCGGTGATCTCCCACGCGCGGCGGTAACGGCGGATCTAACTCCCCAAAAACGGTGAGCTTTCCGGCGTCGATCGGCGGCAATCCGGTCGTTTCAGGTCACGGGGTTGGTCGGGAAACGATTAGGGTAAGTTGAGGAACAAGATCCAAGCAGTGGATCGGCCCAAAACCGGTGAAATTGATGGCAAGCAAAACGGGTCTTGGCCGCGAGTTTTCGGGTCTCTTTGCCGGCGTTCTGGTCGGTTTCCGTTGACGAAAATGACAGGGATGTAACCGGCGGCTCACGAGCTTCAAATCGGTACCAAGATCGACCGGAATGGTGGCCGGAAACCCGAGATCTGGCCGGGTCTTGGTCGCGGGTCGGTCGCGGGTCCTCTCTCTTTCTTTCTCTTTCTCTCTCTTTTTCTTTCTATTTTTGGAAAGTAACAATCCCTCTCTCTCTCTCACGACTTTCCATTTATAGTAAGAGAGAAATTTTTTTTTTTTTTTAAAACTAAATTCGGACCCGAGTGCCGAAATACAAATCCGATTACACGAATATAGAATCGCGTTTGAACTGTCTCGATTGTATGTCGCGACAAATTTAAATAATTTCGAGCGCGATCAATTTTAATAATTGCGACCGATTTCTCGTAACGATTTTAACAATCGGACGTTAAAAACAATTTGCGATGAAAATTAAAAATAACATTGCACTCAATTAAATAATTTCGGTGCATATGTTACATTCACCCCACAGCATGTTCTTCATAACACATACCAAGGTTGAAATTGACAATTCACCAATGTCAATGGGCTTGCCAATTTTGTTGTTGTTATAGAAATCCCTGATAGTATTTTTAACCTCTTGTTTTCTTAGAGCATAACAAGCATCAAGGCTTGCGTTACTCATCATCTTGCCCACAAAAAATTTGAGCAACTTTCTCCATTCGGGACCGTAATTGGACCATGCAATATCATTGCCACCAAAGGAGGCCACAAGTGCAGCGATCGGTGGGTCGCGGTTAGCGAATGTTATATCTTGATCCGAACCACTTGTTTAACTAGGGAAGACGAGCTCACCACTACGCACAATTTGTTTCCAAGACAGAGCTTGAAGATCGGCCCATAAACTCTAGAAAATTCCGTGAACGTCTTGTGTAAGTCAGTAGTTCCGAGAAATGGGAGGTATCCGACTATAGGCAAGCCGCGAGGTCCTGGTGGAAGTTTATCATTTGCTTTCCTTGATCTGTTCGCATTCCATGCGAAATAGACCACGGCAAGTACTGCAACTAAACAAGTGATAATTGCAGTCTCGTTGCTGCTGGCATCATCGACCCACAAAGGCATATCCGATTATTTAGTTGTAGTGTTTCAGAATGAATTTTAACGAAGTATATGATGAGAGGATAATTTGTAATGGCGTAATTGGCACACCTGAGCTTGCTTTATTATCTTATAAAGAAATGTAGACAAGGTTCTAATGGCCAGTATTTTGTAATGAAGTACATAAAATCTATACCACAGAAGTATCAACCAACCTACAAATTATTTCCATCTACAGTAAGCAATTTCGAATCACCTGCAACATTAAGATTAATGTACAGACAAATTTTACTACTGTATACAGATGGTAAAACCATAGATTTTTTATATCAATAAGTTTGTCGAGAGAAATGTCAGAGATATTTTCAATAGATGTCCGCCCACCCAACATGCACATAATAGCTTTGAGCTCTGCCAATATATAGAGAAAGCAATGGCTGTGCGCGCTTGATGAATGTTCTCTTAATTGTGAATTTTTAATAGTTAATAATTTCTATAATTTTATTTTTAATCCAAATTTATTTGATTATTAAAAGTTTAAATAACAAAAATATTAGATTAAAATTAAGTTAAATGCCGCAACAAAACAAGTGATAAATGCGGTCTCGTTGATGTATTCGATTTAGTTTTATTTTAGTGTTTCAGAATGAATATTAACAAAATTTAATGATCGGGGGATAATTAATAACAGCAATAGCAGGCGTAAGCTTGTTTACTATCTGTACCAGACATGAATTCGATCAACCTATCACGTGAAACCTGCTTAAAAAAGAAGAGAGAGGGAAAAAAAAAAAAAACTAACGGACACCACTAACTTCGATACGATCTCTACAAGATATTTATTGTCAAAGAAAGCACCTAAAAGCGAGCACCGATTTTTTATGCTTGACTTTGTTGCCAACAAATTAAAGAAAATGAAAATCATAGCCCACAAATTTTTTAAAGTTAGCATTGACAAAATTGAAGCCACAATTGTTGATTTTGAAGTTATTATTTGTTTTTTATTGACGTATCCCAATTTAAAGAGAGAGTTTAGAAGAGTTTGAAATTTTTAAAGTTATCAAGCAATTAGTGAGTGAGGGACTGATTATATTGGAGTTTTGGGGAGTGACTAAAAAATATTATAATATTTGTAATCTTTATTTTATTAATAAAATATTTTTTTTTTATCTTTACTCGTAGACGTAGGCTAAAAGCCGAATCACGTAAATTTCTTATGTCCTCTTTGTGTGTTTATTCTTTACTCTTTTGCTAATTTCATTTTTACCTGTGACTCTGCTTCACCCATAAATTTCTTAATGTTTATTAAAGATTAATTTGGAAATAAACAAATTAAATGTACAAAAGATTTGATGAGCAATGCCACATTCCGTTTATTAAGTTTGAAGTGATGCAGCAGCATATGGTGCAATTTAGTAGCAAATAATTTTACAAATTTTTAAATTGGTCGTATAATAAATAAATGTCACTTCAACATGTCTCACAAAAATTTTAGAATATTCTTTGAGAATTCCATTATTATTTAATCTAAATACTAATACGATTAAACTCAAACCTTTGATGTGGAGGTTTAAGAACCGATCGATTTGATTCAATTTTTTGCAAATCATATTTTGAATAACAAAGCATTTTTAACATGTTGTTTTCGTAGAGCATAATAACTTAATAAGGCCTTGGGAAAAATGTGGTCGTAGGCTAAAAAATATAAGTTATAATTTCTATAACTATAATTGAATTTATATTAAAAAATTATTTTACGCTTTTCCTTCTTGTTTATAAGATGCAATGTTTTTATTGTATTTTCACGTATCAATTTTTAATTTTTTTTTCGAATAACTATACATAATAGAATAAGCCATGATATATATAACTTTAATTTTTTATTAACAAATTTTAATTATTTATAAAATAAAGGGCCTTTTTGATTAATAAATGGGGCCTTATTAGTACTGGGAGGAACTTAATTCTTTGGTGGGGCCCTGTTCGTTTATTTAGTGTTTCAGAATGAATTTTAGCAAAATATAAATATTAGATATTATATTGATATATATAGTTAGGCAGATATCAAAAAATTAGGAAGCTAGGCAGGTGATGAGGCCCATATTATATATTTTTAAACTAATGTCAAATTAAGAAGAGTAAGCTCCATTGTTAATAATTCCTAAGTAAATGATTATTATAGAAGTTCCCATAATTTTCATTAATTAATTGCTTTGGGAAAGCATATAATGATCAAGTAGTCGTTAGTTTAGTCGACTAGTTGAGTCAACATGCGTGAACTTGGTTTGCTTTAGATGTTGATGAAATTAATTTATTTGTACATTGTTTGATAAAAAGACAAAATGAAATAAGTAAAATTAATTCTAATTGGTTCATGGAACTGAAAAAATAAATAAGGGTCTGTTCGATATTGTTTTATAATTGTTTTTTTTTTAAAACAAAATGAGAATAAAATGGTATTTTATAGTTGCTAAATTTTAAATTTAAGTATGCATCTTGTATTAATTTCTGTATCATATATTTTAAAATTGAAAAAGATAAAAACAATTAATATATGTATCAAAATCTGTGTTACCAGCTTCATTAACATTGATTAATTTTTAAGTGAAAAATTTAAAGTAAAGTGGAAGGTTGTTCCTGCCGACATTTATATTGAAAAAAAAAAACTTGACTCAAGGTCAAGGGTGGATCTACTTTCAGGGTGTGTGGGCAATTTGAACCCACTAACAACTAAATTTCCTATTAATTTTTAAGAAGATTACCTTTGACTGGGGAGTAATCTTGCAAACAAATTTTGACATTGGGTCAATTTTATGAATCATTATTTTTTTTTATCATGGTATTACTCCATATAAATCAATTTTCTAGATCCACCGCTGCTTAAGGCTTTTGATCGAGTATTAAATATGTGTTAGGTTATCTAACTAAATTTATATGTAAACTGAAATAAAAAAGAAAATATTAACTTATTAAATAGAGTAATTTATAAATTTAAGTGACTCTCTTTAATGTGGGACACAACTCAACATTAATTATTACGAAGTGTTTGTTGAATTGGATGCACACCATGTGAATTTAAAGCAAAATTTTGTCTTCCCACAACAAAATTAAACTGGAGCTTGATAAGTAAAAATATTGTTGCGCGACACTCACGTACTCATCTTTATGAAAGGATCACATCAGGCACCCATTTTTCTCACCTCTCCATTTATTCTTCTTGACCTTGACTTTGATTCCCAACAAAAAAAAAAAATTGTGAAAGTGAAATCTTTAGCCTTCTGTTTTCACATACTAGCACTAGAAGCCAGCTGGCTAGTGGCGCGTGCATAGTCGAATCGCCCACAAAACGAAAGGAACGTTGTTTTTAACTTCAAATGGAAACAGCTAAATCCAGCCAGAGACTAGAAAGTGTTTTAATTGGGCTGAATTTTCATTTTGTTGACTTCTATCTTGATGTGCAAGGCTCATTGGCTGAATAATTACACCTTAATCACCGTGGCTTGATGTCATAGTTGTCCTTGTGTACGAAGGAAATGTATTTCTTACTTGTCTCCCTCTGGTCCATTCAAATTGGCGATTTCTTGAAAATAGCAAAAAATTTGGGGGCCACTTATATAATTTTAGCCATTTTCTCATCTGTGTTGTCTGTTTTTATTACTCCAAATACTTCTTCACTATTCTACCAATAATCCAAGATATTCCAGTGCATCATAATAATGCCTCTGCCAAGCAGTGTGATGTGTTTGTTCACTAACAAAAGGTTCTGCTTAAAAATTAGAAAGATCGATCCTCGCAAAATTATAGATAATGTGGCATATAATACTAGGATTAGGGGTGGACATTAGTTAGTTTGGGTTGGGTTTTAAGTTAATTCAAACCAAACCAACCCAAATATTTTCAACCCAACTCAAACAAATTCATTTGGGTTTGGTTTGAATTTTATAATCAAAATATTTTTTATTTTTAAATTTAATTATATCAAAGTTACAATAATTATTAATTATTATTATTATTATTAAATTAATATAAAAACATGAAAAAAAATATGGTGGATAAAAAATTATAAATAATAGATTTCACAATAACTTCATCCTTAAATATTAACTATATTACACACAAATTCTAACAATGTCAATACAAATCAAAAGAAGATAAGATATCCCAACTCCAATATCAAAGCAATCCATCATAATCATTCCCATTCGTAATACTTTAATCAAAAGATTCCATGATCAACTAACTCTGCTCCTTCACCAATAAATAAATAACTAAAAAAAAATTATAATGTTAAATAGTTATAAAGATGAGTAAATTTAGAAAAGAAGATTCATATTGAAATCATAAGAATAACATCAATTCAAATCCATTGCCTCCATTGTTGCACTTGATCCAAATTCTACATTAAATAAAAATAAATTAATGAAAAAAAGACTAGTGGTAAACAAATATATAATTTTTTTTTTCACTTGTTATGATAAACAGTTACCTGACATCATGGCTTTATAAAACTCAAACTCGTCCATCGTTGGTTCATCTTGTAATGGAACAAAAATATTACGT
Source organism: Luvunga scandens (assembly GCA_030449905.1). NCBI lineage: Eukaryota > Viridiplantae > Streptophyta > Magnoliopsida > Sapindales > Rutaceae > Luvunga > Luvunga scandens. The sequence goes on along the minus strand of JASUUG010001021.1, from coordinate 1,994,619 downwards.
AACCAATTTTGTGAGCATATCAAAGCCTCCACCATCTTTGGACTTAAAGAGTTACGAAATGAATCAATGAGGCATCCTCCAATACTAAACACATATTCTAAAACTACTATAGATATTGGAATTCCAAACACATCCTTTGCAATGTGTGAAAGAATTCAATATTTTATTGAGTTCATTTTCCACCATTCCAAAATCTTAAAGTCATCATCATCAACATGTTCACATGGCTCCAACTAGTACCTCTCTACTTCATTTTTCATCTCAACACAATCATCTTTTCTTATTTTTTGTTTGAACTTTGCAACACTTGAAAGTTTAAAAGACCCCACCTTTTTTTTTTTTTCAAATTTCTTACTATTAACAATTGACAACTTACCAACACTACTAGATGATCCACAACTACCAATCTTAGTGTCAAGATCTTTATAGAAATGATAAAGACATATTAACAGATTTTTTGCCTTTTCAGACTTCTTCCGAACCTCATCAATAACAAAAATGTCTTCAAAGCAAAATGTCACATATTTTAACTTATAATGTGGATCAAGAATAATCGAAATGAGCAACAAATTATTTAAGCAATCAATTAAACTCCAATATTTGTCATATTTATTTTTCATACTTGCTACTATTTTAGATAAGACATGATCTTTACTGCTTTCAATTAGTGATGTCAAATTAGAATGAATTGATCACATTTCATGAAAATATAAGTTTGAAATCACGTACATTGAACCACTAAATTTTAAAGTTTTAATTGACTGGTTTCATCAATTCCCGATTTTCATCACAACACTACGATGACCAATTCACCTTGAATTCTAAAGGAAAAAAAAAGGGTGTTTAGGAACCAAAACTTAGAACTTATAAAAACAATTTTAGCAAAGAAAAGCATAATAAAAAAAAAATGAAAGAAAGAAAATAAAAAACAAGTGCCAAAATCCCATATTCACAAATCCCAGAAACCCAAATCAAAACCTTTCAAAAGAAACAAATATTCCAATTAAATTACCAAGTAAACAACTCCAAGTAATTAAATTCACTAATTCCAAGCATACCCATTAAATAAATCACTTAAACTATCAAATAAACAAAGTTATTCTTACAAATTAAGTTCTACCAATTGAACAAAAATACAAGAGCATCTAAAAATATTTAAAACAAATTCAGGGCCAGTAGAATAGGATTCAAGCATTATAGGGTCACCAAAACAGTAACAAAAGAAAAAACAAATTGAAGCTTTTGCAACAGAGCCTCACCTAAAATCAATAGAAAAGTTGTAATCGAAGTGGGGCTTCAAGAATTGATGACAATCAACTGAGAGATCCGTGACGTCATTTTTGTTCACAGAGGTTGTAGAATATGGAGTGAGATTAGAGAGATTCAACAATTTATTTATTTTGTTTAGTTTTAGAAATTTATTTCTCGCCCATGGATAAACAATACCCAAATTATTATGAAATGATTTCCTATATAAAAATCCAAATCTAGTCTGTTTTCATAATTTACCTAACCCAAACCATTTTATTTGGGTTGAATTTGGGTAAGGCCATGAGTCGTGGGCTTATGCCCACCCTTAACCAACATGGATTGTTCTTGTATAGTTATTTTCGTTGGAGTTTTGTCCATTGATAATGTGAAAAAAATATTTACTAGAGATTAATTTAGAAGTAAACAAATTAAATGCACAAAAGATTTTAATTCTATTGTCATAAAGTCGTAACAGTGAATGTTGAGCAATGGCAATGCTACGTTCCGTTTCTTGAGTTTCAAGTGATGCGGCATATGGTGCGATTTAGTAACAAATAATTTTATAAATTCTAAAATCGATCGTATAACAAATAAACGCTACTTCAACGCTTGAGATTAAAATATTGAAATATTTGTCGAGAATTCTATTAGTATTCAATTTATGTGGTAATACGATTAAACTCAACTAAATTTGTTATAACAAATTGACTAGATTTTAATATAAAAAAACAAAAACTCTACAAATTATCTTATCACTACTATTCTACTAATATAAAACAACGGCAATTACAGGAACTTAACAAGTGATAGAGATCTCTGCTTTTAAAAAGTGTAGAATAGATCAAAGAATTAGTTGGTATAAAAATTTTGGTCTATGTTTTGTAAAATTTTGGATTTTAGATTTTAGAATTTTTGGGAGATTTTGGGTTGAAGGGTGCATAAATTTAAAATCTTGTAAGGATTTTAAAGAATAAATATTTTAGCTTGCAATCCAAATAAATAAATATCTCGAAAACACGAGTATGATGATAGATTATGCCATTGAAAAAAGAACAACCTCAAGCCATATTATTAATATGCTTATTATGATTGAACTTGAAACAACATGCAAATCTTCCAATATAGTGGGACACAACACCATCACAACCATTTGTCTTACTGGTAGAGCTCTGCATTGGGTAGTCTTGGTGTTGGAATAGCAACCAAAGGCTCCTTTTTCTTAATCAAAATCCCAAAATTTTCGGATAAGTCTAGCTTTGTGCCTGCCGGCAATTTCCAATCAAACGAGTGCAACAGTGAAGCCAGAACAAACATCAGCATCCTCTCTGCCAGAGCAATCCCTGCACACATCCTTCTGCCTGAACCAAATGGCAAATACTGAAAATTGTTACCCGAGTAATCAAATTTGCTCGCTGTACCATCATTCAAAAACTTCTCTGGTCGAAATTCTAAGGGGTTATCCCAAAGTTGTGGATCTCTGTGGATTGCCCAAACATTCAATATAATCATTGTATCTTTAGGAATAGTATAGCCACCAATGCTGCTACTTTGGCTTGCCCTACGTGGTACTAAATAGGGCACAGAATGCAGCCGAAATGTTTCTTTCACCACAGCATCTAAATATTTTAACTTCGGCAAGTGAAATTCTTCAACACAACTGTCCGTGCCCACAACTTGAGCTAATTCTTCTTGAACCTTCTTCATTACTTGTGGATTGTGCATCAACTCTGTCATTGTCCATTCCACCGTTGTAGTTGTGGTGTCGGTTCCACCAGAAATTATGTCCTGTTAAGAAGGTAACAATAAAATTCTAATTAAAAATAAGTGAAAACACATCACTAATACAGTTGTGCTTGTACAACAGTTTGTGGCCAGTTGCGCAACATACCGCGAGCAAGGCCTTCAATTGGATAGTGCTAATTGATGAAGAACTGTCTTCATTTGCCTGAAGCTGCAAGAGTAACTGCAAGAAGTCTTTATTCCTTCCTTCAATATTGTTCCCTGGTCCTCCTTCACCTTCAACAACGGAGACCTTGTTTCTGTACTGTTCAACTGCAGAATCGATAAAATTTTCAAACCATAGAGAAATCTTCTTTGTTCTCTTCTCTATACCGTGTATATCAAGACATGAAAGGACGGGAATCATATCCGAAATATTCGGTGTTCCCATTAGCACCACGAGTTCTGCTAGCTTAAACTTTAGCTCAGCGCCAAGGTTACTCATCCCTTTCTCTCTTGAATCAAGAGCTTCACCCCAGAGCATGTTCTGTATAACACGTACAAAAGTTGAGATCGACAACTCACCAACATCAATGGGCTTGCCAATGCCAATTTTGTTTGCGTTGTACAAATCCCTGATAATATTTTTAACCTCTCGTTTTCTTAGAGCATAACAAGCGTCAAGGCTTGCGTTGCTCATCAACTTGCCCACAAATAATTTGCGCAACTTTCTCCATTCAGGACCATAATTGGAAAATAAAATATCATTGCCACCAAAGGAGGCCACAAGTCCAGCGATCGGTGGGTCGCGGTTAGCGAATGTTATATCTTGCTCACGAACCACTTGTTTAACTAGGGAAGGCGAGCTCACCACTACACACAATTTGTTTCCAAGACAGAGCTTGAAGATCGGCCCGTAAGCTCTAGATAATTCCGCGAACGTCTTGTGTAAGTCACTAGTTCCGAGAAATGGGAGGTATCCGACTATAGGCAAGCCGCGAGGTCCTGGTGGCAGTTTAGCATTTGCTTTCCTTGATTTGTTCACATTCCATGCGAAATAGATCACGGCAAGTACTGCAACTAAACAAGTGATAATTGCAGTCTCGTTGCTGCTGGCATCATCGACCCACAAAGGCATATCCGATTATTTAGTTGTAGTGTTTCAGAATGAATTTTAACGAAGTATATGATGAGAGGATAATTTGTAATGGCGTAGTTGGCACACCTGAGCTTGTTTTATTAATCTTATAAAGAAATGTAGATAAGGTTCTAACGGCCGGCAGTTTGTAATGAAGTACATAAAATATATACCACAGAAGAATCAATCAACCTATGAATTTTACTACAGTATATAGATAACAAAACCATCGATTTTTATATCAATAAGTTCGTCGAGAGAGATATCGGAGATATTTTTAATAGATGTCCACCCAACATGCACAAAATAACTTTGAGCTCTGCCAATAACACCCTTCAACCCTCGGTATCGTACACATTGCAATATATAGAGATAGACCACGGCTAATAGAGCAATTAAACATGCGATAATTGCACTCTCGTTGGGCTGGCATCATCGTCCCACAAAGCCATATTCGATTTAGTTTTAAAATTTCAGGATATAAAGAAATAAAAACTCTACAATAATCTTATTACTACCAATATAATAAATCAACGGCAAATACAGCAACACAACAAGTAATAATTTGGAGCTCGTTTTTGCTGGCATCATCAACCCACAAAGCCATGTTCAATTATTCTTTAGTTTTAATGTCCCTCAAAATCTGTGTTACCAACTTTATTAACATTAATTAATTTTTAAGTGAAAATTTTAAATTAAAGTGGAAGGTTGTTCCTGCCGACATTTATATTGAAAAAAAAATATTGAAAAAAAAATGCTGCTTAAGGCTTCTGATCGAGTATTAAAATATGCGTTAGGTTATCTAATTAAATTTATTTGAGTGGAAAAAAGAAAAAATTATTAACTTATTAAATAAAGTAATTTATCATACTTATAAATTTAAGTGATTCTCCTCAGCATAGGACATAACTCAACATTACTTATTACGAAGTGTTTGTTGAATTGGGTGCACCCCATGTGAGTTGAGAACAAAATTTTGTTTTCCTACAACAAAATTAAACTGGAGCTTTATAAGTAAAAACACTGTTGCCCGACACTCACGTACTCATCTTTATGAAAGGATCACATTATGCACCCATTTTTCTCACGTCTCCATTTATCCTTCTAGACCTTGACTTTGATTCCCAAAAAAAAAATTGTGAAAGTGAAATCTTTAGCCTTCTGTTTTCACTACTAGCACTAGAAGCCAGCTGGCTAGTGGCGCGTGCTCAGTCGAATCGCCCACAGAACGAAAGGAACGTTGTTTTTAACTTCAAATGGAAACAGATAAATGCAGCCAGACACTAGAAAGTGTTTTAATTGGGATGAATTTTCATTTTCTTGACTTCTAGCTTGATGTGTAAGGCTCATTAGCTGAATAATTACACCTTAATTTCAATATTGACTTCTAGCTTGATGTGTAAGGCTCATTAGCTGAATAATTACACCTTAATTTCAATATTGATACCACCGTGGCTTGATATCATAGTTGTCGTTGTGTATGAAGGAAATGTGTTTCTCCAAAATAGCACAAACTTTGGGCACCACTTATATAATTTTAGCCATTTTCTCATCTGTGTTATTTGTTTTTAGATCCTCCGAAGTTAGGTTTAATAATTGCTCCAAATAGTTCTTCACTATTCTACCAATCATCCAAGATATTCCAGTACGATTTGACATCATAATAATGCCTCTGACAAGCTATGTGATGTGTTTGTCCACTAACAAAAGGTTCTGCTTAAAAATTACGAAGATCGATCCTGACAAGATTATAGATAACGTGGCATATAATATTAGGATTATGGGTAGGCATGAGTTAGTTTGGATTGAGTTTTAAGTTAATTTAAATTAAATTATAAAAATTTAAGTTTAATTTAAATCAATTAAAATATTTTTAACCTAACCCAAACCAATTCATTTGGGTTTGGTTTGAATCTTATAATCAAAATATTTTTTATTTTGATAAATTTAATTATATCAAAATTACAATAATTATTAATTATTAAATTAATATTAAAATATGAAAAAAAATATAGTGGATAAAAAATTATAAATAATAGATTTCACAATAACTTCGTCCTTAAATATTAACTATATTACAATACAAATTCTAACAATATCAATACAAATCAAAAGAAGATAAGACATCATAACTCCAATATCAAAGCAATCCATCATAATCATTCCCATTTGCAGTACTTTATTTAAAAGATTTCATGATCAACTAATTATACTCCTTCACCAACAAATGAATAACCAAAAAAAAAATTATAATGTTGAATAGTTATAAAGATGAGTAAATTTAGAAAAGAAGATTCATATAGAAATCGTAAGCATAACATTAATTCAAAGTCATTGCCTCCATTGTTGCACTGGATCCAAACTCTACATTAAATAAAAATAAATTAATGAAAAAAAAGACTAGTGATAAACAAATATATAATTTTTTTCACTTGTTATTCTTACAAATTAAGTTCTACTCATTGAACACAAACACAAGAGCATCTAAAAATATTTAAAACAAATTCAGGGCCACTAGAACATAATTCAAGCATTATAGGGTCACCAAAACAGTAACAAAAGAAAAAAAAAATTGAAGACTTTGCCACAGAGCCTCACCTTAAATCAATAGAAAAATTGTAATCGAAGTGGGTGTTATAGTGCATTTCATGCACTAGTTTTGTATTATTTACTCCCTTTAATATCAATGTTTTGCACTTAATTGTTGTGATTGACTTGTGTTTTATTTTTGTAGGTACAATTCTATTGATTGGTGCTAAATTGAGCTACAAGATGATGTTTGAGGATGAATTGACTTTCTGGAGAAATTCTTAATTTCAGAATAAGTTTGTTGATAAGGCGTGGGCGCGCGACAGTCGATTTCAGAAGAAGTGTGTTGATAAGACGTGAGCGCGTGCTATCAATTGCGGACTTGACTTTTTTATTTTAACATGTTTTATCTTTTCATTACTCTTGTAATTTTAGATAATATTTTAGATATTTTTATCTTTATCTTTTTTAAGAAAACTATAAAAAGGGGAGATAAAGAAGGATTAAGGGGATTAGAATTAGAATTGGATTATTAATTGGTTTTATCTTTTTTAGGGTTTTCTCTTTTTCTTCATGAGGAACTAAACTCATTTTTCTGGCTGAAGGTTAATGAAGCTTTGATTCACCATTACTGTGAGATCTTTCTTGTGCTTTTAATTGTTTTATTACTTTTTGGGTATTTGTTTATTCTCTGAATTATTGTCATGATTATGTTTGTTAATTAGATAATTGACCACTATTTAATTATCAACTTAGTCTACTACCAATTGAAAGATTCATCGTATGAAGATTTTGATGTTTGTGGCAAATAACATAGCAGTGCATTGTATTATTGGAATAAATAATCTAATTTAAATGAACCATCGTATGCGTTTGTTAATTAGGATTTGGGTCTCTCTAATTTTCAGGCTGTCAATTGATTAAATCCTATGATTGTATCTATGATTGTCTATTGATTAGGGAAATAACCAATGGTCGTACCTTGGTTATCGACTAATTAAGTAGATATTAGCTATTAGAGTGTCTCAGTAGCTATAATCGGTCTATTCATAAGCAGTAATGATTTATAGTTGTATCGATGATCAGTAATCGAATCAAAACTGAATTAATTCCTTCAACTAGAGTTTTCCCATTTTGAATTACACTTTTAATTTGCATTCTAAATATTTTTAATTTGATTTTCAGTATTGTCAACAATCCCCCAATTTTACATTTTCATTTAAAAAGGATTAAAATAATTATCAGTCTCTGTGGACACGACCATGCTCAATCACTATACACAATCTTGTTTAGAGTAAGTTTTTATATTTGCTGGTTTCGACACCCATCAGTGGGGCTTCAAGAATTGACGACAATCAACTGAGAGATCCGTGACGTCATTTTTGTTCACAGAGGTTGTAGAATATGGAGTGAGATTAGAGAGATTCAACAATTTATTTATTTTGTTTAATTCATTTTGTTTAGTTTTAGAAATTTGTTTCTAGCCCGTGAATAAACAATACCCAAATCATTATGAAACAGTTTCCTATATAAAAATCCAAATCTAGCCTATTTTCATAATTTACCTAACCCAAACCATTTTATTTGGTTTGAGTTTGGGTAAACCCATGAGTTGTGTGGGCTTATGCCCACCCTTAACTAGCATGGATTGTTCTTGTATAGTTATTTTCGTTGGAGTTTTGTCCATTGATAATGTGAAAAAAATTTACTAAAGATTAATTTAGAAGTAAACAAATTAAATGCACAAAAGATTTTAATTCTATTGTCATAAAGTCGTAACAGCGAATGTTAAGCAATGGCAATGCTACGTTCCGTTTCTTGAGTTTCCGGTGATGCGGCATATGGTGCGATTTAGTAACAAATAATTTTATAAATTCTAAAATCGATCGTATAACAAATAAACGCTACTTCAACGCTTGAGATTAAAATATTGAAATATTTGTCGAGAATTCTATTAGTATTCAATTTATGTGGTAATACGATTAAACTCAACTAAATTTGTTATAACAAATTGACTAGATTTTAATATAAAAAAAATAAAAACTCTACAAATTATCTTATCACTACTATTCTACTAATATAAAACAACGGCAATTACAGGAACTTAACAAGTGATATAAATTATCTTATCACTACTATTCTACTATTCTCCTTGTCGCTGGCGTCATCGACCCACAAAGCCATATTCAATTTATTCTTTTGTTTTAATGCCTCAAAATCTGCGTTGGCAAGGTAAATAAAGGAGTGGACTGATCATGCGTGAAGATTCGAGTACAAGACCTTCATTTACAGCGAAGTAATAATATTAATTACTTCAGTTGTAAGCAATAATATTAATTATAGTAGTAACTAGGATAAAGAACGATAGTCTAAGCCAATTGTCTCTGCCTCACAAGTAAGGTGCCGCATCTTAATTTGACGTAAAATCACCACCAACTAATAATATTTTGATTTTTTAAAACCTATAGATTAATTTATTAAAAGTCAAAAAATAGAATTTCTCCTATAATATTTTTTAATTGAGCTCATTTCCTCTACTAACTTTATTAACATTAGTAATTTTTAAGTGACAATTTTAATTTAAAGTGGAAGGTTTTTCCTGCTGACAAACGGAGTACATAATGTAAAAAATGCTTCAGTCAGGGTCAGGGGTGGACCTACAGTCAGGGTGTGCGGGCAATCGAACCCGCTAAAAAATTAAATTTCTTTAATTCCTATTAATTTTTAGGAAAATTACCTTTGACCTGCCAATCTTATAAACAAATTTTGATATTGGGCTCGATTTTAATTACGAATCATTATTTTTCATCATGGTATTACCCCGTATAAATTATTATTATTTTTTTAATGAATGTTATAGACCTCGATTGAATATTCGAATATATAATAAAAGAGAAAGATATTTGGAGGAGAAAAAAAAAAGACTGCAACAGAGAATTAGATCAGCAACACATGTAACTAATTAATTCAACTATACATCATAATCCTATTTGCATTTTCTTCTTTCTTCTAGTTTACATATAAATTTGGTTAGATAACTTCAAACATATTTTAATACTCAATTAAAAGCCCTATGTAGCGGTTCCAAGAAATTAGGGATGGTAAGTATCCAGCTATACATAGATATTATCCATCCAAGTGAAAATTCATAATTATCCATAATGGATACACCCATATCCATAATCAATTTTGCATGTTGGATATGGATATGGATTTTACCCACATGGATTTGAATATCCTTGTATGTCCATGGACATTAAATTTGTATCTTTAAATTAAAAAATAATATGACTAATTAATAAGTTCGTATTTTTAAACTAATTAATAATATACTACATTAAGAGAATTCTTATTTAACTTTATTTATATTTCCTAAAGTCATTAATTTTAAAAGCTAATTAAAATTATTGTGAATAAAAATATAATAGTAAAATAAACTTTCCAAGTCACTGTTCCATCGCCAGCGACGGAAAATGTGAGCTAATGGTGACAAATTCGGTACCATTGGATCCAAATTTTCAGGATCTATGCAATGAGGTTGAATTGGTTAGCAAGAAATAAATGATGACGGCAACTCAATGTCACCGGCTAACAATGATGCAGTGAGTTGCACCACCGTCTTAGTCATATTTGGTGGCTTCCAACGAGTTTGATGGACATGGCGGTCCATCTCACTGATTCACCGTGAGTCAGCGATAGGATGTTGCTACCAATCTTTGGGTGGCATTTCGGCCGCCGTCCATTTCTTTTTGCAAAAAATAAATGGACGGCGATACCGGTGGTGGAACAGTAACATTGGCATTCATTTCTTTTAGGGGAAAAAAGTTTGTTTTCTTTTCAATGATAGTATATTTTCTAAATCTTGTAAAATTAAAATATTTTTCTATAATTTTGTTCAGAAGGTATATTTAAGAATAAATGTTTTTGTTTAGAACATTTATTTATTTATTTATTTATTTATTTATTAATCTAAAAATATGAGAATGGATTGGATATTGGATATTGGATATCCATCTAATATCCAAATCCGTCTAATAAGAGTTGGATACTTTAAAAAATATCCATCCAAAATCTGTTAGAATCTAATGGATTTTGGGGGGATATTATATGGATATCTAACTTGGATGGATAATTTTACCATTCGTACGGGAAACTAAACCCCGAACTACCAATTTTAAAACTTAAAACACGTGTTAGGTTATCAGAGCCGGCTATGTTGAAACAATGGTACATTGCTTTCACTGTTGTGACATAGCTGGATGCTGTTAATACTTTTGCATGCGAAAGGCATGGGGTTTGATTTTCTACACCTCCATTAATTAATTAAATAAAATTTGTTAACTTAGTCGAGTAGATTCTAGTAATTTTTTTTAGTTGGCCACCTAAATATGAAACTTGAAAGATTGATATGGGGCTAAAAATTTATTTGAAATTTATCCACCCTCCTATTTTTTAAATAAAAAGATAACAAATAAAATGCGCATAGGATTATGATATATTAATGAATAAAATAAAGATTAATTAATTAAATTTTATTTCTTTTTAAAAGTTAAGGGGGTGTGCGAAAGTCCAAATTTATTTTTTAACCCCTCATCACCCCAAGATTTGAACTTAGATGGTCAATCAAACAAAACTTCTTGAAAATCACTTAACCATGTCCCTGGAAGTAAAGATTATCTTTTTGGTTGGGCTGATTTCCACATATTCTGTATATATATATGGCTCCAACACAATTCGAAGCCAAAAAACAGGTCTATGGAGACTAATAGATTAAAGTTACGAATACGGGTAGGTGTATATTTTCCCAATATTATTCAGAGTTTTTTTTAATTATTTTATTGAGATAATAAAAGCCTACTACCAAGGCCTTAGTAGCATGGAGATATTCGATAAAATATGAGTAATTATTTTTATAATACTATAATTATTGGGTTATAAATTTTAAGATCTAAATTTTTTAGGTTGAACACGAAAAGGGTGAATTATTAAATTAGAAAGAAGAAAAATCAAAGGCGAGAAACAAAGGCACTGGAAATTTCTAAATAAGATGGAGATGGGAAGAAGAAATCGGGAAAGATAATGACTATGGCTGTTTTTGGAACTACTAACACCCTTTAAAAATTCTCACAAAACCTCTCTTTCTAACATTTACAATTTCAACCCTGATTAATTTTAAAATGTTATATATTGTAATTAAACTCCTCAATCATGATTATCATTCTTATCGATAAACATGTGATTTGCGAAGGTATCCATATCTTAGTTAAACCCCTTGGTTTTTTCTGGTTATTAATTATTTTGAGATACTTTATTTCAAAATTTAACAGCCATGTCCTGATTTTTTTTTTCAAAAGACTGATTGAAGAAGGTAATAAAAAAAAGAAAAGATAAATGTTTGAATTTTGATAAGCAAATGATTGTTAAAAAGAAATTGAAGGAAATAGAGAGTGATTCTCGCACAGGAATGAGTAGCAAATTAATTTCTCGTAAAAGTTTTGTTATAAAAGAATTTTGTTCTTACAAGATTTCTTGAGAAATAAAAATACAGTGTTACTTATGGAATTAAGTTTAAATAATTTTATAAATTTTAAGATTGATCGTACAACAAATAAATGGCACTTCAACAATTGAGATAGAAATATTGAAATACTCTTTGAAAAATCTTTTGTTATTCAATTTATATTGTAACACAATTAAACTCAACCGAATTTGTAATAGAAATTGACTTAACTTTAATATAGAAAAATAAAAACTTTACAATAATCTTATTACTACCAATATAATACGACGGCAAATTCAGCAACTAAACATGTGAGATTTCTTCCTTCAATATTGTTCCCTGCTGCTTCTTTACCTTTAACAACAGACATTGCTTCTATACTGTTCAACAGCAGGATTGATAATATTTTCAAACCATAAGAAAATCTCTTTGCTCTCTTTTCAATATATATTGAATAGTATAATCTTTTAACAGACACATATATTTTTTAATATCAATACATAATGTTATTTAGAGATATAAAATAATGTAATTTACGACAAAGGGGTGTAAAATGTACGATGTAAATTATGTTAAATATGTATCAAACAGGTTATTGGATTGTGTCGTATTGAGTGACATAATTATCGAATTATTAAATGAGTGTGTTCAGTCACCCGTTTCTTTCCTGTGTTGAGTTCAAGTTTCAATATTTTGACACGATTATTAAATAAGTCATATTTGGTTCAAGCGAAATTTAACACGATATAAGATGGCATGACAAGAAAATGATCAAGTAACCCTATTTGCTAGCTCTAAAAATATCTCCTCTTAAAACTTGTAGAATAGACTAAAATATTAGTAGGTATAAAAGTTTTGTCTATATTTCATAAAATTTTGAATTGTAAAATTTTTAGGGAATTTTTTATTGAACGAGTATAAATTTAGACTCTCATAAAATTTTAAAACATAAATATTTATTAATTGCAATCCAAAAATAATTATCCCAAATAGCTCCAAACACAAGTATGATGACAGATTATGCCATTTAAAAAATACCAACCAAGGACTTTTATTAAAATATTTTATTACGATTGAACATGAAATAACATACAAATCTTCCCAAACAAAATCATCACAAACATTTTGTCTTAATGGTAGAGCTCTGAATTGGATAGTCTTGGTGTTGGAATAGCAACCAAGGGCTCTTTTTTCTTAATGACAATCCCAAACTTTTCAGATAAGTCTAGCTTTGTGCCAGCTGGCAATTCCCACTCAAATGAGTGCAATAACGAAGCCAGAACAAACATCAGCATCCTCTCAGCTAGAGCAATCCCAGCACACATTCTTCTACCAGAACCAAATGGCAAGTACTGAAAATTGTTACCTGAGTAATCGAACTCACTCGCGACACCAACATTCAGGAACCTCTCTGGTCGAAATTCTAAGGGATTATCCCAAAGTTTAGGGTCCCTGTGGATTGCCCAAACATTCAACATAATAGTTGTATCTTTGGGAATGGTATAGCCACCAATGCTGCTACTCTCGCTTGCCCTACGTGGTACTAAAAAAGGCAATGCAGGATGCAGACGGAATGTTTCCTTCACCACAGCGTCTAAATACTTTAATTTAGGCAAGTGAAATTCTTCAACACAACTGTCCATGCCCACAACTTGAGCTAGTTCTTCCTGAACTTTCTTCATTACTTGTGGATGCTGCATCAACTCTGCCATTGTCCATTCCACCATCGTAGTTGTGGTGTCGGTTCCACCCGTAATTATATCCTGTCCAAAAGGTTACAACAAAATTCTAATTTAAAAAAAAAAAAAAGTGTTGAAAATATCACTCATGCAAAATATACAGCTGTGCTTGTATAACGGTTTTGTGGCTAGTAGCTTAACATACCGTGAGTACGGCCTTAAATTGGTTCGTGCTAATTGAGGAAGCGCTGTCTTCATTTTCTTGAAGCTCCAATAGTAACTGCAAGAAGTTCTTGTTCCTTGATCCTTCAAAATTTTTTCCTGCTCTGTCTTCACCTTCAACAATAAAGTCCTTGCTTCTATACTTTTCAACGGTAGAATTTATAATATTTTCAAACCAGAGAGAAATCTTCTTTGTTTTCCTCTCTATACCTTGTATATCAAGCCATGAAAGCACTGGAAAGATATCCGAAATATTCGGCGTTCCTATTAGCACCATGAGTTCTGCCAGCTTAAATTTTAGCTCAGCCCCAAGATTTGTGATCCCTCTCTCTCTTATTTCAAGCGCTTCACCCCACAGCATGTTCTTCATAACACATACCAAGGTTGAAATTGACAATTCACCAATGTCAATGGGCTTGCCAATTTTGTTGTTGTTATACAAATCCCTGATAGTATTTTTAACCTCTTGTTTTCTTAGAGCATAACAAGCATCAAGGCTTGCGTTACTCATCATCTTGCCGACAAAAAATTTGCGCAACTTTCTCCATTCGGGACCGTAATTGGACCATGCAATATCATTGCCACCAAAGGTGGCCACAAGTCCAGCGATCGGTGGGTCGCGGTTAGCGAATGTTATATCTTGATCACGAACCACTTGTTTAACTAGGGAAGACGAGCTCACCACTACGCACAATTTGTTTCCAAGACAGAGCTTGAAGATCGGCCCATAAACTCTAGATAATTCCGTGAACGTCTTGTGTAAGTCAGTAGTTCCGAGAAATGGGAGGTATCCGACTATAGGCAAGCCGCGAGGTCCTGGTGGAAGTTTATCATTTGCTTTCCTTGATCTGTTCGCATTCCATGCGAAATAGACCACGGCAAGTACTGCAACTAAACAAGTGATAATTGCAGTCTCGTTGCTGCTGGCATCATCGACCCACAAAGGCATATCCGATTATTTAGTTGTAGTGTTTCAGAATGAATTTTAACGAAGTATATGATGAGAGGATAATTTGTAATGGCGTAATTGGCACACCTGAGCTTGCTTTATTATCTTATAAAGAAATGTAGATAAGGTTCTAATGGCCAGTATTTTGTAATGAAGTACATAAAATCTATACCACAGAAGTATCAACCAACCTATAAATTATTTCCATCTACAGTAAGCAATTTCGAATCACCTGAAACTTTAAGATTAATGTACAGACAAATTTTACTACTGTATACAGATGGCAAAACCATAGATTGTTTATATCAATAAGTTTGTCGACAGAAATGTCAGAGATATTTTCAATAGATGTCCAACCACCCAACATGCGCATAATAGCTTTGAGCTCTGCCAATAACACCCTTCAACCCTCAGTATCGTACACATTGCAATATATAGAGAAAGCAATAGCTGTGTGCGCTTGATGAATGTTCTCTTAATTGTGAATTTTTAATAGTTCATAATTTCTATGATTTTATTTTTAATCCAAAATTATTTGATTATTAAAAGTTTAAATAAAAAAAATTTTAGATTAAAATTAAGTTAAATACCGCAACATAACAAGTGATAAATGGGGTCTCGTTGATGTATTGGATTTAGTTTTATTTTAGTGTTTCAGAATGAATATTAACAAAATTTAATGATCAGGGGATAATTAATAATAGCAATAGCACGCCTAAGCTTGTTTGTTAATCATTTAAATGTAGATATGGTTCGAATGGCCAGCGTTTTGTTATCAAAGACTTTCAATTATGCGTACCAGACATGTATTCGATCAACCTATCACGTGAAAACTGCTTCAAAAGAAAGAGAAAGAGGGGGAAAAAAAAAAACCAGTGGACACCACTAAGTTCGATACGATCTCTACAAGATATTTATTAAGGACTAATTTGGAAACCAACAAATTAAACGTACAAAAGATTTGAATTCTAACGTCAAAAAATCATAAAAGTGATGTAGCAGCATATGGTGCAATTTAGTAGCAAATATTTTTACAAATTTTTAAATTGGTGGTAGAATGAATAAATGTCACTTCAACACGTCTTCTTTTAAAAACAAAGATCATGTTTCCACATCAAAACCACTTTAACTTCTTCACATAGATTTATTTAGACCTTTTAAATATGCTAGTCTAAGTCGGAAGTATTATGCATTTATAATATTTAATGATTATTCTAGATACACATGGGTATTGTTCTTAACCAATGAGGAAGATGCCTTTGATGCGTTTAAAATCTTTGTTAAAAGGTTCAAAATGAAAATCTATATTTGAAAGTTTTTACAATAATTTTGGAATTGAACTTCAATTTTCATCATCTAAGACTCCACAAAAAAATTGAGTTATTAAGAGAAAAAATAGGTCTATTCAAGAAATGGTTAGGATTATTTTAAATGAAAATGCATTACCAAAATATTTTTAGACTAAAGTTGTTAATATCGCATGCTTTGTTTTGAATCGTGTTTTGATTAGGCTTTATCTCAATAAAACTCCTTATGAGCTTTGGAAAGTTAGAATATTCTTTGAGAATTCCGTTATTATTCAATCTAATTGGTAATACAATTAAACTCAAGCTTTTGATTTTTAAGTACCGATTCGATTTGATTCAATTTTTTGCATATCATATTTTGAATGACAAAGCATTTTTAACATGTTTTCGTAGAGCATAATAAGGCCTTGGGAAAAATGAGGTCTTAGGCTAAAAAATATAGGTTATAAGTTTTATAATTATAATTGAATTTATATTAAAAAATTAATTTACCCTCTTCCTTCTTGTTTGTAAGATGCAATGTTTTTATTATATTTTCACGTATCAATTTTTAATTTTTTTTTTCGAATAACTATACATAGTAGAATAAGCCATGATATATATAGCTTTAATTTTTTATTAATAAATTTTAATTATTTATAAAATGAAGGGCCTTTTTGATAAATAAATGGGCCTTATTAGTACTGGGAGGAACCTAATTTTTTGGTGGGGCCCTGTTCGATTATTTAGCGTTTCAGAATGAATTTTAGCAAAATATAAATATTGGATATTATATTGATATATATAGCTAGGCAGATATCAAAAAATTAGGAAGCTAGGCAGGTGATGAGGCCCATATTATATATTTTTAAACTAATGACAAATTAAGAAGAGTAAGCTCCATTGTTATTAATTCCTAAGTAAATGATTATTATAGAAGTTTCCATAATTTTCATTAATTAATTACTTAGGGAAAGAATATAGTGATCAATTAGTGATTAATTTAGTCGACTAGTGAGTTAAAATGCGTGAACTTGGTTTGCTCTAGATGTTGATGAAATGAATTTATTTATACATTGTTTGATAAAAAGATAAAATGAAATAAGTAAAATTAATTCAGACCGGCTCATGGAACTGAAAAAGTAAATTTATTTGTACATTGTTTGATAAAAAGACAAAATGAAATAAATAAAATTAAATCAGACTGGCTCATGGAAGTGAAAAAATAAATTTATTTGTACATTGTTTGATAAAAAGACAAAATGAAATAAGTAAAATTAATTCAGACTGGCTCATGGAACTGAAAAAATAAATAAGGATCTGTTCAATATTGTTTTATAATTAATATTTTCTAACATCAAAACGAGAATGAAATGGTATTTTGTAGTTGTTAAATTTTAAATTTAAGTATACATCTAATATTATTTTCTATATCATATATTTTAAAATTAAAAATAAGACAATTGAAATAGATAAAAATAATGAAAATATATTTGGTAGTATCAATTTCTAAAATAATTTTTTTTCTAAACAATCTAACAGCAACAATTGTTTTTCTTTACTAAATTTATAATAATATTATTAAAAGAAGTAATTGTTTTTCTTTTTTCCCTTTTTTCCCCTTTTCTGCTTATACCTCTTTTTTCTTTGCTTTTTTTTTTTTTTGTTTTCTTTTCTCTACTCAGCCATGTTTTTCTATTTTTGTTAGTGTTGGGTGCAGTTTCGGGCAGCGATCCTTAACACGACAGCAACAGTTGATCCACCACCAGCCAAAGTAGAGCAGAGACGCAACACCAAGACCACCACCAGTTGAGACAGAGCTGAGATACAGCAGCAGTAGCAACAGTCGATCCTCAACGGAGCAGTCGTAGTTGATCCACCGCTCACCGGAGCAAAGTAGAGGTGCACTACCACCACCATCGGTTAAGACAAATGAGAGATGTAGAGCAACAACTGATTTCGCTCGAAGAACTGTCACGAGAGAGAGAGAGAGAGAGAGAGAGAGAGAGAGAGTTGTGAATTTAGATCTAGGATAAAGAAAGAGTTGTGAATTATGATTGAAGAAGAAGATTATAAGGTTTGTTTTGTAATTTATTTTGGAATGTGGTTTTTGATTCATTGAAAATGTGCTAAATATGTTTTCAAATTTATAACTATAGAGTAAAATATAAATTATTTATTTTATAATTTATTTTTTAAATACAATGCACCGAATATATATTATATTTGTATTCTTAAGCAAAAATAAAAATAAAAATCATAAAATAATATTGAACAAGTCTTAAGAGAGAGTTTTAAAAACGATAAAATGAATTCAACCAATAAAAAATTATAAATAGTTAAAAATTCTAAAGATCAAGACGAAATAAAAGATAACAAAACTTCTCAACATCCAATTATGCCTCTTCACAGTTCCAAATCAAAAACTTGAAGATCATGTTTTTATTAATTACTGTTATATTTTGGAATTGAATATCAAACTCCCACCCAAACCAAAAACCAAAAACGCTGATTGATTAAATAACTATCATCACTAAAGTGGATTGGGCGGGCTAAATGGGCTAGGGGCCCATGGCTGGTTAAAAACGACATTAGCCGGGTGATTAGTTTGGCAAGCACTCATGAAACGGCAGCGATTCGAAAATTGAAAATATGACCGTTAGTTTTTATTTTTTTTCCCTCAAAAGGCTAAGTTGTTTTAATTCATTAACAAGCCATCATCTTGCATTAAAAACCCTCATTCTTTACAAGACTTAGCAGAGTAACACAGTGTGAAAATTGCGACCACGAATTGAAAATGGAAGCCAAAGCTGTTGTTGCAAGGCAACCCAGAGGTTAACTAATATCTTCTCCTAGTCTCAATTTATTTTCTTTGATAATTACTGGTGGGTTTCTTCTCCCCCCGCCCCCCCCCCCCCTTCTTTAATGGGTATGATTTTTCTTTTTTGATTCTTTAATGATACGAAGGTATCATTTTTGCTTAATACTATCTGTGTTTGGATTTTATGGGTAAGTGATTCGTTATATTTTGATTCAGTTTGGGGATTTTTATTTTTCATTAATGGGTATTGATGTGTTTCTGGGTACCATTTCTTTTTTATTCCCAGTTGTTTTGTTTTATTAAATGACAGTTGACAATATTTTCTTTTGCTTTTGATTGCTTTAGTGTGTATCAGTCTTTATGGTTCTAGGGGTTTATTGCTTGTTCTAATATCAATTTCCATTCTCTCTCTGTCCCTCTCTGTCTCTCTCTTTGGGTTAATTTTATTTTTGTGTTCTTTCATGAATCTATTTGTCATCTCTCTCAGTTTAAAGTTTATACATAGATTTTATTAAAAAAATTGATTTTTTAATTATTGCTTGTTTAATTTCAAAGATTTGGGTATTGTTCTTAAGATTATCATTCTGTTTCTTTTTTATATGATTCTTTGTTCGTCAATTTCCAAATTATGAAAGTTTCTCTGTCTGAACTCCGAGATTTACTGGAGTATCTGGGATTGTTTTGATCACATTATGTCTCTAAAACCAGATTATATCTTTTTCTTGGCATTTTTTTTTCCTTAGGTCTCATTTCAGTGGAATGTTGTTTAAAAATCTTCTCTTTTTATTTTTGTTTTTGCCTTCTAGGAAGAGGAAAGATGAAGAATGAGCCAGCACAAGTTCAGAATCGACGAGTTCTTTGTGATATTGGCAATCTGGAGACGCTTCCAGTTGTGGAGGGGAAGATCTCTCGCCCCATGACAAGGAGTTTTCGTGCACAGCTCCAAGCAGCAGCAGAGAAGAACAAGGTGGTAATATGCAGCTATTTATGTTTATATTAAACATTTTCATCTTTAGAATCTTGGTAATTGGAGGCATTAAAAATTGGACCATTTTGTGGATCGGATGCTTTTATTTTGCAGCTCGTAGTGGTTGATGATTTCGTAGCTGCAGCTACCCAAAAAGGTAGAATTGTGAAGAAGCCAGCAGAAACTCAAAAAAAGGCATCTGAAAATGCAAACAATGACTTAGTTGTGATAAGCTCTGATGAAGAAGAGAATGTTAAAGAAGTAGAAGCTAAAAGCCAACAGATTAAACCTGTTGGGGAACAGAGCTCAAAGGAAAGGTCCTTGAGGAGGAATGAAAGGACATTCACTTCAGTTCTCACTGCTCGAAGCAAGGTGGTTTTGATGATGTTCTTCTTGGGTTATTTTGTTGATTATGAAGATTCTTCGATAAAATATTTATCTTTGTCTTTTCCAAATTTATTTTTATCAGGCTGCTTGTGGAATCACTGACAAGCCAAAGGATTTGATAGTAAACATTGATGCACCAGATGTTAATGACAATTTGGCAGTTGTTGAATATGTTGATGATATCTACATGTTCTACAAGCTGACAGAAGTAATGTTCCTTTTATACTTTTCACTCTCAGCAGTAGTCCCAGCCTCTCTCTTATGATGGGAAACTTTTATGCAGGAAGAGAGTCGAGTGCACGATTACATGGTCTCACAGGCAAATATCAATGCTAAGATGAGAACTATCCTTGTCGACTGGCTGATAGAAGTTCATAACAAGTTTAAACTAATGCCTGAAACTCTGTATCTTACTGTAAGCATACTTGATCGCTACCTTTCCATGAAAACTGTGAACAGGAGGGAGCTTCAGCTAGTTGGCATTAGCTCAATGCTCATTGCATGCAAGTACGAAGAAATATGGGCTCCACAGGTAGAGTTATACTCTCTGTATCATCTTTCAGAATTTCTTTTGTTTCTACTAGTTTCTTTTTTCTTCCTGTTTTTTTTTTTTTTTAAGTTGCTTCTGGCAGTTTCAAATTCATTTAGAAGTTCTCGTTGATTGGCTTTGATTTTGCAGGTTAATGACTTCATTTGCATATCAGATTATGCTTACATTGGATCAGAGGTGCTTGTCATGGAGAAAGCAATTTTGGAGAAATTGGGGTGGCATTTAACAGTTCCTACACCTTATGTGTTCCTAGTTCGATATGTCAAGGCTTCTGTCTCACCTGATCAGGAGGTGCTGCAAATATCTTGGTCTTGTTTTCGTTATAATGCAATAACTCAAACTGAATGATAGACATTTCTTTCCAATGTAGATGGAGAATCTGGTATTTTTCCTAGCTGAACTAGGTATCAGTCATTATCCCACCGTAATTTGTTACTGCCCATCCATGCTTGCTGCTGCATCTGTATACGCTGCACGTTGTACCCTTAACAAGAGCCCTCTTTGGACTGAAACTCTGAAGCACCACACTGGCTACAGTGAAGAGCAACTAAAGTAATGTCCCCTTTTCATTGTTATCCGTAATTCTTCTTGCTGTAGTATCCTCCATCTTTGGTTACTGATTTCTGGCGTTAAATGGTGCATATCAGTAAACACGTGTAGTGTCTCATGGCTCTAATTTGTAACTGAGACAAGTGATATGCTCTAACTTTACATGTAATATTCCATGTAACAGGGATTGTGCAAAGCTCTTGGTAAGCTTTCACTTGGCAGCTGTGGAAAGTGAGCAAAAGCTAGGAGTTTATAAAAAATTCTCCAGTCACAAACGAGGCGCTGTAGCTCTTCTCAATCCTGCTAAATATCTTATGACCTAATCAACATATAATAGAGGCTGTCAATGTGTATCCAGATGTTTTTGTAATTGGGTGCTCTGTTTGTGATTGTAAATTCTTAATTAACTGTAGCAAATGCACAATGAATATAGGGATCGGTTTGGTTCGGGTTGTAGTTTACAACCCCAGGTTGAAAGTTCAAATCCGATCGGGTTGTATTTCAATTCGGGTTGATCGGGTTAACCAAGAAAATTAAAAAAAAAAATATTTTAAAAACATATTCACAACCCTAACACATTACACTCCTAAACATTCACTGCTCAGCCGCCGCCACTTCTTTTTCTTCTTTTCTTTTTCTTTTTCTCCTTCTTCATTTCTTCTTCTCTTCTTCTTCTTCTTCTTTTGTCCTTCCTCTGTTGCTTCTTTTCTTCCTCCACTACCAAATATTTCTTCTTCTGCTTCTAATTTCCCATTAATTAATCGTTTGGTAATCTTTTTTTTAATTGTTAGTTAATTTCTTAATTTTCTTTTGTTAATTGTTGTTAATTCTTAAATAGTTAATTTGTGAACATGATTATGATAAATTTGTTTGATATTTAGTTAATTATTCCTTTTTTGGATAGAGATACACGCTTAAGGTTTATAATACAAATGAATCCGAATTTATAGCTCAAACCAAAGGTTGAATTTTCCAAACCAAACAGGGTTGAAACCAAAACCAAAACCGTAAGAACTCGAACCGAAAATCGATTTGCCCACCCTTAAATTACAAGAAGTTTTCTTTACTGAAGTATGAAATTAAAATCAGAATTCAATTTATGTTTTTATATTGTCTTGATTGGGAGTAAATAATTTTAAATTATAATTTTATCTTTATTTAAAGAATTATAATTTTTAATTTCAAATTAATAAAAAATATATTTAAAAATAATATATTTATTTTATTATATTTATAAATTAATAATAATTATTAATATTCTTAATTATGTAAATTATTTTTTTATTAATTTTAATTTTAATTATGTAAATAAAAAATTATTGATAAGAGCAACACAAATTAAACATTATTATTAATAATATAGTACAAAATTAATTTTTTTACAATAAAATATTTATTATTATTAATTATTAATATTAAATAAATATAATACTATTATTTTAAAATAAATGTAATAATATTATATTTTTAAATAAAAATAGTATGTAATAATATTATTAATTCTTTTTTAATATAATAATATTATTTTAAAGTAATTTTACCTTAAAATTAATGTAAATTATTATTTTTAATAAAATATAATAATATTATTTAAATAAATATAATATTATTTATTTTATTTTATTAAATATAATTATATAAGAATAAAAAAATCTCACATCTTCACATGAAGTAAGAATCTTATTATATTTAAAAAAGAATAAAGTTCGCAGAGTAAGATTCACATTTTTCTCTTAAATTTTATAAGTAAATACTATAGTAAAAGGATTCACACTCTAAACTCTCACTCGAGTAAATATACATGGCATTAACGTACTTTTACTAAAAGTTGGGGACATTGTTTCACTCTATTTTTCAGCTCTAGTTTCAATTGCTCGAAGCAGTGCTTGTGCTCCTAAAACTGACTTGGATCGACAATATCTACAACCAGTAATTCTCCAAAAAAGGTGGTAAACCTTCTAATGTAAGCTCAATCCAAGATTCAGGTACTTACGTACTTAGTTTCCTGTCTGCCTGTATATTGCGGAAACCATAGGATCACGTCTCCAGCTTCTTCATTGTTCCAGCATTGAATCACTGATGCAATGTTGCTTCAGGGGTATCTCCAACAAAGATGAATTATGCAACCACCAGAAATGCATTCAAAAATGTTTAGGCCATCACTTTTCTTTAATATCCTGTCTTTTACTCTCTTTTAGGCGTCAATGACCCATTATCGTGAAAATGATCCTTCTTTCTGTAGAAATATCATAGCATAACCAAGAGATAATGTTCATCATTAAATAGAAGGATAAATCACTTATATAATTTGGAACTCAACATTTATTGCGGCATGCAAATACGTTCTTGTTAAGCAAGTTCAAGGTATGCCTCTTGCGTATTGTTATGGTGGCACTTGGTCATTACCGAAATCTAAATGGCAGTTTTTCTTAAGGAGGTCCAAAAATGCCATATCTGTTATCGTGGAAGAAATATTATCAAAGCAGATGCTACGAAACCACAAGCCTTTGTTCTACCTGTGATGGTATTGTTGCGAGGAAGGGTGACGCATGCAGAAACACCTTCTGATAGTGGAACAAATCTATTTTGCTTCTTGTGTTTCGTTCTCTCAGAAAGGGTCCTTGTATCCTCACTGGAAGGATACAAGCAACAAGAAAAATGTGAGCACGGGCACTGTCAGAGAGAGACAAAGACTCAAAAAGAAAAAGATTTTCAATATTGCGGAGCATTTGAAAACATGAGCAAAACACTGGAAATTATATGCATATGATATTGCTTATCTACCCTGTTTTCTGGGTGTTCTTGCTATTTCGGGCGGTTTCTTACCTGGAGTCCTCATGGCTGGGAGAGCTGGAGCCTGGATAGAAGTCTAAAAGATGAATGCCATGGTCAGTTGATGATCCCAGCACATAGATCTGCATTAGAAGACATCAAAATCATATTTAACTGAAGGAAGACACTCGAGCATGTTCTCCAGCGGAATAGAGATCCGAGATGAGCTCAAATAAAACCGGGTAATAACTTCTCCACATGCCGGCATTACACTATTTAGTTGCTAATGATGAGAAATGTTCTGATATATATTCTTCTGTAAAAAGCATGGTAATTAAAAACCTCAAAGCATAAACATTGCCACATACAGTATGTTTGAAAATTATATGCTCAACAACCATGTGATACACATGCCCACACCATAGCATAAGCATATTACGAGTGACAAAGGCGAAATCAATGATAAATTACTTACAGAATTTGCTGATAACCACGATGGTTTTCGCAATTGGCATAGCTCAGCTGGATTGTTGGAAACATTCCTAATTACTCCAGAGGGATAAGGAAGTAGTTACACAAGTGTTAAACAAGATGCCAATACTTCTAGCAAAACTGTGGTAATTCTGAACGTTCAAATTCTTCTTACAACCAAGCCAGAGGAGCTGGCGGAGGGCAATGAATGTGGGTAACTCGAGGATTGTAAACATCCAAGGCACCAGGCCTACACATGGAAAATGAGATAGGCAAGAAGCATTTGACAGAAACATGTCATCTCAAATTTATCATTCATAAACAAATATGTCATCCTGAAAATGGAGCAACGTAAATGTAGGAGAGATCTAAAAGGCGAAGGAAAGCTTTCTCTTCAGGGTCGTTGGTAGGAAGGATTAGAGAAAGAGTAGTTTGCATTCTCACCAACTTCACTTTTGCACATGGACAAAATGATTCCACCCACTCATTACCATACTCGACATTCTATCAAACTAAGGGGAAGTGCTATCTACACTCCTTTCCCTCTCACACCTGGCAAATAGATTAAAATTTTATTTTTCCTTAACATGCACCTTTTAGGGTTTTCAGATACAGATTCTTGCGTAACTATAGCATTTTTCCATTAGTGATTCCAACAGATAATCACCTTTTTTTTTTTCTTTTTAACCCCCCATAATGACACTGTATTTATTCGGTTTACTCTTTATTCCCTCCAAAATATCATTTCTTCTAACTTGGCTCCTCAATGGTTTTAGGTGAGTTTAACACATTGTCTTATGCTATATTACATTATTTTAATGCAGATATAATATTACATTGTATTATATTAGTATTGTATTATACCATTCAATCAAATAATTTGTGCATCAAATTTCACTGAGGAAACCTCCCACCAGCTTCAGCCACACACTTCTCGAACACAGCAAAATTTTACATCATTTACAACACAATGATTCATTACATGTAATTAGTTACAGATGCAATACATGTACATAAAGTTACACATCACTGAATTTGTATATGACAAAAGATCTAACTACCATACACAACTATTTAAACAGCAAGCAAATCTGAATTAGAGGACCTCCATTGGAAAATTAAACAGGTTTCCAAACCATAAGAACCTCCTGAAACATCTCCAGCATCAGTTCTCGGTCTGCTTCCCTGAAAAAGTTATTGATTTCAGTTCTAACATCATGTATCTTGCCAAAATCAAACAAATACGTCAAGCATCCTTTTTTCAACTTGTTCAACTAATGTTGTCAGGCCTCTTGCAGGCTCTCAAGGACATTCCCCGAATTGATATCTTCCAAAAGGCTATTTCTCACAAACATCTTTCGAGTCTGTGATGTTGTATAACAAAACTAAATCGCTTACTATGTCATTATGAATATATTTGGCTCAATAACACAGACGATCATTACACAGTTACCACAGCTTGAACCATATTGTCAACTATCTGCATCACTTAATGCAGATGAAGTAAACAAGGAGGAAAAAACATCACAATGAACATGAACCTTAATTTCATTGGCCACAAGACAAAAAAAAATTTCTCTTCTCATGTCCATATCTAAAACAAGTAAAATGAAAAAAAAAAACTAATTTATCAGTTACTCAAGCATGAATTTTCAGATTGAGTATTGATTATTTCAATAATTTTATGATACTAAAATAAAAACTATTGTCACTTACCCAAGCATGCATTTTCAGATTGATTTGCAGTAGTGATGGCAATGGGGCGGGTTCGGGGCGGGGATCATAATCCCCGCCCCGAACCCAATTTAAAAGCAATCCCCAAACCCGCCCCATACCCGAAAAAATTATAATTGGGGATAGTTCGGGTATATCCCCAAAAATCCCCGAATTGAGCGGAGATTAAAACGGGGACCCGATCCCCATTTAATTTTTTTTTCCCAAAAAATTCAATAATTGGGTCCTTTTTTTCCCAAAAAAATTGAATATATAAATTTAAATAAAAATTACAAATGATCAAATTTTAACAACCGACAAATAAATGAAAACATAATAAATCTAAGCTTTCAACATAATTACAAATAATCAAATTTTACAAAACAAATCAAAATAATGCTAAGCTTTCAATATAAATTTGTAGTAGCTTCTCAATACCCATCACCATTGATACATATTCTATGATTCTTCAGAAACCTATAACCAGATAAATAAAGAAAATAAAAACATATTTCAACTTAACAAATACTTTACAAAAGAATATAAATTTAAACTATATACCTCTACAGCCTCTATATCTGTTTCAATCTCTGGTTCATCATCAATAATTTTGGCATTTGCTGGAGAGGTAGATGCCATAGCTAATAAAAAAATATAAATGAAAACCAATGCCATAACTAATAAAAAAAGACAAATGAAAATCAAAATCAAGCAGTTATTACTTAAGTTAAAATATAAAAGTCAAATGTAAATCATATATGTCCATAAAGAGCATGTATCCAACTATCACTACACATCAAATCCTCCAACGTACTTGGATGAAGTCTATTGCGATATGGGCTTACAAATCGACCACCGGTGCTAAAAGCGATTCGAGGAAACAACAAGTAGTGCTTGGAATCGCCAAAATATCTCTCGCATTCGAGACAATATAGGATAGTTACTACCATTCACCTTCCACCAAGCTAAAACATCAAAATGTTCTTCAATATTAAACGGTACTAACTTTTCACCCAAATAAGTGTCTAGCTCATCCTTTACTTCCTCATTACCGACATTAACAAAACTAGTAAACCCTGAAATCCATTCAATAGAACTCCTATGCGAACCTGAACTTGGCATAGAATGAGAAGTACTCAAAGAACTAGAACTATACTCAGGAGAACTAGCAGCTGATGCATATCTAGCTTTGTACTCTTTCACTATACTTTGACAATCACCATGTACTATCTGGACACGAGAAGTAGCATCATCCCCATAAATCATGGAAAAGTAATACTCAACCAACTTAATTTTGAACCTAGGATCGAAGATACATGCTACAGACAATATTCCACTCATGTCATGCCAATACTTATCAAACTTTTCAATCATTTTTTTGAGCCATGATTCTAAATTCATTGTACCTAGGAGTTGAAACCCACTCATTCAAGCGCAATCTAATATCACATACATGGCGCAAAAATAGATTAGATGTTGGATAACGAGTACCAGAAAACAATGTTGTACAATCATAAAAACATTTCAAATCATTTTCTAAGGCACTAGCTAATTGCCAATCACGCTCACTAGGTAAACACTTATCTTGTCCATCAATGTTCTTCAAACGACAAAATACATTCTTATAATGTAATGCAGAACATATCATAAGATATGTGGAATTCCACCTAGTTGGACAGTCTTGCACTAATTTCCTACCAGAAATAATGCCTAATTTACGTGCATTCTCATCAAATATCGATTTCCTTTTAGTTGATCCCCAAAAATAACACTCTCACGAATGTTTGCAATCAAATCACCAATCACACTTAAACCATCCTTTACAATCAAATTCGAAATGTGAGCACAACAACGAACATGAAACTTTTGTCCACCCAAAATGAGATCATTTTTATCAAGTGCCAACAACATTAAATCAATCATACGATCATTACTAGTAGCGTTGTCAACAAAGGATGGAGGATAACTTACGCTCAATGTTGAGCTCCAACAACGAACCCATCGAACATCACAAAGCACTTGGCCTCGTATGAGAACCAGGCACTTCCAAAAAGCTTTAGAAAAAAAAAAAATATAATCAGCAAATGTATTTTTGTTCCAGATTAATGAGAAGCTTAAAGTTTGCAAAGATTGCCCATGCTGCTCCTCCTGTGACGAGACGCATTTTTGTCTTTTGTGTTTTACTTGAAGAAATTTTGTATGTTTTAAATTAGTTGTCGAAACAAATATTGGTATTGTATCACAAAAAACAGTCTTGAAGAAAGAACTCGGTCTCCATGATTAATGCTAAACACAATAACAGAGGCATCTGGTATCCTTTTGAAGAATTACGAAAATCTTAAATCATTCATGTTCTGTGCGGTAGGTCTTTGAAATTATATTATTTTCAAATGTACCATTTTATTGGTTCTTTTAGGCAATCTCCTTCTCAAATTTATATGCACCGAGCATCTAATTGTCAAAGTAAGGGATCTTTGAAAAATGGAAGTCCATAATTAAAAAAAAAAAACAGTTCCCAGTTTTGATCAGCTGGATATAACATCATAAAAGAACAAATGAGCTTTAACAAGCCTTACAAAATAATCCAGCACAAAGAGACTTTCTAATCCACAATTTAATACTATTTGGCATCCATTAACCAATCTAAAAAGCATATTTGACCATTAACCAATGCAACAAACACTAAAATTAACAAAAGCCCACCAATTATTCAAGTCAACACTTTAAGTAGGGTGTCAGTTTTTACCTTAAAAGTATGCTCGTAATGCCCAAGTATCATCAATAAAGTGTGCGATGATTGCCATATATGCTTTTGTTTGATTTTCTATGATCCACATATCTCGATTGTAATTGCGATTCTAGATTGCGTTTGCTCCAATACACTAATATATTTGGCCCTTTCACACTCATACATGTCCAAAATCTCCTTCTTGATAGTATTTGAGACACGGCTTCCATAATTGATTTAGAGAAGACATAACATCCCGAAGCCCTCGATGCTCTACAATACTCAAAGGGTACTCATGCATGACAATTGCGCGTGCCATTTTTCTCCTTGTAACATCAGGATCAAAATGTGTTTCAACCATGGCCTTCCCTTTTTCACTGGCAGTTTTCTTTGCTGGTGGGAATTCTGTGGCCTTCATTTCCTTTTTTGCTTGACATGTCTTTAAATGATCGTGCAAGTGCTTTGTTCCATCCGTACTCCTTGATACCAATGCATTTTTGCAATAATTGCACACAGCCTTATCAATCTCATTAATTTTTTTCTTCTCAAAATGCTCCCACACAATTGACCTCAACCTTCCTCTACGTCGCAACCCACCATGAGTAACACTAGCTGCTGATTCACCTTGAGTTTGATTGCCTTCATCATCCATTAAGTGTGGTGTGGGCAAAGAACTTGACATATAATCAAATCACTTTCCTTTTAGAATTGTTTTTGACAGCTTCAGATCTGTAATTTTAATAAGATCAAAACTAAGTTAAAAGATTAAATCTGTTAATTTCGCAATAGTTGCGTGTAGGATTTTAAGCCACAAGATGAAACATTAACTTTCATTATTTTCGGCATATATAAAGCCTAAAACAGAGCATATGCATATCCCATTTTTCTAAATCTGACCTTTGACTTTTGAAGGCCTACAACAAATTAAGATTGATTTCCTTTGCATCCTTACAATTAAAATAAACATACATTATGTAGGACTAATTCTTGACAATTCAGCAAATGTTTCGACACTCAATCATTAATAGCTTTGATCAAGTTCTTTGAATCTCGTGAAAATCGACGCTAGGACATTCATTTTAAAAATCACGGGGAGATTTCAATAATCATAATAAAACTAAATATATGTGATTCATTATTATCATGAATCTATGGTGACATATTTTAATCTACATGGGGAAATTATGACCATGATCTATGGTGACATACCCGTCCTTACATTTGATTCGCATCACAAAGTTACTCATTATCGAGATCCTAAAATTTGTGAGCGGGAAGTGGAAGCTTTCACGCTTTTCAATTCCCAAGCAACCCGTTCTTCCACCATGCCTAAAATAAAATGACACAAATCCTATGAGCAGTAGCCACGTAAATCAACTCCAAAGAAAAATTAAATCTATCGATTGTGACTCTGTTCATGGATTGAAAAACTTATTGGACGTGCGCTACAATAAAAATCACTCTTAATAGCATTATGTGGTAGCATTTTTCTTACAAAATGCTATAAAATGTTAATTTTGATAGCACGTTCTAAAAAAATGCTATAATTTTTCCTTTTGTATCATTTTATATTCCATTAGTAGCATTTTTAAATGTCATGCATTATATTAACTAATGTAGTTTTTCAAATGTTAAAAAAATATACACCTCTATATAAGACTTGAAAAATTTTGCTATGAAAAAGGAAAAATATGCATTATATTACCAATCAAAGCTTCTCGATTTTGAGAGAGCTATTTAAGTTATCAAATCAGGAAAACAAAAGAAATTGATTAAATGAAGAGATCTTCGGAGGTATCCAAAGAGACAGAGGTGTATATTTTTCAAGGCTTGTTACTATAGGATCTCCCAGCAAAGCTTTTTCATCCATACTTACATGTAAGCTTCAATTTTTTAGGAATGATATATCGATCGTTGTGAAAATTCTAATTTGTGCCTTAACAATCTGAAATTTTATATCCCAATTACATAATAGGTTTGGGTATATTAATTATTTCTTTTTAGTTAGAAAAGATTGAGGTGGATCTAAAAATTGTACCTTATAAATTTGGGTATATGGACATCTAACAGAGTTTAATTAATTCTTTTTAATCTATTCCATAAGCCAAGGTGAGGAAGGGGAGAATCTGTGTATTGTTTTCTCGTACAGTGATTCATTTGCAACCTGCAAGGTATAAGGGTTGATTCTTAAAAGCTAGAATTTTCTCGGAGCTATGGCATCTATGGGTTGCATTGGCATCTTAAAGGAGCGGAGACTTCAGTTGAAGTAGATCTTTCGATTTCACACATTAATTAAAGGGTCCATGGGTATCTAAATAAAGTGAAGTATACATACATCAAACCGAAGCGACCAATTCCAGATTTGGCATACATACGATTAGATTTTGAAGGTTTTAACGAGAAGATGAAAGTTCGAAAACTAAAAAGCGAGGCGAAAGCAGAGGCGAAACAGAGATCGGTGTGTTGCACGATGGGAGGAGGCTGCGAAGGATTGTGAGCCATCTTTGTGAGGCGAAGCGAAGCTAGTCCTTTGCCAGGTAAACATTGCATTCGTCCATTATATGACCCTTTAATATTACCCAAAAGATGTGAGTTTGACTTGATACGATCGCCGGCGGCGCCTCGTGGCTCCAGGTTCAAGACGACAAGCGGTGCGGTTGAGTGTTGATCGGTGGCGACAAGCGGTGGCGGTGACGGATCGTTAATAACGACGGCGGTGACGATTTGCTAGGGTTTCTTTTGGGGGAGTGATTAAATTGAATTAGAATTTTTAATTTCAAAGTTTAAAATATTAGATAATATGTTTTTTATTTTCGGGTTGGGTTGGGGACTCGATAAAATCCGAATTAGAACCCAAAATTATTTGGGGCTTAGACCCATACCCATACCTAATCCAAATTTATTTTTAAAATTTTTAAAACCCCATACCCACCCCAAATTAATTGGAGGCCCACGGGTTCGGGGGCCCGTGGGTATTTCTGCCAACTCTAATTTGCAGCATCAATATAGTGGCAAAAGGAATAATTTTCAAAACATTGTAAATCCAAAAAGAATTAATTGAATCTAAATGTCAATGAGAAAAGCATTTAAGCCTCTGTGCAAGTCCAAAACCAAAGAGCTGTGAGAAAAGCCTTTGTGCAAATCTAGAGTTGGCAGAAATACCCACGGGCCCCTGAACCCGTGGGCCTCCAATTAATTTGGGGTGGGTATGGGGTTTTAAAAATTTTAAAAATAAATTTGGATTAGGTATGGGTATGGGTCTAAGCCCCGAAATAATTTTGGGTTCTAATTCAGGATTTTATCGGGTCCCAACCCGAAAATAAAAACATATTATCTAATATTTTAAACTTTGAAATTAAAAATTCTAATTCAATTTAATCACTCCCCCAAAAAGAAACCCTAGCAAATCGTCACCGCCATTGTCGTTATTAACAAATCACCGTCCGCCACCGCTTGTCGCCACCGATCAACACTCAACCGCACCGCTTGTCGTCTTCGAACCTGGAGCCACAAGGCGTCGCCGCGTATCGTCAAGTCAAACTCACATCTTTTGGGTAATATTAAAGGGTCATATAATTGACGAATGCAATGTTTACCTGGCAAAGGACTAGCTTCTCGCTTTCGCTCACAAAGATGGCTCACAATCCTTCGCAGCTCCTCCCATCGTGTAACACACTGCTCTCTGTTTCGTCTCTGTTTCGTCTCGCTTTTTTAGTTTCTGAACTTTCATCTTCTCTGTTAAAACCTTCAAAATCTAACTGTATGTATGCCAAATCTGTGAATTGGTCGCTCGGTTTGATGTATGTATACTTCACTTTATTTAGATACCCATGGACCCTTTAATTAATTGTGTGAAATCAGAAAGATCTACTTCAACTGAAGTCTCCGCTCCTTTAAGATGCCAATGCAACCCATAGATGCCATAGCTCCGAGAAAATTCTAGCTTTTAAGAATCAACCCTTATACCTTGCAGGTTGCAAATGAATCACTGTACGAGAAAACAATACACAGATTCTCCCCTTCCTCACCTTGGCTTATGGAATAGATTAAAAAGAATTAATTAAACTCTGTTAGATGTCCATATACCCAAATTTATAAGGTACAATTTTTAGATCCACCTCAATCTTTTCTAACTAAAAAGAAATAATTAATATACCCAAACCTATTATGTAATTGGGATATAAAATTTCAGATTGTTAAGGCACAAATTAGAATTTTCACAGTCACTGATATATCATTCCTAAAAAATTGAAGCTTACATGTAAGTATGGATGAAAAAGCTTTGCTGGGAGATCCTATAGTAACAAGCCTTGAAAAATATACACCTCTGTCTCTTTGGATACCTCCGAAGATCTCTTCATTTAATCAATTTCTTTTGTTTTCCTGATTTGATAACTTAAATAGCTCTCTCAAAATCGAGAAGCTTTGATTGGTAATATAATGCATATTTTTCCTTTTTCATAGCAAAATTTTTCAAGTCTTATATAGAGGTGTATATTTTTTTTTAACATTTGAAAACAGCTACATTAGTTAATATAATGCATGACATTTAAAAATGCTACTAATGGAATATAAAATGATACAAAAGGAAAAATTATAGCATTTTTTTAGAACGTGCTATCAAAATTAACATTTTATAGCATTTTGTAAGAAAAATGCTACCACATAATGCTATTAAGAGTGATTTTTATTGTAGCGCACGTCCAATAAGTTTTTCAATCCATGAACAGAGCTGTCAATCAGATAGATTTAATTTTTCTTTGGAGTTGATTTACGTGGCTACTTCTGTTCATAGGATTTGTGTCATTTTATTTTAGGCATGGCTGGAAGAACGGGTTGCTTGGGAATTGAAAAGCGTGAAAGCTTCCACTTCCCGTTCACAAATTTTAGGATCTCAGATAATGAGTAACTTTGTGATGCGAATCAAACAGAAGCAGACGGGTATGTCACCATAGATCATGGTCATAATTTCCCCATGTAGATTAAAATATGTCACCATAGATTCATGATAATAATGAATCACATATATTTAGTTTTATTATGATTATTGAAATCTCCCTGTGATTTTTAAAATGAATGTCCTAGCGTCAGATTTTCACGAGATTCAAAGAACTTGATCAAAGCTATTAATGATTGAGTGTCAGAAACATTTGCTGGAATTGCTGAAGAATTAGTCCTACATAATGTATGTTTATTTTAATTGTAAGGATGCAAAGGAAATCAATCTTAATTTGTTGTAGGCCTTCAAAAGTCAAAGGTCAGATTTAGAAAAATGGGATATGCATATGCTCTGTTTTAGGCTTTATATATGCCAAAATAATGAAAGTTAATGTTTCATCTTGTGGCTTAAAATCCTACACGCAACTATTGCGAAATTAATGATTTAATCTTTTAACTTAGTTTTGATCTTATTAAAATTACAGATCCTGTCACAAAAACAATTCTAAAAGGAAAGTGATTTGATTATATGTCAAGTTCTTTGCCCACACCACACTTAATGGATGATGAAGGCAATCAAACTCAAGGTGAATCAGCAGCTAGTGTTACTCATGGTGGGTTGCGACGTAGAGGAAGGTTGAGGTCAATTGTGTGGGAGCATTTTGAGAAGAAAAAAATTAATGAGATTGATAAGGCTGTGTGCAATTATTGCAAAAATGCATTGGTATCAAGGAGTACGGATGGAACAAAGCACTTGCACGATCATTTAAAGACATGTCAAGCAAAAAAGGAAATGGAGGCCACAGAATTCCCACCAAAGAAAGAAAACCGCCAAAAAAAGGGAAGGCCATGGTTGAAACACATTTTGATCCTGATGTTACAAGGAGAAAAATGGCACGCGCAATTGTCATGCATGAGTACCCTTTGAGTATTGTAGAGCATCGAGGGCTTCGGGATGTTATGTCTTCTCTAAATCAATTATGGAAGCCAGTGTCTCGAAATACTATCAAGAAGGAGATTTTGGACATGTATGAGTGTGAAAGGGCCAAATATATTAGTGTATTGGAGCAAACGCAATCTAGAATCGCAATTACAACTGATATGTGGACTGCAGAAAATCAAACAAAAGCATATATGGCAATCACTGCACACTTTATTGATGATACTTGGGCATTACGGAGCATACTTTTAAGGTAAAAAACTGACACCCTACTTAAAGTGTTGACTTGAATAATTGGTGGGCTTTTGTTAATTTTAGTGTTTGTTGCATTGGTTAATGGTCAAATATGCTTTTTAGATTGGTTAATGGATGCCAAATAGTATTAAATTGTGGATTAGAAAGTCTCTTTGTGCTGGATTATTTTGTAAGGCTTGTTAAAGCTCATTTGTTCTTTTATGATGTTATATCCAGCTGATCAAAACTGGGAACTGTTTTTTTTTTTTAATTATGGACTTCCATTTTTCAGCATCCCTTACTTTGACAATTAGATGCTCAGGTGCATATAAATTTGAGAAGGAGATTGCCTAAAAGAACCAATAAAAATGGTACATTTGAAAATAATATAATTTCAAAGACCTACTGCACGGTAACATGAATGATTTAAGATTTTCAGAATTCTTCAAAAGGATACCAGATGCCTCTGTTATTGTGTTTAGCATTAATCTGTGGAGACTGAGTTCTTTCTTGAAGACTGTTTTCAGATACAATACCAATATTTGTTTTCTGACAACTAATTTAAAACATACAAAATTTCTTCAAGTAAAACACAAAAGACAAAAAATGCAGTCTCGTCAGCAGGGAGCAGGCATGGGCAATCTTTGCAAACTTTAAGCTTCTCATTAACTGGAACAAAAATACATTTGCTGATTATATTTCCTTTTTTTTTCTAAAGCTTTTTGGAAGTGCCTGGTTCTCATACAGGCCAAGTGCTTTGTGATAAGCTGATGGGTTCGTTGTTGGAGCTCAACATTGAGCGTAAGTTATCCTCCATCACTGTTGACAACGCTACTAGTAATGATCGTATGATTGATTTAATGTTGTTGGCACTTGATAAAAATGATCTCATTTTGGGTGGACAAAAGTTTCATGTTCGTTGTTGTGCTCACATTCTGAATTTGATTGTAAAGGATGGTTTAAGTGTGATTGGTGATTTGATTGCAAACATTCGTGAGAGTGTTATTTTTTGGTCAGGATCAACTAAAAGGAAATCGATATTTGATGAGAATGCACGTAAATTAGGCATTATTTCTGGTAGGAAATTAGTGCAAGACTGTCCAACTAGGTGGAATTCCACATATCTTATGATATGTTCTGCATTACATTATAAGAATGTATTTTGTCGTTTGAAGAACATTGATGGACAGTATAAGTGTTTACCTAGTGAGCGTGATTGGCAATTAGCTAGTGCCTTAGAAAATGATTTGAAATGTTTTTATGATTGTACAACATTGTTTTCTGGTACTCGTTATCCAACATCTAATCTATTTTTGCGCCATGTATGTGATATTAGATTGCGCTTGAATGAGTGGGTTTCAACTCCTAGGTACAATGAATTTAGAATCATGGCTCAAAAAATGATTGAAAAGTTTGATAAGTATTGGCATGACATGAGTGGAATATTGTCTGTAGCATGTATCTTCGATCCTAGGTTCAAAATTAAGTTGGTTGAGTATTACTTTTCCATGATTTATGGGGATGATGCTACTTCTCGTGTCCAGATAGTACATGGTGATTGTCAAAGTATAGTGAAAGAGTACAAAGCTAGATATGCATCAGCTGCTAGTTCTCCTGAGTATAGTTCTAGTTCTTTGAGTACTTCTCATTCTATGCCAAGTTCAGGTTCGCATAGGAGTTCTATTGAATGGATTTCAGGGTTTACTAGTTTTGTTAATGTCGGTAATGAGGAAGTAAAGGATGAGCTAGACACTTATTTGGGTGAAAAGTTAGTACCGTTTAATATTGAAGAACATTTTGATGTTTTAGCTTGGTGGAAGGTGAATGGTAGTAACTATCCTATATTGTCTCGAATTGCGAGAGATATTTTGGCGATTCCAGTTACTACTGTTGCTTCTGAATCTGCTTTTAGCACCGGTGGTCGATTTGTAAGCCCATATCGCAATAGACTTCATCCAAGTACGTTGGAGGCTTTGATGTGTAGTCAAAGTTGGATACGTGCTCTTTGTGGAGGTATATGCTTTACATTTTAATTTTTATATTTTTATTTATTTAACTTAACTAATAACTAACTTGATTTTGGTTTTCATTTATATTTTTTTATTAGTTATGGCATTGGTTTTCATTTATATTTTTTTATTAGCTATGGCATCTACCTCTCCAGCAAATGCCAAGATTCTTGATGAGGAACCAGAGATTGAAACAGATGTAGAGGCTGTAGAGGTATATAGTTTAAATTTATATTCTTTTGTAAAGTATTTGTTAAGTTGAAATATGTTTTTATTTTCTTTATTTATCTGGTTATAGGTTTATGAAGAATCATAGAATATGTATCAATGGTGATGGGTATTGAGAAGCTACTACAAATTTATGTTGAAAGCTTAGCATTATTTTGATTTGTTTTGTAAAATTTGATTATTTGTAATTATGTTGAAAGTTTAGATTTATTATGTTTTCATTTATTTGTCGGTTGTTAAAATTTGATCATTTGTAATTTTTATTTAAATTTATATATTCAATTTTTTTGGGAAAAAAAGGACCCAATTATTGAATTTTTTAGGAAAAAAAAATTAAATGGGGATCGGGTCCCCGTTTTAATCTCCGCTCAATTCGGGGATTTTTGGGGATATACCCAAATTATCCCCAATTATAATTTTTTCGGGTATGGGGCGGGTTTGGGGATTGCTTTTAAATTGGGTTCGGGGCGGGGATTATGATCCCCGCCCCGAACCCGCCCCATTGCCATCACTATGCAAATCCAAAGACAAAAAGCATACAAGCTTCCATGTAAGACCAAAACCAAAAAAAGCCGTTAATAATGTCAATGAGAAAAGCGTATGAGAATACTTATAGTCCAAAAAGCTAGAAAAACTAAAAATCTAAGTGATCTGTTAATTCAAAACATGTGAAAGTTAATTAAAAAGGAAAAGTTTATAACTTCATTCTATCTCCCCACCCCACCCCCTCCTCCTTGTTCAACTTTATTTATTCAACATCAATCAGATATCAGTACTTTGTAGGAAAATTTCCACACTGATATGCAAGTTTAGATTATAATTTGAATCTTAAATATCATGGAATATCTTAAATTTGTACAGGTAGACGACACCGTTCTAAATCTGACCATCCAACCATACATACAAATCCCCTCCAATTCCCTGTCCTCCACCTCTACTCCCTCCACTCCCCACCGTATAATCCCATCAACTAAAGAATTTTTTAATTACTTGTTTAACTAATTAATTAATTTTCTCAAAAGCAAAATTAATCTATTCGTTCAGATATGAAGGATATTAATTTAATCGATTTAATTGTAAGTAAAAATATAATAAGAACTCATGAAGCCAACTAAAAGTACTGACAAAATTAATAACTACCCACAACAACAGCAACAAAATAAATAAATAAATAAAACCCGGAAAGAAAAAATATGCTTCAACATAAAAGTAATGAAAATTCAACTAATTGTGGTTCAATTTGAAAAATCAAACCCAAATACTAACCGTTGATTGATGATTCATTCAGTGGCAAAGTGCACGCGCGTCAGTGGTGGAACAGATGGGTGGTCTCACGCGCCACGATGAAGCACTTGTTGGCAACGGTGATGCCATTGGGCAACAGGGGTAATGGCATCGTCGTGACTCGGTGATGAAAAAAGGAATGTTAGATTTGTTTGATGGAATGAAAAAGAGGGATTTTATGGGTTTTAATTATCTAATGCGCTACCGCATAAATCCAACCCCCACTCGGGTATAATTTATGCGGGTTCAAGTGTATTAGAACAATAAATTTATGAGGGGTAATAGAAAGAGATTTTACCACCAACCATGAGATGGTATAAATTTAATACCATACAGGATTTTAATATTTTACCACCAGGCGTGAGATGCTATACATTTAATACTATATAAAATTTTAATATTATATAATCTACCGTGCCAAACACGGCCTTAGTACATAGGGCATAAAAACATTTCCGAATTTTGTGACCCGGTTTGGAACGGAGAATAAAATTAATCCGAAACGCAAGCAAAAATAATAATTTCATTTGAATAGATGGCAAATAAAATCCACATTCCGCTTTGCGTTCCATAGGCGTACGAGTTAAAACCAATCAACTCGTTTAAGATCGTGTTCTTACCTGCATTTATGGTTAACGCGTACTTAAGTTTGTCATTGGCATACTTTAAACGTGACTTGGCAACAAAGCAAGAGGACATTGTTTCGCTCTAATTTCAGCTCTATTTACAATAACTAACTCTTAACCGGTGCTTGGTCTCCTAAAACTGATAACATCTATGATCAGCAACTCTCCAAACAATTAAAGCTAAGTTGTCGTTTGGTTGCCTCCAAAATAGCGGTAAACCGTCTAATGTAGGTTCAATATGAGATTCAAATGCTTCTGCAGTTAGTTTCTAGACTTCTAGTCAGCTGTTTTTTTGGGGAAATCTAAGATCTATACCCTCCTCCAGCTTCTTCATTGCTCTAGCATTGAATTACTGGTGCACCGTTGTTTCTGGGATACCACCAACAAAGATGAATTCTGCAACCAAAAACATTCACAAAAGTTTATGCCTCTGTTTCAAGTATGAACATAACACTTTTCTTTTCATAATTTGTCTTTCACTCCCTTTTAGGTGTCAGTGACCAATTATCGTGAAAACGATCTTTCTGTAGAAATTTCATAGCATAACCTTAAAAATAATATTCATTGTTAAACAGATGGGTAAATCACTCGTATCCTTTTGAACTTGACATTGGCTACCACATGCAACAATATTTTTGTCAAGCAAGTAGAAAGTGAGCAAGCCTTTTTTCTGTATTGTTATGGTGGCACTTGGTCACGAGTGAAATCTAAACGGCAGTTCATAAAATTTGAAGGGAGTTGCTTAAGGAGTTCAACAATGGCATATCTGTTATCCTGGAAGAAATATTATCAAAGTAGATTCTACAATACCACAAACCTTTGTTCCAGCCACGATGGTATTGTTGAGAGGATGAGTGACGCATACAGTAACCCCTTCTGATAGTGGAACAAATCTGTTTTGCTTCTTGTGCTTTGCTCTCTCAGAAAGGCTCTGTATATCCTCACTGGAAAGAAGGATACAAGCAACAAGAAAAATGAGAACATTTTTTTCTGGGTATTCTTATCCATGGAGGATTAAAATCAGGTTGTCCATCCCTGGGCAGTCTTATTGCCACTTAACATAAGTTAGCTATTTGACATAGTTTCTTACTTGTAGTCCACGTGGCTGGGAGAGCTGGAGCCTGGGAAGAAGTCTAAAAGATGAATGCCACGGTCAGATGATGATCCAACCGCATAGATCTGCATTAGAAGGCAACAAAGTTATAATTGGTTGAAGGGAGATACTGAAGCATGTTTTCCAGTGGAATTATAAAAATGGCTAGAATTGTAAATTATGATGAAATCTTAGAAGAGAAAACTTTGGATTATGACTTTGTGCCTTCAAACACGAAAGGCAAAACAACAGAACTAAATTTCCAACCAAAGTGTAAGATTAATGAAAAAATCGTTTCCATGATTCACCTCAAATTGGCAAGAGAAATGCTGTTCTTCTAGTTAAAAATGCTTTATTAATAAAGATATTAAACTGACTCTTTCCCATGGAAACTCCGAAAATAGGGGTGATGATAAGCAGAGTCAAGATGAGTAAATAGGCTTTCAAAGCCCAGCTTGAAATGATAAGAAAGATTCAACCTCAAGAGGACATAAAGTTGAGATCAGATAACATGTATGTGATAAAAATGAGCAAGCTCAGCACAAAAAGACATGATAAGATATCAAGTAATTTGAACTTGAAATTGAGGTGAAGTAATGTACATTTATAATAGTTTATGGTATGCCAGTTATATAGATATATCAAACTCTATAGCGTTCAATTTCATGCTTGATATAACTAAATGAGATTGAAGCTTGATTTCAATTTAAACAAAAAGAGATTTGAGCTGAGCTTAAATAAAATCAGCCAATAAATACTCTAACCAGAAATGAGTATTTCATTTTCTGCACGAAGACATTACACTAGTTAGTTACCAATGACAAGAAATGTTAAGATATGCAATGTCCTATAAAAGCTTTGTAATTAAGCTTGAAGCTAACCATACTTGTTTGCAAATTCTGTGCTCAACCACCATGTAAATCACATGCCCATACCATACATAAACATATCCCCAGAGGAAAAGGTAAATCAATGATATTAATAATTAGTAAATTAGGGGGAAACAAAAAACTTACTGAATTTGTTGACAACCATGATGGCTTTCGCAAGTGTAATTGATCAGCTGAATTGTTGGAATCACTCCTAATTACTCCAAAAAGACGAGGATAGTAATTACACAATTGTTAAAGTTGCCAATGATTACAGAAAAATATGACAATCCTGAACATTATTGAATTCTACTCACAACCAAGCTGGAGGCGGGCAATGAACATGGGTAACTTGAGAATTGTAAACATCCAAAACGCCGGACCTGCATCACATGGAAAAATCAGTAAACAAGGAGATTTTAATTAAAATGAAGCATATGATAGAAACATATCATCTCATATTATCAGTTGTTAACAACTCAAGTCAACCATTGTGATAAATCTGATTATATAAATAAGAAAAAAGCAGAACCTTTGATAAACATGTCAAACATTGAAAGTTAATCACAGGGCAAAGTTTAAGACTTGTACATATGAACAATCAAGCTTTGAAACATCAAGAAGTTAGATTACAATACGTCTCTCCACCTTTGTCACTGGAATAACATAGTCAAAATGTTAGATTACAAAGAATGTTAAAGTTGTCAGCAAGTGTTTCAAGAGTTTGAAAAAAACAGTTAAAGCAAGAACTAAATGTATGCCTGATTGCTAAATAAGTCAGAAATGCTTTACATGACAACAAAAAATTATGAATAATTTCCTATTTAGATATTCTCCAGCCACAGGGAGCAATCGATTTTTGCTATCCTCTATAGCTCATTCTACATCAACATGTTCTTTGATGTTTCAAGAAGCTGAAGAAAAAGAGAATTCCAAAACCTCAGAATTGAAGTAAGATTCTAGCAAATATATAATTTCTTATTGGGTAGCATTAACCTCTACAATTCACTAATTAAGGTAGTCTTTTATAACATACTTTGATTTCCAAATCCTAGTAGTGCAGTCAGCCTGCAGCAATACATTGTCTTTTAATGGTATAATTCATTTTAAAACTGCTAAGAAAATTATGCTTTAATTTAGCAAAGCTTGATGCAGTGTTAAGATATGAACCAATGCGTTCACAATACACACACACATACACACATACAAGTCAAAGAAAACACATTCATTTCACAACCTACCAGCCATCATCAAGGTGGAATGCCAATTGGTATGAGCAAGATGGATCAAGATCAATTGAGTGTATTTCCTGTGGAACAATTTTTGATTGTGCCTGTGCAATAAACACAAATAATGGATTGTGCACAATTCAGAAACAACAAAAAGCGCCTTTCATATTTGAAAAGTTTTCAGCATTAATTTCTATTCAATAACCCAACACTCTATCATTGATAACTATGTCAACATTTTTATTTTGATATGAAATGAGAAAATATATACTAACTAAAAACATTTCCAAAATGGCATACATAGATGTATAAAAATATTTGTATGTAGAAAAATACTCTCAAATAAAATTTATATGGATTAGCTTTTTAAGGAAATGCCAATTGACTTCCCTCTAAGTCCTTCATCATTTTATTGTAAAACAAAATCCATCTTGTAATAAGTAAAGCCATTACAGAACTCCATATTTCTAGTCCCAATTACATTTAACATTAATTTTTCATAGTAGAGAAAAAATAAATCTAGGATTCTCAAACTTTTGAAAAAGTATGCTATCAGTTACATTTCTGAAGTCTGATTCTGCCATAAAGCTGATGAGGTGGTGAATTCTTTGCCTTAAATAATAGGCAGAATGGGAACAGCGGGAATACCTAGTTTATTAACACTGCACTGCCATCCACAATAGTAAACTCGATGAAAATAATTGAAGACAGCATCAGAACATTTATGCATAGTTACATACCCTCAAAGTCCCAATTTTCTCTAGCATTGATGCTAACTTCAGAGATGTTAGAGGTAAATGACATACCTGACAGGGAGGGGGAGAGAGAGAGAGAGATCAATTATG
The DNA here is from genome assembly GCA_030449905.1 of Luvunga scandens. NCBI lineage: Eukaryota > Viridiplantae > Streptophyta > Magnoliopsida > Sapindales > Rutaceae > Luvunga > Luvunga scandens. Next base: position 1,951,093 of record JASUUG010001021.1, on the reverse strand, counting down.
CAAAACGACCATATTGTCAACTACTTAAGATACATGAACCCAAATGCTTATCAAAATATCATTGACTAATCTGTCACAGTCACAGCAATAAAGCTAATCATGAGACAATTTGTAACAAGAAAGTTTTAGATATCAGTGCTAGTGCTCATGGGGTCAATAAGCAAATATTTAAAATATGATTGTCCTTATTTTTGTAGTAACTGCTTGCAGTTGTTTCATGTCTTCTTTTGAGTTATCACATTGCAAGATAAAGGAAAAAGATACATATATATACACCAACCTCCTTATGATTCTGAAAAGGAGCAGATGTTCTTCCACCACGAAGATCCCACATATAAATGCTCCCATGCTTACCAGCAGCAAAAATAATCTGAAGTAAATGAACTTTTGTAATTAGGGCTCCAGGAAAGTGACAGATGATATTAGAAGAAAACACTTGAAGTATGCTTAACCACTAGAGAGTAAAATCCAACTGCCTCATTCATTATTGTTATTGTAGTTTGAAAAAGGTGACCTAAGAATCACTATGTTGATAGGATCATGGCATGGCATACATATAAGCCTACAATATTAAATAAAACAAGGTGCAGTTCCTTTTTGACCTTATGGTTTGCATTCTTTCAATTGGTAATTTTCATGGCATAGCACTTTTAATGTAAGTTTGAGCAATCCATTTGTAAACTATAAAATAGGCATACTCATCTAAAGACTGACTGCAATTTATTGAAAAACTGTTACACGAGGTAGCTCTGAAATGTCGCACACATGAAAGGTGGGACAACATCTTAGAAACAAACAAGTGAAATTTGCAATAAATAAAAGAATGGTCCGATTCAACAAAGTAACCTGATTTTCAGCATTTAGTTGAATGCTATTAAGAGTGCTATGGGAACCCGCTGAAAGCTCAAGACTTGGAAGAACACCAACTCTTCTATCCCATATATTTACTACACCATGTGTATCAGAAGCAATTAACCTACAAAAACCGATCATCAAGTGCAAAGATAATTATTGTCAACAAGCCAAAATAGCAAAAAAGCGTGTTGCATAGGCACATCTCATCACCTCCCATTATTCTCAGTCATTGACTTCAGTTCAAAAATGTTAGGGCAGAAGAGCAATAAGAATCCTATTTCTCATAATGAAAGGATTAGATAAGTACACTACAACCAGACAGTAGTTATATGACATGAATGGACCAGTTAAATTGAAAACTGAAATCACCAAAGGTTACATGGGGAAAGACAAGTTTAATTTAACCTCCATATGAAATGATTTCGCTAGGACTTTTAAATATTCAAAAGTGATAACTCAAATGATTATTCAGTGAGGCAATGGTCTACAATGTTTTTATGGGCTCATCTATATTAGAGGAGAGAGGAGAGAGAGAAAGGAGGGGTGGTGTAAGTAGAAGTACACATTTAGTGTTTCTATAAATCATTACATGTAATTTTTTTCATCTTTAAGATTAGAAATTCAGTGACTCGAATCCTTACCGCTCAATTTATCAAAATGGCAGCCAAGTAATATCCATGTACCTCGTTCACATCATTATAGATATATTCAAAATTATCAAGAATCAATAAAGGTATCACACTATATTGTACCCAACAGATTTCCCATTCTTGTTAAGCATAAACAATTTTGGGGGAAAAGTAGAAATGAACTTTTAAAAATTGTGGTTTTTCCTTTGGTTCCTTGCCCCGCATGAAATATCATGGTTTATGCATGATATATAAATCAATACAATAATGTTTGGGATCCCAATATTTGAGTCCCAACTTGAGTCTCAATGCTATATGTCACTCATCTATTAGACGATAGATTTCACAGCTGGTAAAATTACTTAACCACCATCTAATGGATGAATGCCACATCAGTTGGGACTCAAATTGGGACTTATATGTAGGGATACCTAGCATTGCTCAAATCAATAAGCACAAAAATGAAACTTCAGCATCAATTCTACCAAAGTATAAAGTCATCCAGTATTGTCTTTTGAGGCCATCAGCTCAGAATTAATGTTTAGCAGGCTTTTACTCACTCCCGTAGAGATAATAAACACACAATTGCTATAGCAGTTCTTGATATGTTTAACTTGGATCATGTTGTACACATTTCTTTGCATAATGTAATCCATATTTCTCTCCTACAAATCTGCACGGTCCTACTAGGATCATTCATGTAGAAAACATACTGCAGGCCAAACAGTTGATAACCCTAACCAAGAAGGCTTTCAGTTTATCCAATACTTATAAAATATCTGGGAAATGGTTCATTATTTTACCCAAGGGATAGTTTTTCCTTTACCAATCACCGCAATCCCTAGCAACTAGTGTACATTCTGGTATAAATTTACCACCTAGGTGGCACCTTCAGTGCCAACAGTTTATTTACCAAATACAATCATATGCACCTTAATGAGTAATACATTCGTTGAATGAATTTGGAATTCTGAACAAAGTTCAACCATTTTAGTACCTTGATGCATTAACTGCACTAAAAGCAATATCAGATAGACCTTTCTGGACATCAGATCCAACAACAGTGACAGAACGTCTTGTTCTTAAGACCTATCAAGGTAAAAAAAAAACCTGTTGTCATGATGGTTGAAAATTGAGGATTTAGAAGAATAACTCAATTCAATTTTCAATTAAAAAAATGTTTAAACTGCCAACTCTCTGTTTTCTTGTCAAATACTTCTTGGAAGCATTCTTTATTAAGGAACAGGCATATGCTATAAGCAATAAGGATGCTGGAGAGGGAGTTCATAGAAATTCAAGTGGAAAATGAGGTCATCAGTATTGATTTGTTGAAGAAAACTACTAATTATTACTTCAATATACTGGCAAAGCCAGATAAGAAGATGGAAAAGTCAACTTACTTCAACTGGTTTGTCTGATATATAACCAATGTCAAAGATGCTTACTACATTACTTCTTGTAGAAGCACAAGCAACCTGAAGAAATGAATAAAATGAAAATATGTTTAGATTGAAAATTCACTATGAAAATTAATTTTAAATAAGGACAGCAAATTAGTGATCCCACAAGCAAATGCTTCAGAAAATTTTAAAAGATTTCTAAACTAGAAGCAAATGACATATTTAGTAGCATAATTCATGGTAAAGAAAGAGAAAAAGTTTTCACACTGACACAAAAATATTCCAAATAGAATGATTGACCAGGTAAGAAATTATGTTTTCTACATCTCTAAACATGACAAAATTGAACTACAATGCACATCGCATAACCAAACTTGATATAGTTAGAACTGCAATGAACACAAGTAACCATAAATTTTTAGACATATACATATTAAAATTTATCAGACTGAGAAAACTAATTAGAAAATGTTTAGTGCAATGAAGACTTTTATGTTGCATTCTAGAACAAAAAATTTGGTAAATTTCTACATGATTAGCTATCTATAATTATCTCCAGCTCAAACAAATGGATCGGTATAATAATCTAAATATACAGCGAGTACACGTGTAAGCTGAACCTCATCTTGATTAGCCAGATTCCATCTAACAGCATTAAGTTGTTGAGGCAAAGGAAAGTGCAGTAAGTGTTTACTCTGGTCTTCCTTCAAGCCCACTCCTAATGAAACGATGAACAAAATTAGAATAGAAATAATGTAATACTGAAAATTTCTGAGATGCATAGAATCCACCAACTGAATAAAATTTGTACTTATTTCAAAATGTGTGTTAGATAAACCATTTTCACCAGAACTTTCTACTCTACTCTTCAGTCACAGGTAAACAGAGTCAGCTATACAATTGGTCTCCAAACTCGAGCTTGTTTCTCCTTCGTTAACTAGAGTTTGAGATGTGGGGTGCATGGTAATGCTAGTTTTCTATTAGAAATACCTATATTTCTTTCTTTAGAACTTCCTTGCTGCAGTTTTTCTAGGTTACAGTTATTCTAGTTCTAGTCCATATAGTTTTCCTAGTCATAGTTTTGCTAAGTTAGAGTTGAGGTACTAACCTTCTAAAGTTCCATTACATTGGTAATATAGAGATTCAAAGTCATGCACCGTTAAGCACCCAGATCTCGTAGCAGAAACCAAGTAAATCCCCTGAATAAATATTGTAACAACTAAAGTAAAAGCCAAACAAAGATAAGGCTAAAACCAAAAACCATTTGTCAGCACAAGCAGTTAAAAGAAAAAGATAAGGCTAAAAGTTCAAAGAAATTGACTAAGTATTATTCCACAATGTTTCTCCAAACAAAGTCTACATTCAATAAAAAAGGAAGGTTAAAAGTTCCAAGGAATTGACCATATAAGTTCAAACACTGTTTTCCTTCTAAAACAAAGAATTACCAGATACCGTTAGGCCTTGTTTCAAGATTATTGAAATGGTAATAATATCTAGAAAGAACCTTTGATGGACCGATTGTAGGTGATGGAAGAATATCGATATAAAACCAAATAAAAAAGATACCAATGAAAAAGACACGAACACATTATCAACGACCACGAAACACGACAGCCATAGGTATTTTTAGCAGGAAGTTGTCAAAATTTCAGAAATTATAGTTCTACAGACAACAAATTTACACTTCACCTTGCAGTCAAAGTCCAATGCAGAGATGCCTGGTCTGAGTACGGAAAAAAGAAAAAGAAATTCATAACCATAATCAGTACATTCTAATCATTTAATCACACACAAAGCTCAACAACAAGAAAAGACAACACAAAGAGAAGGAAATACCCACTTTCCAAATGACCCTCGGGGATCAATCATTGCACCGTCATCGGCCTGACTTCTCTGTAAAATCTAAAAATTCAACCCAACTGCAAGCGCAAAATGAAAAAGGCCACCAAGTAACCAAACAAAAATGGGAAACAGAAGCAATACCTGAGCAACCACAATGCCTACGTGGGTCGGACACAGCACTCTATCAACATGATACAAATGGGGAAATGCCCCAATCTTTCCGTAACATAAAAATAAAAATAAATAAACAAATTAAAACCCAAAATTAAAACTAATGAAAAGACAAAAAAAGTAATTAAATCACCTGAGAGTAGGACTGCATAAGCAAAGCAGACAAGTCATGTCGATACTTGGGCTCAAATCTGCCGTTCAATTCAACCACACTCCTTTTCCATCGATTGCTTTTAATTAAAACAAAAGAAAAAAACCATAAAGCTATGAATTTAAGAAAAAAAGGATAATGCAATTAAATATTCTTAAAAGTTATAATTTTTTTTAACCTTGAATTGCATCGTTTAGGATTTTCTGGTACGGATTCGCGAGGCACCACGTATTTTTCCATTAGAGTTACAACAGATCGTTTACTTTTTTTCTTAATGACATTGAATTTTTTTAAGTACGCTCACTACTCCCGCCAGAATCATTTCTGCTATCGTACGCCTCGGCACATTGCACATTATAAACTAGGCGGATTATTCTGAACCCGGTTTGGACCGGAAATCAAATTGGACCAATAAATTAGTCAAACAAGAGATAAGCAGAAGAACAATTTTTCCATTTCAATAGATAGCAAATAAAACCCAGATTCAACACTACAGTCCAAAGATTTACAATCATAGTAACTCAATTAAGCTCTCTCGCCTCTAATTCTCCTAGCGAGCTGAATATCCTTGGGCATAATAGTAACTCTCTTGGCATGAATGGCGCAGAGATTAGTATCTTCAAAGAGGCCGACGAGATAAGCTTCGGCAGCTTCTTGAAGAGCCGCAACGGCGCTGCTTTGGAATCTAAGATCGGTCTTAAAGTCCTGAGCGATTTCTCTAACGAGTCTTTGGAAAGGAAGCTTCCTAATCAAAAGCTCAGTGCTCTTCTGGTACTTCCTGATCTCTCTTAGAGCGACAGTTCCCGGCCTGAAACGGTGAGGCTTCTTCACTCCTCCCGTTGCCGGAGCCGACTTGCGAGCCGCCTTTGTTGCAAGCTGTTTACGTGGCGCCTTTCCTCCGGTTGATTTCCTAGCTGTTTGCTTTGTGCGGGCCATTTGTGAGATTGGAAGATGGATTGAGTGTTTGTTTCTTGAGAAAATGAAACAAAACTTGAGTATTGTTGAACACTTAAATTTGCGAGTGAAGGCCAGGAAGTGGCAGTATTTATAGGGAAAATTATTTTTGGAGGAGGGAAGTTCGAAAATTTTGTGTTACTTTGAGAGATTTGAATGTGTGCATTTGGACCATAGATTTGACAGTGATCAATGGTGAATATTTCGAGAGAGAATGCTGATTTATCAATCCATGTGACATGGGAAGTGACCAATGGAATTGGTTTATGAATGGCGTAATTTTGACCGTTTGATTGGTTTAAAATACTTTAAACATCGACGGCTCGGAAGTCCTCGGAAAGCAGGATCGCGGATCACGATCCTTGTGATCTTGTAACCAAGATGAATTTTTTTTTTGGGCGCTGAAAAGCAGGATTAGGGAAAACTTTAAAAACCATTATATTAGTGGAACTTAATCTAAAATTTTCCTTTAATTAGTTTAATTAACCCATTAGAGTTCAAATTTCTACATGTCGGGGGACCAAAAAAAAAAATTACATTTCCTTGGTTTCTTTATTTTGTTATAAAAGGGAATAAATTTTGTTTTTAATTACATAAATTTTTAAGTTATATATGTTTCATCTTAATTGTAGTCACATAGATTTAGAAATACACTTATTCTATGTTTCAAGGCTATTGTCATAAGATTAATATTCTGCACTCAACATATCTTTGTAATACTTAGACAATTTTTACCTAAAATTTATTAAGTAAGTCTTGAGTTTCTCGATTAGTTTAACTAAGATACTTATCGAAAAATTAAAGAAAGATTGAGCAGTTAAGTTAAAGAGAATGTTTTCTTTTCACAAGTGTAGGTGTACAATAGAGATTTGAGAGCTTACTTTAAACTGGTTACTCGCTTGCTTGCTTGCTTGTTGCTCTCAAATAAAATGACAAGTGCCAAGCCTTATTTTGAAGCTGGCCTAATTCTAAAACCCTCCGTGTCTAGAGAATTCTTATAGCCTATTAAATTTATACCTCCACCAAGTTCCAGTGATTTCTTTGTACAACCGGCTAGAGGACCCACATTCTACCACTATGTATAGAATTAGTAAGTATTTACAAGCGAAAAGAGAAAATGCTAAAGATTACCAGAGATTTTGAAAGCCTCTATAAACACAAGTCAACACATCTCGGTTTGTAACACCATGCTATTATATAGTCCTGATAAATATTGTTTATGATAATATTAAGTTTTGATATAATAATTCAAAAGAATTTAAAAAATAAAAAAATGCAACACGTGTAACACAGTCCATTGGACACCTTTTTAAGATTTAAATTGAACCAACCAAAAACCTCGTCAAAAAAACAAAAACTAAACATACAATTGTCGGTAGGTCCTGTTTCACACGAGATGGGAATAATATCAATTAACAAGCAAGGTGCCCTGCCAAGTGCCAACCAGATGTCCTTCACTTTATTAGGTTCTTATGCCACGAGTTAAGGTATCATTTTACACAATTTGTAATCAAATAATTTGATACTTTTGCTTTATATGGAATCCTCAGACATCCTAATTAAATGTTTACAATAATCATTAGGCAAATTAATAATTATATTTGAACTAATTCACCATGTTGTTTGGAGAGGAATGTCACTTTATTCCCTCTCGAACATATTTTATTTACCACTTGGGTTCTTAATAAAATTTCAATATAGTATTAAAATTGCTGTTTAAAAAAAAAACACAATGTTTAAGAACAAATATGACCTTTCAACAATTAAATCAACTAATTTAATTGACAACGATCTCAGAAAATCAAATTTAATGTGAAACAAACCACATTACGATTATAATGTTTTTCTTGTAACTAGGGCAACAGAAAAATAATAAAAAGGACATCTGAAGAAGACCAAAATATATCACTTTCACCCGTCGTAAAACATTATTAGAATAAAACCTAGAGATACTCTAAATTCTTCTCATACACGGTGACCTGGAAAATTAAAGTACCAACAACCAACAGATAGAAACCAAATATATGCCATATCCTAATTTTATTATCAGAAATTAAGTGACACAATTGACATTGAAGCTTACCCACAAATCAAACCTAGAGATGCTCTAAATTCTTCTCATACACAGTGACCCGGAAAATTAAAGTACCAACCACCAACAGATAGAAACCACATATATGCCATATCCTAATTTTATTATCACAAATTAAGTGACACAATTATTCATTTCCGAGAGATTCTTCTCAGAAATTGACATGCTCAAAACAAAATATTTATTGCAAAATTAGCCACACACCTAATCTTGTTGAGGTTTTGATCGATCATCAATCAGAAACCTGGATTCATCAAGTCTTCACTTGCTGTAGTTGTAAAGGTTTCATTGATCCATTGGCTGCTCTCCACCGGAAATGGCTTTATCTAATACTTAATTATTATACATACACTTACCAGTATTTATAGTCAGCCAAATAATGCTTGCTATATATATATATATTTATATTTTATGTACACTTTTTTTTCCTTTTTGTCTAGACCTGTCCATCGTCTTCATAGGCATTCTTCTCCTTCCACTTGCCGGGTCTCACTCAAAAGCTGCTTTAATTAATAATAAGAAACTGTCACGTGAACAAAATTTTTTAATATATACACAATCTAACTAAAAGTAAACAAGACAATATTTTTCTGAAATTCCATTATATCATATAGTGTTAAGTTTATTTCTATTGATTTTATCACCTAATCAACATTGAAATCAATCAAATCATCTGGTTTCTTTCTCTGTGTGCATGGAAGCATGACTATTTGAACAAAAAGAACTTCAATATAGAACGGCCGAAAGTAAGATAAAGCACTTATCAATTCAATGTTTCTTCAAATTACACTACAAATATTTTTCTAATATATCACAACTATTTTTTTCAGTACACCATCACAAATCTACTGACTATTACAATTGAAAATCTATCGAAACCTCACAAATTAATAACTTTGTGATGATATAGACTGAATATTTTAACCCAAAATTAGGAAAAAAAATCAATCTACATTAATTCACACACCAGACACAAGCCCAAAACAACTTTCCATCGTATTTTATGTATACAAAATATCTATTCCATTCAATCATAATAAAAGAGACATAACAGGGCATAAAGCAAGCTGAAAAGACTCTTGTGATATGCCCAACAAAGGAAAGAAAGAAAATTCCAAGTGTTTCTTTAATGAAAAAGCTTTGCAATTCGATAGTCATGACTCATGAGTTAATCTCTGGACAAAGTTTGCATGTCAGGACTTTCCGTGTGTAAGAAAGTGACTGAGCTACAACTAAGGGCATTATTGACTCTTTCGTTTTTATATACATACATATAGATATGCAGTGCTCAAGTTTGGTAAAGATTCAAAAAACCTAGTGGTTGTGGTCCAAAACTTTTTGATATGATATATATCCTACCATATTGTAACATATTTTTTCTGAAAATTACATACAACGAAGAAATTGTTAACGCAATTGCCATGCATGCATAACGTAAAAGTGGTAATTTTAAGTAATAGCTATGCTTGAAGTAAATTGTTTAACATTAATTTTCTAAACAATAAACATAATTATAATACAGTTATGAAAACAACATTATTCTAATCATATAACCACAGAGAATTATATCAACACCATCTCGTTGTCAGTAAGTCCAGCAAACTAGATCATTTTTCAAGATCAAGCCACTACAAGAAGGCTAAAGTTTCCGATTTCAAATTGTTAGCTGACAAGATATGACTAGACGACTTGAAGGTCAGCAGGTGTAATCTCCTATGATAATCAGCATATCGCTGGAAAACTAGTAATAGCTTTTCTTATTGTTAACAGTTATCCGTCAGAGGCTTTAGATTAAATGCATCTATAAACACCTAGATCAAAACCATCTGCAGCTCAGCCACATATTTGCAAAGAAAGGTGCTCGCCTTTTTTTAATTATTTTACAATACGTACTGATAAAATATTTGCCGGGACCGGGACCTGCTTAATTATATTAAAGTCCATCTATACCCACTTAGATCATAAGCAGATCATGAGTCTACTCCAAAGAGAGGGGTTTCTACCCTCGTTGAACGAAAGTCTACTTCATCCTGTACATAGACTTGAATCTCCAACCTAAAAGACAAAGTGAAAAAGTGACAAATACTTAGCGAGGTGGCAGATTTTCAATAAAAGGTGTACAGTTTTTTTTTTTTTTTAACGGAACCTATCAAACATTAAGATGTCATGAGTTCTTTGATATCTATGATTCTCTATGTAACGACAAAATGGTTTCATATGACGGGATTGTTGAACCCAAGTTTAACATATGTTAATGTTAGTCCTTAATGTGTAATTAAAAAAAGTTTTTAGGTCAAATGATTTACCAGAAGATGATGCAAAGCCTAAGTCTCATGCTTGAAGCACTACATCTTTTTTGTCTCAACCAACTTCCTAATCTATTTCTTGGTCTTCTTCTAATAAAAGCAACAATAGCATCAAATGTATACTAGTGTATATATACTTGATTACTGCCAAGACCAATAATTATAGTTCTAATGCACTACAATAAAGTAATTAAACAACGACAATATAAGAAAAGAGTATTGCATGAATTGGAATGTGTTGAGGATGATTAAAGGTTCACTATTATACATGTGCATTGAAAAATGCACGAGAAAAGAAGCACAATAGAGATTTGGACAAAGAAGAAGGTAAGTAAAGGATAGTGTGCCAGGAAAAACCTTGTGCCACAAGCAATCATAGACCTTAAGAGAACTAGCATATATGGAAGGAGAATAAGGTAACTGTTTGTGTCCACTATCATGAATGGGATTTTATTATCTAATTATCTAAATTTTTATTTTATTAAATACATATATAATTAGATACCTTTTATTAAATAGATCCATGACCACTACTCAAACAGTAATAAAGTCATTTATTAGGACGACATGAATTTTAAATGATAGAAGTCCACTAAGTATTAGGATTTAGAGACTTTGTATATCATAGACTCAATAGTATATTAATTTTAGGAATGGGAGATATACATTGTACAGTAGGAGAAAGGTAAGGAAGTTTTATATCAATGAGGTTTAGATAGTTTTGGATCTAGCTAGAGTGTTTGTATATATGATAGGAAAGAATGTTAGACTTGTTCTGTATGATATACAGGTTACCTATTCGTGTTTTAAGAAATTTTTTGGATTTTTTTTTCACGGAAAAGCATCTTTTTTGGTTAAATAGTTAATCACAAATTAGTAGTGATTTAACTGAAAAAAAGATGTTATCTTCTATACGTAAACAGCGAGTAAACACCATTTGCTTGTGTCATACGTTATTCAAGTTTACACTAACACATGTATATATAGAGTAGTAATATAGATAAACATCAACTTTGTTCTAGAAAGCACAGGATACCACCATAAATAATACGCCAAATGCATGATAAGGACACGTGTCCCAACTCCCAACTCCCAACTCTCTATCTTACCTGGCAACAAAGAACACAAAACAGCACATCAGTGTTATCAATCAAACAGAGAGTACATGCTGTGCTGGAAATCTAGTGAATGTATTATAAAATTTAAAGTTGATTCGTTGCATAGTTTTTATTTTTTGCAGTAGTTATGTTCTGTGTTGTGTAGTATTAAAACACCCTCCACCTGTCCCTTCTTGTCTTTGCTGTCATTCTGGTTTGTTGTTTTTGTTGCTTTATGTGTTTTCGTTTTCGTTTTCGTTTTCGTTTTCGTTTTTGCTTCTTGTTTCTTGTTTTTGCTTTCATTTGCCCTTCCCACTCAATAGATATAGCTAATGCTATGTTGCCAACCTAGCACACTTCTTTAGACACCTTTAGACTTTTAGAGGCTCTTATTACTCCTTGAGCCACGGCCATTTTTACCGTGTAGCGTTTTGATATCTACCCATATATTATAATTTAACTATATAGTTCAGTATATATATACATAAATAATTGGCAAAATATATATTCTAATCTTACCTGATTATTTTACTCGTTGATCTGAAACTTCATTTGATGAAGTATTTTTTCTGATTTTCTTCTATCAACGGCCCAAACTGAGGGCAGCTTCAACGTCGAGTCTCCATGCAAACCCTCCACCGTCCATTCTGAACACATCACACGGTACCATCTTCGAGTACTTCTCATCATGCCACGTGTACTGCAGCCTCACTTGACTCGTAAACAAAGAATAATCCAGACTCGGCAACTTCTCTTTAATGACCAACCAAACCATTATCTCTATCTCCGGCCAGCAGCCGTCGCCATTCACCGCCATCTTCTTGTAAGCTTTGTTAACCCACAGAACCCGGTAAAAACCATCTGATATGAACCCAGGACACGTGTCCTTATCGAGATCAGTCTTCACTCTCTCAACGTCCAAACAACGTCCTAATATATCCATGCATGTGTCCGCAGTCACGCTCTCCACAGTCACCCAAGATTCCACCACCGTCCTCCGACGAACATCTACCACCGTCTGATCTGGCACACCAAACCCGCCCCCACCAACACCGTTGATCATCAAATCTCTCCCCTTCATGTTCAGCCAGATGGCAGCAGCAGCCCTCAGATCCTGACTATTATCGTCAACTTTTGAACCCATCATCAAATTAAGATCATTCTTGTTAACATTATTATTGCACCAAGATAAAGATTCTTGATCTTTCGTAGTAGGCCTCTCAGGCAACAACTGTAGCGTCGTCACAACGTTAACATTCTTGTTTATTCCATTTTCTTCTTCTTCATCTTGATCATGATCATTATTATTATTATTATTATTATTATTATTATTATTATTATTATTATTATTCTTTCTCTTGTACCCATTATCTTTGCGGACCCTAACGTACTTTCTCTTAGATCTTTTGCTAGTAAACCTATCAACTAACAAGTTACCTGAAACGGTGCCGCTTGACACGGGTTTCGGTGCAATCGGACGGAATCTGAGCATTGTACGATTGATTATCTCGTTATCACTATTCTGCACACCACCGGCGTATCTTAGCATGCACCAACCTTCTTTAGCTTTACCACCGTCCATATCATGAAACGGTGCCGGAGCTACCCCTCTCTCTCCTCCTCTCTTTTGCTTTCTTTTTTTGATAAAACAACACTCACACCCACTCTCTCTCTCCTCCCCCGAGATAATTCAGGCGATAATCTTAGAAGCGGTACAGGGTCATTAGGTGAAAAACCAACACGTGTCCAGGGCTAACATTTGGAACAGTGGTACAACCTGATTGGTCCATTTTTTCTCCCTCTCGTGGGTCCCACTCAAAAAGCAGTGTACCCTGCGTAATTGATCGTTGGGGAGCTGACCCCACGGATTCAGCCAATCGGAAGCTACAGCGTGTTAAGCACTGCCGAAAGGTGGGAACACGTGTCCTTTGCCTAGAGAATAAAGAGGGAAAAAGGACAAAAAGATATTTAGGCAGGTTCGAGATAGTTCACACGTGGTTCATTTCCATTAGCACAGAACAAGTAAAATTTGGTTCGCAACAGCCGAGACCACTTTTTAAACTCTTGTCACGCTCTTTCTGGCACGTGGACTTCACCGTATCTCTGAGTGTCATTGATGTTTGTGAACCACGTTCTTGGCTGGGAGTGGGGATTAACATTACTCTATGAAGACATGATGGTACGATGAGGACGCGTGGATGGTCTGATGGAGACGTGGATTTATTGGGAGATTTTGCAGCGTCATTAGATTTTGAAAGGAAGATGGATTATTTGCGTCTCGTTTCGTCAAAAGCTTTTGTTATTATCCAATCCCATTTCATGAATTAAAGCCCTAATCATTCGTTTTATGCTTTTATAAAATTATTATAATCTATATTATGCCGACAATACCAATTTCAAGAAGAGCAATTTTTTCGAAGTAAGATTACATAAAACTTTAAAACTTTAATTAGAAGTTGCTACTGTATACGATCAACTACGGAATTTTAAGATATTGTATCTCATAATTTAAACATTGTCATATGATGTCATCAAAATATGAGCTCTATTGAATAATTAAAAAATTAAAAAAAATAAACATTTAATGTTCAAATTATGGAATATGATACTTATACGATTATATATATATATATTTTAACTCCTTCCACTCTCCAATTTTGAAAACAATCAATCAAATAATTTCTAAAATATATTTTTTTTCATTGATTGTTTTCAAATTTGGATTGCCAACCATCAGGAACTGGCTGGTCTGAGAAAGAGGGCGAGTAGTTTAAACGCCGTCGTTTAGGTTAAGTTTTTTCCACCGTATCCATGCAAACCCTCCACAGTTGTTTCACGTGAATCACGTCCGTACAGCTCCCAGCTTTCTTTTATTTCTTTGACATGCACGCGTACCGTCATCCTCGACCCCCCACCGTCCCTTCTGAGCTTTGACGCATCATACCCGTCCAATCTTGTCCGTTTGCAAGTTGAAGCACATGGGGCGTGGGCCCTACTCAGTCCTGCATCACGACCGTACGATCAAAATCAGTTTTTCCTTCTCTCAAAGACCTGTAACAAAGCAAAGCATCAGTGCATCGCCACCTCTTAATCTCTTATTACACTTATTTTCGAATTTCTCTTCGCTCTCTCTCTCTCTCTGTGTGCGTGGTCTCTATTATTCTTTCCTCGAATGAGAAGAGAGAGATAATCATATCGCTAACAGCATCTATCAGCACGTGCTGGCTGCTTATGAAGGGGCCACGTGTACAGAGCAAAACTTTGAATGTGATGATAACAACATCTGAGGGGGTTTAATTTTGGTGGGGCCGCATCAAAAGAAGATTTGAGGGTTACACGATAGGTAGATGAAGAGGCCAATGAGAGAAGAGAAGGTGGCGGCAAATCCTTCAAAGATTCTTTATCAGACGTGGCGGGCTCCTATTGGATGGAAGTGGATTGTTGCTTTTCTAGTGGGGCAGATGGGGAGTGGAATCGAGAAGAGTGCGTACGTGTCCTGATGAATGACAACTTCGTTCTGTTTATGTCATTGTTGACTTACACTCGCTTTCGTGGTTCGTGACTCACACTTTTCAGGCATTTGGGATGTCAAAATAGACGCGACGAGGTTAGTCAATTGTCTATGCTCAAATTTCAAATAGTTTTGTAAAATATTTGTAAAAGTATAAATTTTGCAATGTTATTACAAAATGCTCGACTTGAACTGCCAATATTTTTTAACAAAATATCAGAAAAATAAAATTTTCTTATTATTGACATCAGAACAAATCGGAGACGTTGAAAAATCTTGTTTTTAAATCTATTATCTCGCTGATCTCTACTTTAATTATAGTGGTAAATATGGAAATAATAAAAGGGTATTGGCTTATTCAATTATTGCAACCACTCAAAATTAGTCTCTCACAAACATTATATTTTTTTAATATTCATGTAAAATTAATACATATAATTTTTCCTCTCTAAATTGTAATCTAATTAAAACAACGTCAATCCTCCTATGAGGATACTACTTTCTTAAGGTATCGCATTAATTAATTAATTAATTGGTTGTTGATTGTTAGTGAACAATTTTTATTTTTTTTTAAATTAAAGAATTAATATATATCTCTATATTAACATATATTCAAGTTAGAAAAAGGCTTGTAATTGGTGCGGTTGCAGATCGGATCTTTGGCAAGATTTAAGAGATTTTAAACCAAGAAGAGGGATCTTGATCGGACATGATTGGTTCCCCCTCTCAAAATGTTCTATTGGTGGGGTTTTTTATCCAGTGATTCGATTCTCAAAATGTTCTATTGGTGGCGGTTTTTTACCCAATGATTCGATGTTGTATCTAAATGTTCTATTATTATTCAATGCTTTGTTACTAACGATTCTATGTTAATGCCTAAAAGCAAAAGTTACTGTATGAACAAAATTATAATTATAAAATAAAAATTAATAGTATATGTAAAATTAAATTAATTGTAATTGGTAAACACATAATTAATTTTTTATTATATAATTATAAAATTAAATTAATCTAACTTTCAATTTACAGGAATTAATACTTATTAAATATTTGGTATTATACCTTATTTATCTAACCTCAATCCCAAACGAGCTTATTAATTTAGATAATTAATAATGGACCGAAATCTCTCCCTCTCTTTCTATATATAGTGGTGACATTTAACTTCTTAAATATCTCTCAGCAGCCTCGGTAATTAATTTTATTTTAGTTTCTATATTGTTCTTGGATAAAATTATTAAAATGGATTTATCTCTTTTTTAATCTTTCCTTCCTATAAATTTCCAATCCCTCAGTTAGTAGATCTTTAGCAATTGGTAGCAATGGTGTAATCACATTTGTAAACATTAACGAGTCAGCTATTGTTCCAATCATAAACAAAAGTGCCAGTTTGGTTGCTTGAAACTAAAATGGGCAAATCTTACACTAAGCTGACAGTATACGCCTATTAATAAGTCTTGCCATTACCATGACTACCGCCATCCCTCGACCTGAGGAATACCAAACTGATCAGCTTTGAACCCTTTTTTGTTGATGGCGAACACCAAGCTTAAAGAAATATTCAATTATGCTTGGATTAGATTATGGTTAATGAGCAGAGTTTTGGAGTTAAATCGGTGAAGTGTGAAAAAGAATAACAAGGATAAATTGGGGATTATATGGGGTATATTAAGAGAGAAATTGTTTTTTAAATTTTGGATGGGGTTATTTGATAAATAGGGTTTGGTGAGATTTTTTGGGGGGTTAAATATTGCCACTATATATGTGTGTGTATTAGAAACCCCTTAACATTTTCGTAGATTTGAAGTAACATTATTATTAGATTTGAAGTTTGTTGTCCCCAAATTATTTGCATTACACCGAGGCCGAGCCCACCAACATTATGGGTCAGCCCTTGGACATTTATAATTGGCCCCAAAAGGAAAACAAATCCAATAGCAACAAGAGCTCATCGTGTGGGAAGAGCTTTAAAATAATTAAGGGAACTGGGAATCGATAGACAAAAGATGCAAAAGGGCGGGATTATTCGCATCCTTCTAAATACCTCTTCACACTTTTTTTTTTAATTAATCCACTAAAATATTTTAAGAAATCATAAATTTTTTTAATATCTCCATCAATAACAAAAATATCTTTAATATAAATCACATTCTCTCTTCTTTTTTTTTTTATTAAACTCCATTTCAATAATAGGATTTTTTCATTAAAAAAAATATTTTTTTTATTGTAGCAACCAGTGGTTTTTTTATTAAAAAAACACCTTTTAATTTCTAAAATGTTAGATTTTTAAAAGAAAAAATTATTTGACTTTTGAGAGGGAGGTTTAATTAAAAATTATCCTATTATATAATTTTAATAAAAATTAAAATTATAAAATAATTAAAGGAATTTTAAGAGTTACTTGGAAGGGTGTCAATAGTCCCACTTGAGACAAAATATAATTTAATCGCTTAATTATTTTTGCCTCTTTTGTCTCTTTTGGAAAGATTAAACTTTCTTCGGTAAACAAAGTAGATAAAATTTGCATTCCAGTTAAGTTGCTTATTGTTGAATAAATGCAAGCAGTTTCCTTTCTAAATTGACAAAAATTAACTGTGCGAATTGCCATCAGTTTAAGAATTATCATCAACACAATATAAAATGCCAAATGCAAAACCAACAACAGAACCAAACTTTCCATTAAATTCCAAAATGATTTACATACCCATTTCTAGAATATATACATATATCTTAATGGTCATTTCAAAATGCTTTAATTTGCGTTTGCTTTGTCTGTGTTTATCATTTTACGTAATTGAAATTTGTAATCATAAAGTAGTTTCACTAATTTGCAAATTTTCATTTTCAGCTGTTTTTATACTGGTTAACGAAGGTGATGAATGACGACTATTAACTATTTAGACATGTTTGCTTGATAATTCTAGGGATGTTTCACTTCATTTCTTTTGCTAAAGAGTAGCGTCAACAAATCATAGGTATAATTGTGACCAAAATTTTAAAAATTTTAATTTGAGAAATTAAAATTATGAATACTTTCGTTTGTGTAAAACTAATAAGGCTATTTTTGAAAATTCATATTTTCATGTCGAGCAATTTTGGCATTGTGCCTTACAAAATCTAATTTTTAAATAATTAACTCGTAGAAAAATTATCCTAACTTGCTTTTAACATTCGACAAAAAATCTTGTTATTCGAGAATTAGATTTTTTGATAATTACACTAAAAGTGTGTTTACTAACACCCTTTGAGCGTAAGAATGTCAAATAATTATTCACTTTTTGGCAAACTAATGCAATCCCTACATACTCTCAAGGCTGTTTAATAGATAATATATGAATAATGTGAATCGATTTTCTTTACATCGCTAGTAAGACATTCTCAATTTGACAATTATATGCATTAAATTATTTGATATAATTGAGAAACTAAAAATTAACACTTACAACTCTGACAAGTTTCATAAGTTGACACGCTTACTTGAGCATATAAAATTTACAAACCCTAATTTGATGAGTCTGTTTATAATCGGTATAATTTGAGACCACAATTACAATTATCAGCAATTTAAGGTATAATTGAGTGTTCATTATGTAGTTGCAATTCACGATCATCGATTTCGTAGGCTTCGATTATTGGGTACTCTATGATTTCAAAATTGATATACGTACCCAAATATGTCTGCAGTAAAAACCCTAATTTGAGAACGTTGTTTGCATCAGAGATGCAAAAACGAGATAGAGGTGGCAGTTTTCGCTATAATCTGCAACTACAATTGCAATTATCATCAACTTCAGGTGCAAATCATGACCATTTACTCTTGTTGTATTAAATTACTCATTATTTTATGATTTCAAATATTGATACTTTTTCCCACATATATAAGCATTTATCGTTATCACTATATCATAGTTTGACAAAGATTATTTTTTATGGCTCTAATTTATTTTGTGCTACTTATTAATTATTAACTAATTAATTTTAAAATAAAT
The DNA here is from genome assembly GCA_030449905.1 of Luvunga scandens. Taxonomy (NCBI): domain Eukaryota; kingdom Viridiplantae; phylum Streptophyta; class Magnoliopsida; order Sapindales; family Rutaceae; genus Luvunga; species Luvunga scandens. The sequence continues at coordinate 1,932,096 of JASUUG010001021.1, read as the reverse complement.
CTTCCAACACTTAACTGAGTAGTTTTTAAATAATTTTATTTAGCTGGTCTTCGAATGTTGAGAGATAATGAATTAAAAATTTCATTTGAGTTTTTTCAAACCACTGCCTTTTATATATATATATATTAAAGTTTAGGACAAAGACAGATAAACTATTTGGGGCCACGTAAGGATTTCTTCTTATATTTTGTATTCAGCGATCTAGCTAAACTTCATTGGTTATTTAGCATACAAATGTTATTAAATTAAGACAATTTATGTCTAGTCGTTTGTTTTTTTTTTCCAAGAACGGGCTTAACATAAGTTGTAAGTCTTACAATATCTTTTATCCAAAAAAAAAAGAAAAAAAAAAAAGAAAAAGTCTTACGAGTAAAAAAAATGCACTAAAACATCTTAAAATATCCTAACTGAGATAGTGCCCTAATTTTTTTTTTATTCATTCTTGTGTCTTATATATATATAGAATGCTTTGGTGCCCAGACTTTTGTCTATTAATTTAAATTCTTTATTTATCATCCTGTTTATTAATTTAGAATCTACACTTCCATCAATTCAGGAACAAATTCAAAAGTGGCATCAGAAAGAAGAAGAAACCCAATGGCCGCCCCCAATGGACTGATCTTCCAAGAGACCTTCTGAATCTTATTTCCACTAAACTGACCATTAGAGATTTTCTCTCCTTTGGTCATGTTTGTAGAGAGTGGAGGAAAAGTTTCGAAGAAACCAAACATCGGTTCATGGAATCTCAGCCTCCACTCTTGAGCTATATCATATCAAGGGCAAGAAAATCATCATGTCATTTTCATGACATATTTTCTCAAAATAAATACCAAACCAAGCTGCCATATCCATGCAACAACTGGCTAGGTTCTTCAAGTGGGTTCTTGATCTTTGTAGACAATCACAGGAAAATCTGGCTTTTACATCCTATCACAGGCCAGCAAATAAAATTCTCAAATGTGCCCCAGTCCATCAACCAATCGTACAGATATGATCAAGCCATTGTTGCTTCCTTTGAATCCCGTCCTTAACATGTCCTCATTGTCGTGCTCTCTCGCGCACGTTGGAGTCCCAACTTGTGTTACTGCATAAGTAGAGACAACAAGTGGCGCCGTTACTCTGCTAGGAGAAACCCCTGGATCATTCTTGACATCGTTATCTTCCAAGGCAAGATTTTCGCCTTGACGAGTAATTTTCAAATTGGGGTGCTTGATTTAAGAACCTGTGATTTGACGTTCCTTAAACTGAATCACACCCCGAAATTGCACGTCAATTATTCAAGATTCGGGGTTTCAAAAGATAGGTTGTTGGTAGTTGACTACGGGTACTTGCCCCGTACTAATGTTTACTGGATAGATCGTTAGGAGAAGGAATGGGCTGAGATGGATGACTTGGGTGATGAATCCTTGTTCATTACCTATAAGACGAGCTCAAGATTGTGCGACGCGACCCAGTGGGGAGGAGGACGCCACTTTGTGTATCACTTTCCATTTCGAAATCTTATTTAGAGCTCTCTCTAAATGGTGAGATAGTGACAGGCATTCCTATTTGTCCTGAGAATGCTTCTCCGAGGCTGAATTTTTGGTACTTTCTGCACCAATATCAGGGCACGGATATGGTCAGCGAAGGTTTCTAGTTTTGTTGTAGAGGAGAATAAGATCTTTTATGGTGCAATATTTGGCTTTGAAGAAGCTTTATTTTGTTGGCTTTATGTTATGCTATTTCTTCTTTGTTCTAATGTTATGTGATTGTAATCAAAACAAGTCATTGATACATTTCCATGGTAATTCTTGGGATCTTTCATTTTGTTTCATTTGCTCAAAAGCGTAATATCGGGTATATCCAGCAGCTCGCAAAGAGCAACTGTAACAGGACTTTTAACAAACACATGGAATGCAAATCCCAGATCTAACAAATAAAAGTCATTATTTTACATCAAACCAACCTGCCAACAAAAGTCTGCCTGGCAGCACATAACTTTGCCAAAACATCTCTCATCTCCATTCGGTCAATTGGAGATTCCAATGAGCATGCAATGCCAATTCTAATGACAGTAACCAAGCACTCCTTGACTTTAACTCTTCTGTGTCCATCGCTCCAAGCTACCAACAGTGAAGGATCAACAGTCTCCATCACTTTTTCCGGCGAAGCCATCTTGCAAAATTCATGGAGAGTCAAGCCTTCCTGGAACATGCAATTCGTTGGTCGCTTTCTTGTAAGCATCTCAAGCAACATAACTCCAAAGCTGTATACATCTCCTGTCACAGATGCTTCGCTGCCCATGCCATACTCTAAACATGGCAGATTCAACATCTTAGCTATGCTATATGATCAATGTTGACATCTAGTAAATGAATAAAGCATTTACAAAGATAAATCATTGAATATCAGTCCTAAAAAAGACTTGCCTGGAGGAACGTAGCCAACAGTTCCTCTTATCCCAATTGAACTTGATGGGGTTTCCATCGAAGTATCCAATGGGCGAAAGAATAGAAATTTTGCAAGCCCAAAGTCACTTACATGCGCAACTACGTCATGATCAAGCAGAACGTTGCTTGGTTTTAGATCTCCATGAACAATTGGGCGTTGACAATGGTGGTGAAGATACTGGATTGCGGAAGCCACATCAATGGCTATGTTAAGTCTTTGAATAAGACTTAAATGGCACACTTCGGGTTGACCATTGCTTTGGTGCAGCCACTCGTCTAAACTTCCATTTTGCATGTATTCATAAACAAGAGCCTTGAAATCAACCCCTTTGAAATCTATACTAGAGCAAACAGTGATGATTTTGATGAGATTTCGATGGCGGGTATTTCTTAACACTTCGCATTCAGCTATAAAACTCCTCAAGGCTCCTTTTTGCATAAGATTAAGGATCTTCACTGCAACTAATGTTCCGTTTTCACCCAAAATCCCTTTATACACAGAGCCAAAACTTCCTTGGCCAATCAAGTTTGATGATGAAAATTCATTAGTTGCCTTACTCAACTCTGAATAAGAAACCATTGGAAAGTATTGTTCCATCGGCATCGAAATAGAAGATTTTTGTTTTGTTCTCCTTCTTCGAGCATAAACGATAATACAGCATGTTGATAAGATCAAACATGACACTATCATTGGAATCACCACTTTGATGAGAAGAAAGACAGTTGATTTTCTCGATCTTTTAGAGGGCCAAGATGGTAAATGTAATTCATTTAAACCTCCACAAAGCTTCCCATTCCCAGAAAGTTGCACTCTCGTTTTATTGCTGAAAACTCCTTTTGTTGGTACTTTGCCATCAAAATGATTGTATGAGAGATTCAAATATTCCAAGAAAGATAAATTTTCAAGAAATTCTGGAATCTGACCAGACAAATTGTTGCATGAAAGATCTAATTCTTTAATACTTTTCAAGGATCTTAAAGAAAGAGGAATACTTCCCGTTAATGAATTGTCTTGCATATGAAAAATTTCTAAACTTGTACAACCACTTAGAGTAACAGGAATCTCACCAGAAAACTGATTACCAGATATATAGAATGCAATGAGATTCTTTAAGTTGCCCACTTCTGAAGGAAGAGAGCCACTCAGATGGTTATTACCCAGATCTAGGTAACGTGAAAGAGATGTTATGCTGAGAATTTGTTGGGGCAAAGCACCGATGAGCTTATTTTCAGAGAGGGTCAAGGATATCAAATTCTTGCAATTTCCTAGAGAAGGAGGGATGTTGCCTTGCAAGTGATTAGAACTCAATGCAAGATCAGTCAGAAGTGTTAAATTTCCTAGAGATGAGGGAATGTTTCCTTGTAAAAAGTTTGCTCCTAGGCTTATTAACTGTAAGCTTTTAAGTTGGCTAATTTCATGAGGTATATTACCAGTTAATTGGTTAAACTCTATAGCAAGTAAATTTAGATTGCCAAGGTTTCCTATCCCCGAAGGTATGGTTCCAGATATTTGATTATTTCCCATGAAGATGTCAGTCATCGTTGTGGAAAGGTTGGCTATAGAATGTGGCAGAACTCCTCCAAATCTATTTCCCTCGAAAGCAAGAACTTTCAATTTGCTGCAGTTGGCTAGAATGGTTACAAAATCAAGATCATTGGCTCCTCCGTTTCCCAGATTATTTCTTCCCAAAGCTAGAGACCAGAAATTTTTAAGTCTACCAAAATTAATCGACACTTTTCCGGTAAAATGATTTATGGGAAGATCAAGTATCTCAATATTCGAACCATTGGAGAATGACTCTGGGATAGAACCCGAAAAATAGTTATCCCCAATTGCAAATATTCGAAGGTTTGGAAGAGTTGCACCTATGTCTAGTGGTAAACTTCCAGTGAATCCATTTACGTCTAGGAGAATATTTTCAAGTGAAGACATGTTATAAATTGAAGGAGGAACTATGCCAGAGAATTGGTTTTCTCCTACATGGAGAAAAATTAAGTTCCTTAAGTTGCTGAGAGTGTTTGGAATTCCTCCGCCTAATCTATTCCCTTTAATGTGAATTTTTTTAAGAGTCGAAAGATTCCCAATGGAAGCTGGAAGCATTCCTGTTAGATGATTGTCAGCAAGGGAAAGATTCTCAAGCTTCAACCAGCTATAGCCAATATCTTCTGGAATTTCTCCGGCAAGGTTGTTTCTATAGGCAACAAAGTACAAGAGGTTAGAGCAACTGGAGAGGTTGGTTGGTATTTTTCCTGAAAATGAATTGTTGGCTAGTACTAGAGTTTCAAGCCTCAATAGAAAACCAATTTCATGCGGAATTTCACCATGAAAGTTGTTGCTTGCAAGGTTGATATACCTGAGGAAGCTGAGATTCCCAACATATGGAGATAAGGAACCACCTATGCTTTGGTGTCTCAGATCTAACTCAGTTAACCTTTGATGCCGATGACCACACGTCACGCCTGTCCATTGGCACAAGTTTACGGAATTATTCCATGAACTTGTAATTCCTAATGGATCATGAAGCTGAGTCTTTATTGCAAGCAGTGCAAGGCGATCTGTCTCGTTTGTGTGGGCAGAAAAGCTTTGAGAATGAAGCAACAAGCTGAAACTGAATATGAGAGTGGCAAGGCAGGTAATGGAAATGGAATTAAACATGTTTAGAGAATTTGATGGTAAAAGTTATGTAATGTGAGTGGTATGGATGGTCGTTTCAAGTTCATGTGATGGGCTTTTAAAGCAGAAAATATGAATGAAGGTTGCCAGATTGGTTTGGTCCTTTGAGAGTGATATCAGACTACATTGCACTGTGTCATTAACAAAATTGTTCAAGTGATCAAGTCCATGACATGACTACTCTCATATTGTCACACAAATTTGGGTTAGCTTTGGTCGAGTTTTACTTGATGGCAAGAGGCCCCCCAAGAGATTCGTGGCTTTCTGTCTCAAGATACAAAAAGATTTCTAAAATATCATTTCTATTAGTTAGCTTTTATTTAGTTTGCTTTGTTTCTAAGCTGAACAACTTTGTTCTTTTCTGTGCTATATGCATTTCTTAGTGGTAACGATCACTTTGTCCCTTAGAAATTTTTTTCTTTGTCTTTTATTTAAGTATGTAACCTTTGTTGAGGCTTCATCATATATGTTTTTGTTTACCTTCCAAATCATCAATGGTAATTGACTTATGAGTACCACCATTTTTAAGAAAGAGCAATTCTCCTCTAAATTTCTTTCATCCAAATGATTTTCTTTTAGAATCTTACAGACTAATGAACCCAAGTTCATACTTTTGAGTTCCGTGTTCAAAACAATTAAGCTTGAAGTCAAATGATCTATAGTTTATTTTCCTTCATTGCAACTATTTGTGCGAATCAAACGAAATTCTTCTTTAAAATTCTTTCGTCCAAATGATTTTCTTTTACAATCTCACAGACTAATTGACTCAAGTTCATACTTTTGAGTTCCGTGTTCAAAACAATTAAGCTTGAAATCAAATGATCTAGTTTATTTTCCTTCGTTGAAACTATTTGCGTGAATCAAACGAATTTCTTCTCTAAAATTCTTTCGTCCAAATGAGTTTCTTTTGCAATCTCACACACTAATTGACTCAAGTTCATACTTTTGAGTTCCGTGTTCAAAACAATTAAGCTTGAAATCAAATGATCTAGTTTATTTTCCTTCGTTGAAACTATTTGTGTGAATCAAACGAAATTCTTCCTAAAATTCTTTCGTCCAAATGATTTTCTTTTTCAATCTCACAGACTAATTAAGTCAAGTTCATACTTTTGAGTTCCATTTTCAAAACAATTAAGTTTGAAATCAAATGATCTAGTTTATTTTCCTCCATTGTATCTTTGTGTATCAATCAACCCAAAAGATATTTTCTTTTGAATTGAAATAAAACGATTTAATTTTCTTTGCCAGCATTGACACCCCAAAGGGAAAATATCTTAGTGGACATATTTGACTGGTGTTGGTGGATTCCCTGACAATCAATTGCAATTAATTACTTTTGTGTGTTTTCCACTTGTATCTATATCTATCAGTAATTTTAAAATACATTATAGAGGTAATACAATCAATTAATACATATATGATATGTGTAATTGAATTCAATATAACCAACACTTTACATTGTGGTTTTTTAAAATAAATACACATGTCATAATATCATTTATTTGTTATATGACTGATATAATATTTCTAATATATTCCACAAATTCTCCTTATCTATTGCTTACAGACTAGAAGCTTCTTAAAAGCCATTTAATTTTTCTCTCAACCTTGAGAAATTCTAAAATACATTAAAGGTAATTTTAATATATTTACTTGTTGTATAGCTGGCATGATATTTTTTATATATTCCACAACTTCTCCTTATCTACTGTTTACCAAAAACAAGAAAGAGGCGGTAGTAGTCGACGTAATTTACAATCACAATAGCTATTATCGGCAACATCAGGTATCATTGAATGATCTTTAATTATAAAGTTACAAATCATGATTAATTATCTAGCTAAACTTCATGGATATGTCATAAATAAATTATTTTTAAATTAAGACAGTTTATTTCTAAGGTAAGCGTTTATTTTAACTTAATGACTTAAAATGACTTAACTTAATTAATTAAGTTAATTAAAAGTGTTCATTTTTATAACTTAATAGAATTTTTCAGATAATTTTAACTTAATCAAATAAGCTAATTTTTTTAGCTTTTTACTTAATAGAGGAATCCGAATTAAGTCAATTAATTTCTAATATAAAAAATATTCTTATTTTATAATTTATTTTTCATGCCTATCCCAAAAGTCACCTATAGACGTTTACCCTACATAATCTCATATTTATATGTAACAACTTCGAGATGAAATGACAAATCAACTATTTCAAGCATCTTGTTAGTTTTTTTTCTTTATGTTATGTGCTATTATTGATAATTAGTGATAAAATTTGAAATTTATGGTATTTTATATATTATAATTCTAAAATCATTATGTATTCACTAATTTTACTTATAAATATTAAAATATTATGGTATTTAATATATTATTTATTTGACATTTAAATTTAATAAGGGTACAAATGTAAAAGTACATACTTTCATATATTTTAAGTTGAAAAAAACAAACAACTTAATACTTATTTTTAGATATTCAGATAAAAAAATAAACATATTATTTAGATTTAGACATTCAGGTATGTTTAGAATTCAAATTAATTTACGTTTATTTATATTTCAGATGGAAAAACAAACACCACCTAAGTTGTTTAATTTATTCCAGGAAAATATTAAAATGATAACTTTTTAAGTTTTTAAAGATAAATTGCACTAAAACATCTTACAATGTCCTAACTAAGATATTACACAGTTATCTTATTTCATTCCTTTACTTGATCCAAGAATGTTCATTAATTTAATGTTGTGTTTACTTGTCAATAATTAAAATGTGTTATAATCAAAATGAGCTGGAATGAGAATGAATTGAAAAGATAATGGAGAATAGGAATCAGAATAAATTATTTACTTGAGGTGCAGGAATCAAAATCAGAATGGATTGGAATCTCATTGATATATTTATTTTATCTTAGAATCATAATCAGAATAAGCTGAATTATTTTAAGTTACTAAAATGCCCTTAGTTAATTATAATAATAACTATCACCATCACCATCATTATTTTTTATTTTCTATTTTTATTATTAAAAAATGATTGCTAATAATAATAATAATAATAATAATAATAATAATAATAATAATATTAATAATAATTTATTAAGATACCCTTTTTTAATTGTTGTCATTTGATGATGATGATTAAAATAATTAATTAATTAATTAATAATAGTAATAATTAATAAATTAATAATAATAACAACAACAACAATAATGGTAAATTTTATAATAATATAAATAATAATAATAATTAATTAATTAATAAATAATAGTAATAATTAATAAATTAATAACAATAACAACATCAATAATGGTAAATTTTGTTATAATATAAATAATAATTAAAATAATAATAATAAATAAATAAATAATAGTAATAATTAATAAATTAATAAGAATAACAACAACAACAATAATAATAAATTTTATAATATAAATAATAACTAAAATAAAAATAATTAATAATTATAATAATGATAGTAATAATAATAATTAAAATAATGAATAAATAATAATAATAATTAACAAATTAATAACAACAAAAACAACAACAACAATAAATTTTATAATCATAATAACAATAACAATAACAATAACAACAACGACAACAACAATAACTGAATTCTATAATAATAATAAATTTTCAGTTTTGTTTTTTTGCAATTTATATTTTTTAACTTCCAAGGAGGGTATTTTGGGTATATTTAAAGTATAGTAGGAATAATTTTGTCGTTCTAGGGAATGGAGTCTCATTCCCAACCTCCACTCAAGGAATCACAACTCTAGTAATCAATCTAAAATTTTATGTGGGGCTCAGGAAATTCATTCTCATTCCCAACCTCAATTTAATAGATAAATAAGTTATTCATTTCGATTCTCCCATTTCGATTCTCATTTTGGATTAGTAAACACAGTATAAGATCATCTTAGGAAAACATTTTTGCTCAAAATAGATATCAAACCAAGCTGCCATTTCCATGCAACAACTGGCTAGTCACTTCATCTAAGGAATGTTTGGCTTTTACATCCTGTCACAGGCCAACAACTAAAATTCTCAAATGTGGACCAAACCATTGACCAATGATATATGATCAAGCCATTGGTGCTTCCGTTGAACCTCGCCCCGGTCATGTCCTCATTGTTGTTTTCTCTGCAGCGCACTCTGGAGACAACAAGTGGCGCCGTTACTCTTCTGGGAGAAACCAGCAGCTTTAATCTGCTTTGTGTTATGCTATTTCTTGTTTGTTCTCATGTTATGTGTTTGTAATCAAAACATATCGTAGGGTAGACATAATCTCATTTATAATTGTTTTTGGATTGTGGAAAAGAAGGTGATGAAATGTGACAATTAGATACATTTTCACGGTAGGTGTTTCATTTTGTTTCTTATGCTCAGAAGAGTGCCATATTTATATTAATGTTTATTAAATAGCCAGCTAGCAAAGAGCAAATGTAATAGAACTTTTAACAAACACATGGAATGCAAAACCCAAAGACCAAATTGCCTATGAAGTTACATTAACTGGTACAATTTTTTTAACGATTCCTTCCATATATGACATAATTTAACATACTTTTTTTTTTTTCAGAAATATAATTATTTTATATTATAAAATTAAATCATTATGTTAATTTGTTTTAATTAAAACAACCTTAACGGTCAAGACAATCAGAGATATAAAAGATAAAAGAGAAATTAAGATTTCATACATAAGATTTAATTGTTTCATTCTACAAACTCGGATTTTATTAAAGTTAAAAAAAAGGACATTGAAGTAGTTACTCGATTAAAGGTTGAGGGTGGAAATGCTCACTTTAAACAAATGATATTTTTCAAGTCTTTCAAGGACTTTGTTTATGAAAAAATTTTTGAATTGTAAAAATTGATAAACTTCATAATCATATATTTTCACTTTCTATAAAGTTTGAAGGTGCTGAAGCATTCACAATATGGAATATGGAAAAGAACTAAGGAGACCTAAGGGTGTTAAACGGAATTAAAAATAGGCATTATAGATGCATATAACAAATTTGTTTCTATTGAATAATTTTCAAATAATTTTATTTGACTGATTACTTAGAATTTAAAATTTGAAGAATTAAGAGGCCAAAAAATGAATTTCCATTTTGCCTATAAAAAAAAAGGATTTATATAACAAATCACTCTTGCAATCCTTGTTCAAACTCTACCATTACTGGAAAGCATTGTTTCTTAAATTCATAGATAGCAAGCACGGTTAAATTTTCAAATCCAGCGCATAGGTTTGACAAAACAGATTATTCAAAATAAACTTACAATTAAACTTGATGCAATCTCGAGATTATATGAGCAATCCTTCCCCTGCTTTCCTCAATATCAATTCCGGAGCATTACTTAAGCTTTCTGCCTGCCTGTCTTCTGGATCTCTCATTAGGATGACTGGACATTAAATCCTCTATTTGCGCCTTATCTTCCTCTATTTGATTCCTGCACTCTTCCAGTTGTGCTTCTAGCTCATACATCTCTTTGATATGTTGAGCTTTCTTCTCATGGAGCATGTAAAGTTTGCTGTCCCAGTAACCGTCATCATCAATTGTTGTGTAGTGAGCATGCACTATACTCTTCAAATGCTGAAAGGCGAAATTCGTCCTAATCCCTCCGTGCTGCACAACTTTGAGTTTGTGCCACCAGTCGAACATTAAGTCATCCTCGACGTTCATAATCAAGTGTTGCACATGCTCTGCACAACCTCACATAAAGAGAAAGACAAAAGTTCTTTAAAGCTGCACTGAAAGCACAATTGGCACAAATATGCTCATATTTCTCCAGCAACTTTTTGAGAACTGGAGCCAACTTATCAGAGATTTGGTAGTCCCCAACATTGGCAACCTCGTCGTCTAGCTCCCATGTCAATGTCGGCGATATGCTGTAATCAATGGGTTTGGTCACCACATTATTATCTGAATCCCATGGCAACATCGGTGATATATTGGAATCTCCGGATTCCGGCACCCCCTCATTATCTAAATCCCATGCCATAGCTGCTGATATGCTATTGCTGTAACAAGTGGGTTCGAGGTTCACCATTGTTAAGATTAGTTACTGACGTGGACATAATGACAGCTCATTGATGACTCAACAGCCACACGGATGGGTTGTTGCACAAGTTAGAAAGTTTGTTATTTCCCTCCAATAATTGATTAAGCTAGATGTAACTAAAGCTGACGTTTTTGTTGCTTTTAGATGGTTCCAGATGCATGTATAAATATCACTGTAATTTGGCTGAATACAATTGAAAACAATAGATCTGGAATTTACATTCTCTCTTTCTCTCTGAAATTACAAATTTTCTCAGAAACTTTCTTTTGGCTTTCTTAGCAACCAAACAATAGTAAACTCTTTAACTACCATTAACTGTAACAAAGTCTCATACGAAGCTGGAAAGTTACTGTTAATTTCACCCACCAGTACTCAGTGATAACGTCCCTCTAAATTGTTCCATTTCCTTGTCAATATCCTCAATAATTCCCTGTATTTTCTTATTCTCCTCCTCAACTAAAGATTTAAAAATATCTTTTACGGTCAAGCGTGCGTTTTACTGACAACTCTTAACGGAACATCTCCACGCTTTCCCCTCAAAGAAAGTAATATCTATGATAATTGAAGTAACAAGAAATCAAACAATCAGGTAAATCATCAGTTAATTAGATGTATAGATCAATATGATGCATGCTCACAAGTCACAATATTAATTATTGATGCACAAATATAAATGGCCGACTTACATACCTCATAAATCATACACTTAAATTCTGCAACAAAGTCACATTCTGCACAATAATAAACGCATTCTCATTCTCCTCTTCATAATCTTTGTCAACCACATCATCCATGAGAGTAAGGGAATGATATTAATGACTCTCGTGGTTAATAGTCTCCGGCAATGGGATACACCATAGATGGAAGGTAAAATCACATTTCACTCAACGTAAATAGCGGGCGTTGTGGGAGGTAAAGTTGCAGCTGGCTTCGCATCTTGGATTGCCATATAACTGGTCAAAGATGGTAAGCTTGTGCTCATGACCTTTGAATAGCCGTGGCGGAATGCAGTCTAAGATCCAGATAGAAATTGCAAAAGCTGCAGTTATAAGTAAAGCCAGTGAAGCCCCCAAGAGCGTGGTTGAGTTGGTTGGCAGTATAGCTGTCGCCCCTCACACTTGTGTGGACTCGGGTTTGATCTGTGGGGCAGTAAGAGGGGTAAAAATTAATTTGGACTTGCCCATCCCCGGACCCCCGTTACCTTTAAAAAAAAAAAAGTAAAGCCAGTGAAATATTTACAACAAGCATTGCATTCTCGGCTTGTTACAGAATGAATCAGAGTGAGAGCACGTCCGTGGAAGCGGTGTTGGATCTCTCTTGGCAACTCAAAACAGGATTTGTGGAGATAACATGATTCGCAGGAATCACAAATATATGCTGGCCCAGCTTCAACTTGGATGAGTTTGTTGCATACATAACAAAATTTATCAACGTTCTCCTCATTATTGTGATCAAATAGAACCAACGCATGCGGGTGGCTGAAATGTTTGATCAGCCCTCCGTCAGCGACGTCACATTCCTCATGAAAACTGAGGTTACATTCCACAAAAGGGAGAAAGGGAGCAACCTGAATGTCAAAACCACATACATTGCATGCCCATTTTGTTCTCCTTTTGGAAGACATATCGACATGATCTATTCGATTAACAAGATGCTGGTTGTGACCACTGTAGTTTATGTTTGGTGCCAGAGAGGCGCATTCAGTATGCAAGCCAAATGCTCAACGATCACACCGGTACATGTCTCCCGTACCACTATGGGAACCACAGGCTTGGCAGTAAGGAATAGTTTCTTCCCGCTTTCCGAGTTCCAAAACATGGAATCGGCGAAAAGGATGTCTGATTAGGGACGGCAATTCAAAACATGACTTGTGGACATAAAACTCACATGGGGTGCAGCCATAGGTTGGAGTTGGACCAGTATGGATGATGGTATCGGATTCGCATAGCCTGCATTTGCAAGGCCGATTGATGAGCTTTGCAGCACATCCATAACCAATCTCCAAACTGCACTCTTCACAACAGAACTTATAAAGCTGTTTGTCTTTCTTTAGATGATCATTTGGCTTTATCATCTCGTAAAAACTAGATTTTCTTGCAAGGTGGAGAGAGGCGTGTGGATGAAAGGTGATTTGGATCTCATGAGGTAATTCGGCGGATGATTGGTGGAATAGAGGAGTGTTTGGCCAGCATTGTTTGCAAATATAGTAACCACCCGAGGCCGACATTAAAGAATAGTTATTGTCACAAGCAGAGCACCGATAAGGATAAAACTTACAGTTGCTGCAACTGTAGAATTTACCAGAGAAAGGGTCGCCACACCCAGGGAAATGAACAACCCCACCTTCGTTCTCGCACAGAGTTAATGGATGCTTGTGCAGGATATAGTTTTTAATCTCCTTTTCCGCCCCTTCTCCACCTCCCCCAGTTTGTGTCGTCCCTCAAACTTGCAATTTAATTAAAATTTTAGATAAGACAACTATACATAGGCATGCAATTAGTAAGAAACAAAAAGAAAATTATCAGAGAAACAATTTATTAAATGCTGCAATTTTTCCACGTCTGATCTAGCACCAAGTTACGAAAGGAAAGTAATAGCCGAAAACAGAGGCAACAAGATGGTGACAGAAAAGAATTTTATAAATGGAGTATTTTAAACTCTGCGGGCCGCGTTACACTTGCTTTTGTCGCCCTCCTGTGTAATTTTAATCGCCATCTTATCTAATATTTCTGTCCAAGTTTCAATGATAAACTTGCTGAACTCTGTCTATAAAGTTATGGAGATGAATAAAAGTAAACACAGTTAGCAGTTGTTTATACTCCTATCATGAAATTTGAGTCAATTTTATTTATCTCAGACAATATTTTAAGTAGACAAAATAGTTTTTTTCGTTGTAACTTATATTTGATTACAAGATTTTTATTTATTCAAATTGTGGAAGTTTCTTTTTTCGAATTGTAAAAGTTAAAAACTTTGATTACATTTTAGATGTTAACCTTTGATTTAACAACCGAAAGATACAAAAATATAGATTCCAATGTGTACTATTTTTTATATTTTAGTGTGTTGGAGTTCATATTTTTTTTTTTTTAACTTCGATAGAATAAATTTTTTGTTTAGACATCTATACTTGACCACGGCTAGTGTGCTTGTCCGGTAAAAAATTAGTGCGAACATGCATTTTCACAACTTTGTGACTTTACAATGTTGTGATAGCTGCATCTACATTTTAATTAACTCATGCACCTATTGAACCCCTCTCAGGGCTTAGAACTCAGGATCCTAGTCCCAGGCAGGCTGCTGCTTACTATTAGAACTAGACCTTAGCTTGTTGATATATTTATAGCTATAAATGTAAATTGGTAACAACATTTTCATGTCATATGACCCATATATACCTGTTTCTAATGGATAAAAAGGGGGGGGGGGGGGGGTGCGAAGAACCTAATCATATCATAAATGACATAAGAGTATAATGATATGTTGAAAAGGTTAGAGACAAAGTTTTGTATCCCAAACAAATTGTCATCAATCAATGACTATCGTATGTTTGGTTTATAATGGAGATTTTATATCATCATTAATGGTATGATTTCACATCACCAATGAATAGATGATATATTTCGCATTACTTGTGATACAAACTCTATATCCTAACCTTATAATCATAAACATATTCTTCATCAAATGGAAACCTTATCCTAACCTTATAAACATAAACATATTCTTCATCAAATGGAAAAGTTTTTATACTGGGGAAAGCCTTATTGCTCTAAAACTCACCTTGGCTGTCAATTAATTCCTCCTCAATCTCTGCTAACTTTTGTTTGCTCTCTTGAGTGGAATCCGATGTGTCTTCTATAGTTAAGCCTTTTTTGATTGTCTTATCAACAATTGATCTCTTGATAGTTCCTAGCTGCTCATCTCCGAGCCCCGCCTTTAAAGAATGAACTATCTAAGAAACAACAAAAAATAAATAAAAAATAAATGCACGTAAGAAGCAATTATGACTTTATCATGAGATGGAGAAAATAATTATTTTAATTAACTAATCTAATTAGGGGTTGATGTTATTAGTTAGCCACACCCATTTTTTAAGATTTTAGCTATATACAGTATGCCTATACTTAATGATTAAAAAAAATCAAAATCAACAAAACTACATGGATTATTATTTTAATTTCAAATGCAATAGGCATACGTACCTCAGAAATGACGCAGTTAAAATCTACCACAAAGCAGCATGTTGAAGTTGAACGGTAGTAGCTAATGCTTACTCGAGGGTCTCGTTCTTTCTTGCAAACATCACAATCATAAAGTTCGCCTTGAAAATCTTCTTCTTCCACAAGGGTAAGGGAATGGTGGTGATTCTCATATTGAATAGTTTGTGGTAAGGGCGAACAGATGAGATGTATATTGGAGTTGCATGTCACACAACGTAAGAAAGGGCCGACAAGAGAGGTAGCAATTTTGCCGGCTGCACATTTTGGGGTAAAATATAATTCCTCAAAGAGAGTAAGTGGGTGCTCGCGAAGACCTTGGTAACTTATTGAAGGCAACTGCAAGGAAGCGCATGCAATGTCCAAATAGAAGTTGCATTTATAACAACTAAAGATGAAGCCATGACAATGTTTATGGCAAGCTCTGCACTCGTAACGAACTTGAAAAGAATTTTGCGTTCCGTAATTTGAATCTGCTCCGAGAGTTAGCGTATGAAGGTGGAAGGGATGCTGAATCTGTCTAGGAAAATCTATACATGATTTGTGAAGGTAGAATTTGCAGGTATCACAACCTACCGGATGACCGTCGCCTTGGATAAATTTCTTGCAGCCGTAGCAAAAAAGTAAACCATTAATATTATTATTATTATTCGAATTCCTCTCATTTTGAAGGAGTGTTAAGTAATGCCTGTGGCTGAAATGCATCCGCTTCTCTCTGATTGCATTCACAGCTTGTACATCACGATCAGTGACTACACAACACGCATGTGCATTGTAATCGTCACATTCAAAGCAACAATAAAATGGATGTCCTGGTTGAATCGTTTCTTTCTTGCACACATCACAGTATAATGTGACACAGTAATCACCCACGACAAGTTTGACTGTCAGGAAGAGTGGATGGTGATGATGTTCAAGAAGTAAAATAGAGGTTGGTGGTGAGGCTAAGCCACCACATCGAACGTCAAATCTGATGTTACATGCAGCACAACAAACACAAAAAGGACTCTTGATCTCAGAAAGACATGCTTTGCATGTGCTTTTGTAATTATTTACTAAAGAGGATGTTTATACGTTTGGCTTCAGAGATGCACAGTCAACATGCATCCGAAAGGAACAGTCATCATCACAATTATAGAAGATGTCGTCATGCCCTTTGAATCCACAGACATTACAGAACCCTACAGTTCTTTTGAGTGTCAATTACTGATGGCGTGGGTGAAAAGAATGGTGGATTTTTGCGGGCAACTCACCGCATGATTTATGGATATGAAACTCACCACAATCTTTTCCGCCATAAAAGTAGCTGGGATCACCATGGATGATGTTCTGGTGGCACAATCGGCAGCTCCTGTAGCCTTCCTCCTCCTCACAAAGGGCCAAGGGATAGGGGAACCAACTAAGGTTGATGATTTCTCTCCCTGATCCACATGATCTCTGATATATCTCCATCCTGCTCTCTCTTTTCTCCATATATGATCGCTCTTGATGATCTCTTTATCTGTTGCCAGTTTTTTTCTTTTTTCCTTTTACGTTTTCTCATTCTGTTGTTTTTCTTACATTCATTACCTAAACTCATTTACTTTGCTGATGCTTCCTTGAAACTCACCCCTAAGTACCAACTTTGACATAAATAATAATAATTATTATTTTTGTTGCACGACAAGGATCTATCAATAAACCAGGTAAATAAAGAAAAAATTAATAAAAGCAGCAATACTTCTTCGTCTTGGTAAAATTGCTCGGAGGCAAGCCGATAAGTCAGTTTAGTGTAAGATGAGTTGAGGATGTAAATCTAAATTCAAAGCAACAATTTTTCTAACAAAAAAATTAACCTAAAATTATTTATAAATTATAATAATGATTGCTAATGGTCAATTGTGTTTGAATATTTATGCAGTTTGTAGAATACTACTATAACTTCTAGATTGAAGATAAGAATATGTGGACAGCGAAAAATCATTTGATTAATAAACAACTTACTGTTTATTTATTTTATTTTATTTTATTTTTTCCGAGGATCAACTTGCTATTAAATCATCTAGTACGAAGAGCCCATGGAGAAGCAAAATCCGGACTAGAGAAACAGACAACAACAGTGCTCGATAAGTTAAAAAAATAAAAACGAAAAATTCATTGACTTTGACGCATTAGCATCTGTACAGAAAGAAATAGTTAATTTCGGATTTCTCTTCTTGTAAAATGACAGTTTTTAAAATAACTCTTAAATTATTATAAATTTAAACTTACTTTTATTTTTGTTTAAAAGAAAAAGAAAAATAAGATTGATGAAATTTTTTTTTATTAACATAAATAATCATATAATATTGATTTTGATAATAACAAACTTTATATATTCTCGATTAAAAATGTTGGAGCTATTAATATTAAATAAAATCTTAAAGCCATATTATATTTTAGACTTGTTTAAGAAACTGGATAACTATTAACTTGAGTTGAAAAATTATTTTCTACAAAAAGTTATCAAAATACAGATTCTGGATATTAACGTTGAACCGATAATTTAGAGAAAAGAATTAGTCTTTTTAATCGTGAACCGTTTAGAAAAAATGGTTAGATAGACTTGTCTTGATAAGATTCTGGAAATTAACGGTGAACCGTTTATTATAAAATAGTGAACCAATAATATATTGAAAAGAAGTATTTTCTAATCTTGAACCATTTAACAAAAAACGGAGAGCTAAGTCTGTTTTGCAGGATTCTAGAAATAAATGGCGATCTGATAACTGTAAACAGTAAACCGTTTATTAAAAAGCTATGCACAACGGTCATTTGGACAAGTCAAAATAGTTAACCGACAGCAGTAAACGGCAATATGATTTTTCTCAGAAAGTCAACAACGGCTAGTTTTCAGCTCTAACTATAAAATAGCTTAATCCAATTCAAATTTTAAGAAATTGAACAACTATCATTGAGCTTGCTACTGAATATACAATCATTGTTAAGCTTTAAACTTGTTTTTGTTTTCATTGATTCATACTTTGAGCATTCATTGGTAACCATATACATTGTGTGAGAGGCGTTTCATTTGTAATATTTATTTGTGAATTAGCTACTTATAATTGAATTATGGGTAAAATGAAAATTTATTAAAATACATAGAAAATACAAGATAAAGAAGGAATTACAGAAAATAGAGTTAAAAAATAGATTCAGGGGTGTCAAATTAGAGGAGGGGGAGCCCTCTTTTTACAGATACAATGAATAAATCATGGCCATCGGATTAAAATAATTTGGACGCTCAGGATTGCAACACGTGGCTAATCCTGGTTGGATAGAACACATCATCATGGCTGTCATTCCATGTATATGCATGTACCGTACGTACATTTTTCGGTCCACTAATATACTGCCACATCACTGGTCAACGCCACATAAGCATTTTAGTCTAATAGGATCGTGACATATCATCAGTCAACACCACATCATCAGTCAATGCAACATCATTCGTCCAATCGTACAGTGCCACATCATCATACAGTAAATATGAACAGTGTCGTGAACAGAGTATCGTATTGTGAACAATGTCATTTATCTTTTTAGGCTCCTCTTAAGGTTTTCAACTGTCTTGAATTCAAAATTGGAGTCCGTTTTGCTATCTCATCTCTCTTTCATTGTGAAATGACCATGATGCCCCCCTAGAATATATAAAATACTTAATTAAATAAAACATACATAATTAAATCACAAGAGACTTAAAGACATAAACGTAGGGATGTTAGTGAGACTTGAAGTGTAAAATGATGATTTTCTCCTTTATAAATACAAACTTTCCAGCACTCAACACACCTCCCAACTAGCTTGTTGCTAGTCCCTAGCAAATTAAGTGAAAAAAAAATTCAAATCAAAATGATTTTTTTTTAAAACAATCGTATTTATTCAATTAGACTAATGATAGTAATTATATAAAAGTATAAACATTATCTCCAGTCTAAAGAAATATCATCCCCACATCAGCTATCCACATGAATCAATCCATAAAAATTTATCACAGCTACAGTAATTAAGTCACTTTCAAGAATGACATGTCAAACCCCAAAATTTCACCAGTAATAGTGATACGCTCACAAAGAAATTAAACAAAAAAATAATCACTCCAATGAACGGTAAATTGAGATAAAATAATAAAGAAATAATATTACACACTCTCACCAAGATAAAAGAAATATGCCCTCAACTTAGAAATAATACAATCTTAAGTCAAACAAAATACTAATCAAACTAATGTAATCATGATTCATTTTTTTTTTCATTTTTTTCTTCTCTTTTTTCTTCTTATTATGCACTACCACATCGTTTTAGCTCATATAACTAGTTTCTACTTCATACTATAGTTCCCTAAAATAAAAAAAAGACTTTTATTAGGACGTAATGTATGTTAGGAACGTTGCTAACAAAAAAGGGATAATAGGAAAAATAAAATATATGTTTGAAAAATAGAAGACTTTGGAGATTGTTAGGTGTTTTTCACTTGAATTCTTTTATTTATTTATTCTTTTATTTATTTATTTATAAAAATTTTTTATAGCACATTTTTCATAATGCAAAATTATCTCTATTTTCAAATATAAATGGGTGGTGGAAAATACAAAATATAAGGTGATACTCTACATTGGAGTGGGACAAGATAATAGATTACCAAAGAAAAAGATTTTTTTTTTAAAGGCTCAAAGGGGTTAATTATAGATAAATATTAATAGAGTTGACTGGAAATGCTCAAACGGACCAAATATGGTATTTTTATCATCTTTTAGAGTTCTAAATAATCTTTCATATCTACAAGTTAGATGAACCTTCAGATGTAGCAACACACTCTCTCTTATATATATATATATATTGAAAAAAAAAATTATCTCTAAGGAAATCTAAAAATAATGTATAAAACAATAAACTGCTAAGTTGAATGAAGAATGGGCAAAAAAGGTTACTCTAAAAAAAAATGAAAAACTCAAAAACTCATTTGGAATTTATTATGACATGTGAATTTTTTCAAACAACTTATATTTATCTCCAAATTCAACATGTAGAGTCGCGAACATCAACTTATCTTCCATACATGATTTTAATTTTCTTTCCTACTCAAATACAGAGCAACAGCCCAGAGACAGAGTAGTAGTAGTAGCAATAGTAGCAATCAAGAGAAAGCAATAGCGGCAATAGCCAAAGAGAGAGCGGCAGGAGGAGCACGGAAAGAATAGCAGCGGCAGTAGAGAGAGACAGCAGCAACAACAATGATATTCTTTGTATGTTATTCTTTTTTGTGACAAAAAATACTGGATAAAACCATGTTACAATAGTTAGCACGTAAAGCTCCTTTTGTCTTTTTTTGTTTAATTATGCATCAACCCTTGATATTTTTAGTAAATTTCTTACATTTGAGTCATGTCTCGAGCGAAATGGCAATCAATTGAAAGGCAAAGGAAACTTTAACTGCCGCTTGACACCTCAACTCTTGATAAAAAAGTACATGAGGTTTCAAATTCTCCTCTCTCAAATTATAATTTCCTTATTATTACCGAACAACGCATATAATCTCCTCTTATCCTCAAAACATACGCATTATATTAGATTTAAATAATTTTACGTCTTACTTCTCCTTCATGAGATCAACCAGATGGAACCATCATTCAGGAATATAAAATGGTATGTAACGCAATAAACTTTAAATTAATGTCGAAAAACTCTAATTAAAGAGTTCGTCACTGATCGGCCTTTTATATTTAAAATAGCTAGTTATGTTTTCTCCGCAATATTATCCGAAGTTTATTTTCTCTATATTATATCTCAATTTCTTTACTTACAACCAAAATATTGAAAGCTGCTTGCAAATGGATGGTACTTGCTAGAGCATTCAATTAATTTGTCGTGACACCTACTCGCATCCCAGTGAGGAATCAAATTGATAAGTTTGTCAGAATTATGCTCGTGCGCAACAAGGTGCTGTGCATATAAATTAAAGATATATAATAAGCACACTCGCAAGCTCATATTAATGTGCATCCTGTTCAAATCACAATATAAAAATGAACAATTACAATAAATTACGGAGTTACGACGACGTAACGGAAAGCCGAATTACTGTTCTATTTGTAATAGAACAAAAAGGAAGAGAGACGATAAACGACGTTGACGATGGGGACAGGCAGACAGCTTTGAAAAAGGAAAGGAAAAAGAGAGGAGAAGGACCGCATGGTGTCACCACGTGGGACGACCGCGTGATGTCATTACGTGCGTAACGTGGTGAACGTGTCTAATAAAAAAAAAAACACCCTTCAAGTCAAATGAGACGGTTGAAATATTCAATTTCTTCCTAACATCTTCAACAATTTTGTCTACCAGTTGCGCCTCGGACCTGCAAGATGAGAAGATGAAAAGCAATGAGATAAATTGGAGTAATTAAGCCCGAAACACCAATAATAATAGTACTCTGTGTGTTTGTGTGTGATTTAACTCACAAATAGAAAAAGTAATCCAGAAGAATAACATCTAAATTCTTGTTATTTTTCTATTCTTGCTATAAAAGGAGTTTATAATTAGACCCTAATCTAATAGGGAACATCGGATATGGGAGGGGATGGGATCACTGTTTCCCGTACCCATACCCAATATTCTGGGTATATTCCCGTACCCTTCCCATTCCCTCCAAAATTGCTTGAGGGGAGGGAAGGGAGATTCTCCAGGATACCTGATTCCCAAGTAACCCATAATTTCACATTTCAAACTTGATTTAATCATATTAATCAAAAGTATAATATCGTATTACCAATATAAAAACATCAAAACAAAACTAATGTAATTAAAATTATTTCCATTTAACTAAGTCAATGACATCAAAAATATTAGATGATCTATAAAACTAAGCAAAACTAGATCTTCAAAGTTGAACACATCCATAAAAGGCACATGGTATGGATCATCAACAGAATTATCTTCGCAATTTTCAAGTGTATATATTAGTTGTTATTTATGTTAATTTTATAAATATTATGACATTTGTTATTTGCATCCATACCGTATGCAATTTAAATTTTAAACGTATTTACTACAAGTTTTAGAAGAAATAAAAATTAAAAAATAAAATTACAAATGGGGAATGATGGTTTCACCAAATCATTGCCCCCTCCCTAAATAAGATATTGGACATTAAATTATCTCCCCCCCCCCCCTTCCTGGATAAGAAATTAAATATAAATTTGTCCTCTTACTCTCCCCGAATAAGGAAAATCCCTCATGTCCCCAACACCCATGAGGATTTCTACCATTCGAATGTTAGTTGATTTTATCATCTATCCTTAATGTGATAATCTTATACCACCTGTGCCTCTCTGTGTCTGTATAACACTCTATGATGCCATAAATTTTTTACTATATTAATAATATAAGAAATATGTACCTTTGGATTTAATCAAGGGTACATATTATTTCTATTAATGAGAAATTTTAATTATTTTAAAATATTATAACCGGTTAACAAACTAATTAAAAGGTAATCTTAAATTTATGAAGAAAAAAAAATAGAGATATAATAAAATACAAAGAAAATAGAGATATCATAAAATACAATCTCTCTATTTATCTTATTGAATTCACTATCGGATCTTTATCTTTCACATTCTTTAATGTGAAATTAAATTCTTAAGAATTGTCTCAACCTAAATGATTGGGTCTTCCACTAGAGAAAAGAAAAAAAATATTGGGCAAATGACTTGTCATGTATCTACGATTTCGTATTGCTCTACGGATTACATATAAAAGTTTTATTTATTTATTTTTTTGAGTTTCGTATCTCGGTTCAAAGCGATGTCTAATACTCGGTTTAAGAGCTAGTGACTCAGGTTCCATCAATCTATAGAAGACTAATAGAACAAGGCTCACATAATTTTGTCAAACTTCTTTTGTAATTTCTTTATTTATTTATTCGTATTTGTTTTTTATCCCCGGCTTCTTTAGAAATTAATTAAACTACCATATAGAAGGAGATTAATTAAGTACTTTTTTATGCCATTATCTTTAATTTCTGTTGTGAGCTACTGCTTCAACTTACAGTTTGCTTTAAGACATTCTTTATCATGATTTTGACAGCAATGATGATTAAGAGTTTTTCGAGTGTCACAACGTGCGGCTAGACAAACAAATACATCAATGATAGGGGGTTAAATTACTTAATTATTAATTTATTCTTTAATGCATATTCTTGATAATCTTAAACATTTCTATAAATAATTGCCTCATAGATAAAATTACATATCATGTCACAACTACTCTCATTATTTACGGCATAAATTATTAACAACTCAAGAAATTCATGAAACAATTTCAAAAAGAATCAGGAAGAGCCCTAGAAATTAATTACGAAAACAAATTGGGATTATGCACATATGTATAACAGCATAGCCCAATACCCAACATAACATAGTCGGAACTCGGAACAATATGAGTAGATTGGTTTCTCATACTAATGTTATGGCATCTCAAAATCATTAAGTATTAGGAGATTTCTAGGGCATATAAGGATTAATATTGGGAAGGTGAATAAGATTAAAACAGCAAATATTCAGCAAACGTGGATTAAATTGAGATTCTTTTTTTATATTTATCTGCAACTTGATGATTGTCAGTTATTTTTTAATTAATTAATTATTTGTTGTTATATTAAATGAATATTGAAATTAAAACATTTAAATCAAGGGCTTGCAACAACCTCATTATCACTACTATTAAAACACATATGCATCATAATGAGATCCATTCTAACTATGTAAGCGTAGAAAATTAGACATGGCACTTGGGTTAAGCCGATTAGCCAAGCCCAGGTCTGCGTTGACCAATGCGGTATTTTAAAAATAAAATTTACTCCAAAGAGCAAACCTATATTTTATTAAAATTACATTTAAAGCTTATATTCTCTCTCTTCAATCTAATTATTTTTTGAAAATAAAAAATCTTTTAATTTATTATATATATATATATATATATATATTAGAAATGTTTCAATATAAAATTTTAAAGTGTGGAAACTTCTGGAAAAGTGCATAAACCGTGCGGTTTAAACGCTTTGAGTTTAAGCATTTAAACCTTGCGATTTTAAAACTTTCTGAAACTCTTTAAAATCTCGGATTAAAAAACTACTAAGATATATATATTAGAGATGGTAAAAAAGTCCCGACCGACCCATTCTTAAGGGGTTTGGTTTGGACTTTCCACATGAGGTCTTGGACAAGGGTCCAAGGAAAAAAGCCGGGGCCAAGCCTAGCCCTTGAATTTTTTTTTAAAAATAAATTTATAAATTAGAATAATAAATTACAATTTAAAAAATAAAGGAAAAAAAACTTAATTCTTTAATTTAAAATATCTATTTTAAGTGTTAATTAATAAAAAAAAGGTACTTGAATTGGAGAATTCAGTAAAAAAAATTTCTTCTAAACTTTTATTTGCCTCATTTTCTTTATTTATTATAAATTAGACTAATAAATTAAAGTTTAAAAATAATGAAAAAAAAAACTTAATTCCTTAATTTATATATCATTACTAAGTCAAAAAGTTAAAATTATAATACTAAACTCTCTTTTAAGTGTCTAAATTGAAGAATTCAATACTAAAACAAATTAAATCTATAAACTTGTATTTGCTTCAATCTCTTTATTTATTATTTTATTTTAAAATATTTATTTTATTTAATTTATTATTTATTATAATAATTTAATTATATTAACTCATTTTAATTTTACAATAATTAAAATTTTTTTAAAAATATAATTAAAAATCTAAGCCCAACCCAGACCTGCAATGAACCCGGCCCAGATCCAACCCTCACACTTTTAATGTTATAGACTTAAGCTTAGACTTGAAAAGTCCAGTCAAAGCCGCGTTTTACCATTCCTCTATATATATGTATATATATTCTTTTGTCCGTATCTCTCTTCTCCTTTTCATTACAGATGAACAATTTTTAATGGCGATGGCCGGATTCATAGATTGACCGGAGAAGAACAGCTACTTGCAATTGCATTTGGGCTTCTGGGGAAGTTTCAATTCGCTAGTGCCCGCAAGAGATTTGTATAATAATATATTTCCAGTTTATAGGTACAGACCTGTTTCTTCGATTTCTTAAAAATGTTATTGCAGATATACATATATTTATTCATTATTGATATGACGGATAAACAGAAACAAAATTACAGACAAAAAAGATGTTTATTGAGTTCCAAGAGAATTTGTTATTAATTTTTTTATGATTAATTATTTTTACCCGCGTAGCTAACATTAATTATTTTAAAAATTATCTACAACTACAATATTATCAAACTCGCATTTAAAAAGATTTAAGAGTTACCTGGATTCCATGGAAGTCCATCCAGCTAGAAGGGATGCTTCCGTCAGCCCATCCCTCCATTTCTCAGCATTTCGTGGGAGCTCCTGGAACTGTCTTTCATGGAGAACAAAAGCATCCCCAAAACTTCCAGTTTGCTTCCTTACATCCGATGGATCTACTTTGTAGAAAACTGGTATAACGATCTGGTCATTGTTTTTCTTGCATTGAAGAATTTTGACAAGTTCTTCCAAGCACAATTTCGAAGAAGCATAGTCTTTTGAGAAAATGATTACTGAAACCTTTGATGCTTCAATTGCATCCGAAATGGCAGTAGATATCTCCTCTCCTCTCCTAATTTCTTCATCAATGAAGGTTTGTATTTTTTTGTGACGTAGAGCGGCAAACAGATGGCTAGTGAAGCTATCGCGAGTATCCTCCCTTCTAAAGCTGACGAAGACATCGTATTTGCAATAAGATGATGATGAAGCTGAACCCATGACGGAAATTGTAGAGATTAATTTTCTGATAGAGACAGAAGCAAAAACGATCTTATTCAATATTCGGTGATGGTGAATATTTGTTGCAAAAGAGGAGCAAAAGTCATGAACCAGAGTTTTGACTCGTGAGCTTAGATCAAACGCCGACAGAAGAGAACTAGAGAAGACCACTTGAGCTACAGGGTTTTGTTTTATGAGAGAGAACAAGTGGAGGAAAGCATAAAAATTTGTTTATAATTTATTTTAAAGTTTGTTTTCTAATTCAACAAAACGTAGTTGACACGTTCTCTCAGTATTAGAGAAAGATTCTTACACCCATGACCCAAAAATAGTTGCTAATGGCTCGTTCGGTACCGTTTTCAATCGGCTTAAGCAAAAATTCAGATTCAGATGCGGGTAATATCCGCATCAGATCCAGGCAAATATTTTGAATATTCAGATTTAGAAAATTTAAAATTAAATAATTTAAAATGTCTTTTAAAAATTTAATAATTTAATTAATAATATCAAATAAAATTTAATTATAATCTAACCATTAATAATTTAACATAAATAACATACAACATCATCATAAATAAAAATATAACAATATAACAACGTAAATCAAACATAAAAAATAACTAAATTCAAGTGCAAAACCATTAAAATTCACAAATAAAAAACATAAATCAAACATAACTAAATTCAAGTACACAACCATTAAAATCTACAAATAAAAATTGAATCAACAATGAAATTAAATTAATCCAACAACATTTCAAGTTTAAATAAATTTACATTAGTTGAGCTCATTAAATATTATTAATAATTAACCACAATATCAAATTATTAACTAGAAAAAAGCCATGTAATTAATATCATTAACAGAAAATTTATTGAAGTAAGGGAGCAAACTCAAATTACCAAATCCGGATCCTTGTGGGTGAGGCTTGGACAGCACGGGTTGAAGACAGAGCTGCAGGAAGACGGCAAGGCTTCTTCAACAAGATGACGACTGCTAGTAGTGGCGTGGATCCGACGAGCTGAAAGAAGACGGTGAGAACCGCAAGGCTTGGATGGCGATGCTTCAACTTTGACGTGAGGATCCGACGAGTTGTAGGAAGATGGCGACCAATTGACACGGCTACTGGTGAGTTGAGGTGACTGAGGTTAGTGTGTGTGTGTGTGTGTGTGTGTGTGTGTGTGTGATAGTCAAAATTGAGTTAGGAATGTTAGGGATTTACTGATATTGTGGTGCATAGTAACATTCCTTTTTTTTTTTTTTATTTAAGCTATATAATATAAATATTTTAATTTAAAAAAATTGGATTTGAATATTCAGTTTTCCAAAACACAAGTGCATTAGGATCCGGGTAATCTTGAGTTTTTAAATTTGGATCCATATTTTCAAGTACATCCAAATTCAGATCCGAATTCGTGTGGATCTTGAGTTTTTAAATCTGAATTTTCTTGATCCTTGCAGATGCCGGCTAGATCCGAATTTTCTTGCATTCCTAGTTTTCAAGGCCTTGTTTTTTTTTTTGCTTTGAGAGTACAAATATAATACATGTTCAGTGGGTTGAATCCAAAAAATAAATTACAGAACAAAGAACTCATATTCACTTTTACAGTTATAAAATTAAAAACGTCTTAAACATATTTTCAAATGAATTACAAATTAAATTAAAAAATAAATCCCAAAAAAAAATTCAAAAGTTATCTTCCTCCCCTAAAATCTTATCCCCTCCCTCTCGTTATCTTTTCATAGCTCTCCCTTCTTTGTGGTTGATACTTCTCTTTCAACCACAACCCACTTAAATTGTGCACAGATCTCTTTCTCTCCTTCTTTATCTAGGTCTACTTCACAGCTCTCTCTCTTTCGGTGACTATTACTCGTCATCAACTGCAATCCACTATCATAACTCTCTCTCTCCGTACCTAAAATTGATTGCTACTCCATCTCCGCTACTACTACTATCCCATCTCTACTCAGTCTCAATTACTGCTCCTCTACTCCATCTTTACTCACTGGTACTACTCTTCAATTTTTCGATTTGAGTAAATCGTGAGTATGGTTCTTTATGTTTATTTTAGACCCAAATCATATTGGTTCAATTTTTTAGGCAAATAGGATGTTTGACTCTTAAGCTATGCATTTGTATCTTATTTAAGGATTGTTAGAAAAAGGAACAATTTGCTATTAGCTCAATTTGTGATAAAAGAAACATATATCTATTTAGATGCCATCATGAGAATATATGAGAAGCAAAGAAATTAGGGTACTTGTCCAATGAGTTACAAAATTCTATGCCTGGTGGCTCGATAAAAGTATTTCAAATTGAAATTTGATTGGAAAGCCTTTCATGAGAATTGTGCGATAGAGGAAAGAACATTTTTCTTGAAGTTTTTTATTTTATTTTTTTGACTCAGATCCTAATTCTTATTTATTGTATGAATTGCAGAACCTTTTTTAGTTCTTTTACTTGTATTGACTACAATTGTACGAATTTGATTGAGAAGTGTTTGGTTATATGAAATAATAATAATAATAATAATAATAATAATAATAATAATAATAATAATAATAATAATAATAATAATAATAATAATAATAATAATAATCTGCTCAATTATTTTAATAAATGGTGTGAAAATTCTGTTTAGGAGTATTTTACCAAAAAACATGTCAAGACGGAGTGATGTCTATCGCGGTTTTATTGTTGCAAGTGCATTATTTTCTTTATACTAAAGTGAATATTTGATGTATATATTAAGTTTACTGGAGCAATCTTAGTTAATTTTGATGATTTATACATGCATTTAATTTCATTTTTAATAATTCATGTGTAAGAAATATGGATTCTTGGCTTTGCTTGGACTTATGGTTTGCACAATTTCATTTGGGATCAATCAGCTTCAAGAATAAGCACTTGTAATTCATCCTTTCTTTGGCGTGGGACTTGCTTTTCTTCTCTCCATCATTTTTGCTCTCTATTTATGTGGTAGTAGTTTTATGTTTTGCATTGGTTGGGAAACTACATGCTGAAATTTTGTCAAACTCTGTTGACATACTATAATGACTTTGGCAAGGCGAAAGTGTAAGCTCATAGTTGACATTGTCGCAGTTAAAACTTGTTTTCATAAAATAAGTGTAATTTGAAAATACATTATACATTGTTGAATTTGATTTATATCTAGCAAGTGTTAATGCATGATGTCTATAATGTAATTTTTTTATAATTTTTTTATTTAATTTATATGTATTGTAATATATAGTTTAATTATAGTGTGAAAATAATGACAATGTAAACTTTTTTTATTAATGCTAATACTAAAACTTTGTCATCATGTAAATTTTTTATAATTATTTTGCTTAAATTATTTATGATATGTTTGTGTATGTATTAATTAAACAATTATTTTTTTCTGACTTAAATGTTTAATGAAAACTGTTTTTGAAAATAGTACTGCCGAACACATATTCTCTGTTTTTATCTTTTTCAATTGTGTCTACCGAACAAATATTACTGTTTTCAATTTTAAAATACAAAATACAGAAAATGATACCAAACGCATATTTAAATTCAAAATACAATAACTATAAAACATCATTTTCATTTTCATTTTTGTTTTCTGAAAATATTAATTCAGAAACAATACTGAATATGCCTTAAGATTCTTCAATTTTTAGAAAAGGACAGAAGGTCTTCTTTTAATATAATACTCATTTTACATACTATTCAAAATAATTTAAATTTTAATACATTTATTTTTTTATGTTTTTATTTATTATAAAATTTACTTTAACATAACAACATTTGTCTAATAGATTGTAAATATTAAAATATGTTTGAACATTGGAATTATTTTAACATCATAAGTACATGAAATTTTTTTAATTGTAAAATTTATTTTACTTAAATACTTATTTAAAATCTCTACAATAAATACAAAGAATTATTAAAATAAATGTTAAAATTTACATATTTAAAGATTTTAATATTATTAATATGCTAGACATATTACATTATTTATATTATATTTGTATTTATTAAAAATTTTAAAGTCAATTTTTAGTTATTATATTCAAATATTATTATGGTAAAAAATGAGTCATATAGTCTCATTTTTTAAAATTGGGGGTATGTGGAATTATTTCTCTAAATTTTGGGGTTTATAAATGTCCTTTTCCCTTAGTTTCATTACTTTGAATCTATTTTATTTCTTCTATAATTTTTTTTTTCAGGTCCATTGAAAGTGGTTACACTTGGACTAGAGGTGGTTAATGGGACGGATGGCACGAGGCGCGACACATTTTCATACAATATGGCACGACAGGAGTACGCTTCGGTGGAGCACGAGGCACGACATGCACATGGGCCGGGCCAGGCTTAAAATTTTAAGTATGTGGGCCTTAAAAGCACGGCACGATTAGAGATGGGCCAAAGCACGATACGTAAAAAAGTACACAATAAATACGTTTCACTTTTAATGAAAGTAAACTTAAAATTTTATGATTTTATAAATAACTTGAAATTGAATCTTTTAATATATTTTATTAGCTCAAGCTTTTTAAATTTATTTAATCCTTAGTTTCAAAAAAATTATAATTGATTTATGTTTATAATTTATTATATAAATAATTGATATCATGATTTTAATAAATAAAATTTTAAACATTATGATTTTATAAATATGTATTAATATTATTTATGAACGATGATATATGACTCTATGTAATTTTAGGTTAACAATTAAGTTAACCTTTAAGAAAAATTTATTATTATTGTTGTTGTTAAGTATTATAAAAGAATTCTAATACCATTGAGTCAAACTTAGTAATTAAAATTATATTATCTTATTATTATTAATTTATTATTGTTGAATATGGACTTGAGTTTTAAATTTTTTATTTTATTAAATTTGAATAAAAGGCACATGGATCTAAAAAGGTATATAGACTTAAAAAAAATACGTCAATAACTTGATATGTGTTTTTAAGAAAATTAAAAAAAAAATTAGTAGGCTTTTTTTCTTAGGCATGAAACGACCCACGACACGGCACGTGTGGACACAACACGAGTGGGCATGGCACACAGATCGGGTCAGGCCTAAGAAAAAAAATTAGGCACAGCACGACACAATACGGCACAATATAAAATACATAATGGGCACAACATGACATGAACACGAGCACGCGCGGGCTTTATTTTGTTGGCACAAGCACAACTGGCACGGCCCGTTGGCTAACTCTAACTTGGACTCCAATAAATGAAGATGAAAACATGGCGTGGAAATGATCAAGAAGCCTTAAATGACTATAAGAAATGTTGATGTCTATTATTTTATTGTTGTATCTTTATAAGTTTTTCATAAATTTTAATAAAGTTCTATTAGCTCCGTTAGTTGATTAATAAATGGATCTCCTTAAGTTGCAGCTTACAAAATTTACTGCCCATGATTTGACCAATTAACCTATAAAATTGTGCCATATTTACAAAATAGTAAAAAAATGTAATTGATTGAACCGATGGACAAAAATTGGAGCTGGTGGACAAAAAAATCAATCCACAAAACTCCCTTCTATAGCCGGTTGCCATAAAGAAAAACGACCTTGTTTCACAACTAAAATTTCAAATATTAAATTAAGAGGACCAAAAAAATTAAGCGACAAGTTCCATCTCCTCCAAGGCAATCCTCATTAGAATCCACCACCAAATTTTCTACAAGCTTTGCATCATTTGATGCAAATGGACTTACAAATCAAGGTGGCGCAACCTGTTCACATCTTCAATCACAAGACCAAATCATGCAACTAGGTGGCAGCGAATTAGTGGCTCGTTTAGTTTCCGCAAGCCGACGCTGCTTGGGAGGTCGACACTTCTATCCTCACCTCCGATTGCCAGTCCTTCCTCGCCGATTTTGAAGTCGAGTTCTTCGCTGCTCAGATTCCTAAGAGAAAGCTGAATTTCTAAGGTTTCGATTTTTGTTCTCCGCTTCTTATTGCGTGTTTTTTCTTTTTTCTGAGTAACATTTTTTTACTTCATTTTTTCTATTAACGAAATGGAAGCTATTATGTGCGGGAAAATACAAATTCGTAAATTTGTTTTTCTAACAACTGTTATGAAAGTCAAAACGTGTCATTTATATGTTTTTGGATGGCAAAATTTGTTTTGGGGGGGGGGGGGAGGAAAGCAAGTCTTATTTGTTCGTACTCGTGCATTTTCATTGGTTTGTCCTAAAAAATATTGATTCTTAAATACATTAATCGTAGGATTTTAGATATTTGGAAATACAAATTCTATTTCTCATGTTTTGTTTCAAACATTTTTTCAACAATTACCAACAAGAACCTTAACTTTTACACAGATTGCAGAAATTAAGGTCTTAATATTCTAGCTTAGATTGTGTTTTCCTATAGTTATTTGTATGCCTATTATCTTATATAGGACACCTTTTTTACTTATAGATCAGAGCCAACTATAGTCAATACTTGTCCATGTATCTTTTTTTGGGTTTACGGAAAGATGTTGTGATTGGGCTTGTAAACCACTCTTACATTGAGTAAAGTTTTGGCTCCTAAATAAGTTATAGGCTGAAGTATAGCACATGGATTGCCAGTCTTTTGTGATGAAAGAGCTAGGGAAAATATTATTTTCAATGTTAAAGTGATGTAGGGAACTGGATTTAGTATTAATGACAGATGACGTTGGGTTTAAAGGAGGAATTAATTTCAAATGCTGTTGTCTTTCAGTTTGGCTAACCACATAGGAAATAGCAAGAGAGTGATTTATGTGCAACAAGACTTATTCATGTGGAAACAGGAGTAACACTAACACCAAAACCAAGTTACTGACTTGGTTTGCAAGATGAAGAGACTTAGTAATGTTTGATGATAATTCAAATATATAGATATGTGTAGCCGTCTTTCTCAATCTTAGGAGGTCTATTATAACTTCTAAGGTAGCTTAAATGTCTGCAACCCCAGTTTAGGTGCGAATATATTTGGCTTTGCCTTAAATGTTAAGTTGTTAATAAATCGTGGTTTCTGTAACTAGCGAATATCATGAATAAGTTTTGATTTGTGGCAGCATTCTTACCTCGTGCAATCTATTGTTACTCAATGTGGCTGAATGCTGTATAAAAGTATGGATCTATATAGAATAAGAATTCCTTGTGAAAAAAAGTTTGAACAAAGGTAGTTTTGCAATTTTAGATGATATGGAAAACGTACTTCTCATTGTGTAAGTTGTAACATTTGTAAGTCCCGTGAGATTAATAATACTGGTTTTTCTATTGAAAACTATGAGGTGAGTCCTTTGGCAGTTTTAGCCATATGGGTGATAGTTCAATGAATATTCCTCCTATATTCCATTACTTATGGTGAAGGTTAGGTTTGGAGAACATAAAAAGCATTTATTTATTGATTTTACCTTCAATGATTTTGGCTTTAATTTCAGTCCCAAACTTTTATCTCATTTTATTTGAACATTAGTTGTATGGTTGTGCTAGTGGTTATTAATTCTCTTGCCTCAAACTCTTTAACTCAATGTCTGAACTGTAAATGAAATGATCTTGTTATTATGTCAAATATTCATAAGAATGTCAATTTATTGAGCTTTCCCAATTTAGGTCTATTGTCTATTTATCCCTTATATGTTAATTTAGATCAAGTCTCTGATTCAGTTTCTAAGATGAAGGAATGAAATTATAGAACTCATTGTTTCGCACAACAATCATTTATGATTGGAGCATGATTCTCTGAATTCCCTTTGAATTCCAGAGATATTGCAAGATCCCGATCGTATAACTTTATATTATCTAATTTGGATGTCTTGTTTTTCTTCTAAATAGCATAAAATTTTCTTATACAGGTGTTCCATGGACTGAAGAGGAACATGGGATGTCTTTACTTGGTTTGCATAAGGTGGGCAAAGTTGATTGGCATGGAATTGCTTGCAATTATGCTATATCTAGAACTCCTATTAAAGTTACCAGCCACGCTTAGAAATAATTTTTTTGGCAGAGCAATGTGCCTAGCAGAAAAAGATGTTTCAGCTTGTTCGATATTGTTGCAAATGAAGTTAGTAGTCTAGCTCTCTCTCTTTCTGTCGCATGTACACTTTGACTGGGATGTCATACATTGCATGCACACATGTACAGAACTACAACGTAGTGGATACTCGATGTTCCTGTCTGTAAATATTATTTTTGGGTAGATTGTTATCGTTTTAAAACTTTACCTTCAATTGGCTTTTTGACCTTAACTCATTGTCATTCTCATCCTGCATAATCAATATGTTTTCAATTATGTATGTTTTTGGCAGTCAAGAAGGTATTGTATATCTTTGAAACCAATTTACTTAATGCCAAGTGCAATGTTCATTGGTTATTGGTCTTGCATCTACATGGGCTGCTTAGTTTGCTTTTTGTTACTCTATCATTCTGTAGGGCTTTTTTAAGAGCCAACAATTTTTCTATTTTAAGCCCACTCGCTTTGATGGTTGAAAAATGAGAAATAGATTACATCATTCATTAGGATAGGTCTTAAATTTTGCTACTCTGCTGGAAGTTTAATTTCACTTCAGCATTATTAACTAATATATAGATTATTTATATGTTAATTGGACAGGTTTGTTTACATCTTCCACTGCTATAATGAAGTATTTTTTGAGAGGCCATCTGAGACTTAGAAAGCCTTTGGAGTTGCTTTGGCTGCTAGTCTGACTGATTTTCATCAGGTGGTATTTTATCTGTGTTTCTTTTCTTTTCCTTTTTCCTCAGATTGTTTAACATTAAATTAGCTTATTCAAGTAATTGAAGTTGCCTGTGTGGGAAGTATCTACTAAAAACTAAGTTGACTGCAAGATGTTAATGATAGAGCCTTATTTTATTGTAGGCTTTTGCAATATAATGTATCTGTAGCAAAACGCATGCAAAGACATCAGTTTCAATCTTTGCTGATACACAGAGCAGTAAAATCAAAGTTTGCATTTTTTATCAATTTAATAATCTATCTATTATGTATCAGAAGGTAACTACAATGTCTAAGTTGGATTCCATCGTTAATGATTTAAGACTGAGTTAAATTAGCTTAATGATTATTTGAAGACTTGATAGTGGCTTTAAATTTTTCTCTTTTCGAAATGAGTATTCTCTAGAAACTACGGGCCTGTTCAGTAACGTTTTATGGGCCTTGTTTTCATTTTCCTTTTATGAATTTAAGTTAGTACACGTTCGGTTGCCGAAATTCCAAAAACAAATTGTAAAACAAATAATTCATTTTTTTTTTTTTTGCAGTTATAAATTTGACGTTATACATGTTCTCAATGAATTACAAATATAAATTTAAAAATAAGTCACAAAATAGAGAATCCAGGCTTTACCCATGACCGTCCATTTCTCTCTCCTAAAATTGGTCGTGTCATTTACTCTCCCTTATCACATATCTAATCGCTCTTTCTCTCCATTGTTGGTGTTGCTGCTTTCTCTTCCTCACTGTTCCGGTGCTGCTGCTCTCTCTTCGTTGCTAATGCTCTCTCTCTCTGCGCTGCTTTCTCTTCGTTACTGTTGCTGTCTCTCTAAATCTTGTGTTCTCTTTGTCACTATTTTCTTCTAAATTGGATTCTGACTATGTTCTCTTTTTATGTTATGCTTGAACTTGTGTTTCTGTGCTTGCTTAGCTGAGAATTCCGTTTGTGACATAATGTTTAAAGAATTCTATTCGGTTTTGATTACTAATTTTCATCCTTTGGTTTCAGTGTTATACAATTCTCTTTGTGATATGGTTTTTGGGAAATTTTTTCCATCTATCACTTGTGTTTTCAATTGTCTTGTAGAACTCTTACAGTAGCATGTCAAAATAATTTTCACCCTTTTCGGTCTTTTTGTTGCCTTGCCCTTGTTTTGAATTGTTTGTGGCGTGCTGTTCATCTTTGGTGTTTCGTGTGTGGGTTCTTATCTGGGATGGCCTTGTCCTTGTTTCAAATATCATTCTATTTTTTTGTTTCGTCTCCAAAATTTTTATCTAGGATTTTTGCTCACTATTGTAACCCAATGCAGGCCTATGAGAGTAATAATTTACAAATATGCCTGTGAAATGAGCTTTAAGTTAAAACGAGTACTTTGTTAAAGAAAGTCCATGGCCACTTTTTGTTTTAGCTCAACTTTTTCAACATAAAGCCAAAAACAAAATAAATCCATAATTCTTTTATGGTCTGTTTTCTTAGTATATATTTGGAATTATCCAGCCTTTGCTGCCGATTGATTTGGACACATGCAGCATCATTTAAAAATAAAAAAAAAACATAAGCTTTGCCCTGCAAATTTGAAGTAAAGAGTGGAATATGAGTAATTCTAGGATTATGATAAAACATTTTCTTAATTTGTTTTGATGATAGACATGAGTAAGCCAAAATTTAATTATTGTTTATACATTAGTGGGATTCTCTTTCTTTCTCTGTTCCTTTTTAGGCTGTGTTTAGAAGCCATAGAATCATTTCAGCAAATGGAGTTTTTTTTTTTCCATCCGTTATGAATTCTTATCCTTGTGGCTACATCAACATCCGGTAACCACCACAGTCATAAGCTGTCAACTTAGCTTAGCTGCCATTAACATATTCTTTCATCCCTACTCTCTTAATTGAGGCAATTTATTATTTTAAGCTCTTGTTATGTAAAGAGCAAGCACCATGTATGGTGCAGTATGGGGATAGTACACACCATATTGAGTATGAGATTAATATAAGTGCGGTTTCATGATTTTGTTTTTTAAACTTATAGCGTAGCTAATAATGATTTTCCGGAGAGGACAAGTTGCAATTTGTTTTGCTTGGTCTGATCTTTTTGTGAGACTTTTGTTGTGAATTGTTTATGCCGAATCTGAAGTATTTCTCTTCTTAAGCCAGTTGTAATAATGTTACAGATGCTTTATTTGAGTTTGTATTTCATTCTTCAGTTTGATTAATATTTGATGTATGTTATTTGTTTTTCAATATTTCATTCTTCAGTTTGATTAATATTTGATGTATGTTATTTGTTTTTTAATTTTTCAATAACAAGATATGGACGAGAAAATGCAAGTGATAGATTGTTCTAAGACTTTCCTGTACAAGATATGGTTACCAGTGAAGGAGATATTGGTAGGCCACATATTGATATTGATTTATCTTCAGCATATGTTAGAGATATGAATGCTACAAAAGATAGAATTGTAAGTTTGCAACTTTCATATGGCATGATTACAGACGTAAGTCATGATATCTATCATGTAATTGGATAATAATTTTGTTTCAATCATTTGTTGTAATATGTATCTTAAATTAGAGTGTAAAAACAATGTCAGAGTGTTTTTTTAATTAATCCCTAATACTAAATTATTTATGGTATGTTTAATGAATTATTTGTTTAGTTAAGGGAGATGAAATAAATAAAATTTATAGTATTAGTTAAACAATTATTTTTTAATTATCAGCATGACTTAAATATTTAGTAAAAACTGTTTCTAAATATGGTACTATCGAATAAGTATTCACTGTTTTTATCGTCCTCAATTGTGTCTACCAAAAGTATATTGTTGTTTTTAATTTTGAAATACAGGATATAAAAAATGATATCAAACGCATACTTAAATTTAAAATACAACAATTGTAAAATATCATTTTTATTCTCATTTCCGTTTTCGAAAAATACCAATTCAAAAATAATACCCAACATGTCATACATTTTCTAGCAGCCATACTTATCAGTTTTTATGAGCCTATGCAAATATTGTACATAAATTCCATAGTTAATAGAAAATATGGAAAGACCCATCTAGTCTTGAAATTTCTCTAATTTGTACTCAATTTGTTAGGGATGGGTGTCTATTAGCTTGGGTCCGCAAATCTGGCCCGAGTAGATTATTTTTATAAAATGTTGATTCTTTAATAAAAAAATGATAATACATTATTTTATTTTCAGTGCATAATATCATTTTACTATTGTTATACTAGATAAAAATAAATTTATAAATTTTATTTTATCATTTATTATTTACAAACACACTAAATTTAAAAATAAATTTTAATTAAACAATTATATTCAACTTTATTATCCTATATTATAATAACTAATATATAGAAATAAATTATATTACAATATACTATTATTAATAGTGTAACATAATATTGTAATATATTATTAAATCATTTTTATGATATATATATATAATTATTTTATACTTAATTTCAAAAATTAATAATAAAACCCTAAAACGTTAATGAATTTAAATAATATTAATTTAATTTTAACATTAACATAAAATAATATTACTTTATATAATATAGTCTCTACACCAAACAATGACATATTTTAATACAATACACTATAATGCAATACAACTAATGCAACGTAGTACAAAATAATATGCCAAACGCATCCATAGTGCTTACAATCTAATATATCCTAATGTTAATTGTAAGTGTCTCATATTATAACATATATTTTTGAATGACTAAATACACTAAAAAAAAGTCTAACAGCATTTCATTTGTCCCAATTTAATTATATTGATTTTGGATTATTAGTTATATTATTTTTTATGATTGTAAATTTACTAGCAATTTCAATTGAATTTGCAGCTATACTTCAAAAAAATCTCTTAAGTGTAACCAATTTACAATATAACATATTCTTTTAATGAAACTAAATTCAATACAGTTAAATCCTGTAATGGATACTATATTTCAATAATGTTTTGAATTCTATTTGTTGCTATCAAAAGCACTCTGAAGAATTGAATTAAAAAATTTATAGTTAGTCTAATTACTATCTTGTTCTATTAAAAGGATTTTAATTTATGTTACTTTTATTGATTCTATAACTTTAAATCCAATTTTAAATTGAGTTGAAATTATGTTATTAATGAATGTTTGTTGGTTCGAATTGTTATACAGAATTTTTTATTTTATTTTATTTTAGTTTATTTTTATGAACCTTAATGGGAGGAGGAAAGTTTTATTAAATGAAAACATAATCAAATTTAATTAGTCATTCAGTGTTTTTCTATTATTATTAGAGTTGCATAATGTTTTCATTTCTAATTAAAATTATTATATTCTTAATTAATTAATCCCCTGGCTGTGGATATTGATTCTGTTCGATAGGGCGTAAAATATGTATTATTAATTAAAAATATTATCATTCTTTTTGGTTAATTACAAGAAAAATTATCTTGTGTGACTGCTATATGCCGTTATAGGGAAAGGCAAAATTTAAAGCAACTAAGCAACGGAGCATTAGCCCACAGGATTTACTTAAAAAAAAAAAAAAACCAAATGCAACAAGATTTCAGATGATCTAATTCAATGACTTATTGCTTGGTTCTTAATATCTAAATACAGAATATTGTTCAACTATCTGCTTAATCGTTTTGCACCACTGTCTAGTAATCTCTCAACTGTACCCTGCAAAAATAAAGATATTACAGAACATAACCAAGTGGGAAAAAAAAGATAATAGAAATGGATAGTAGAAACGCGCTGCTAATTGTCTATTGCAACTTGAAAGAGAACTAATTCATCTTTTCATAAAAAAAAAACTACCGCAGATAATGATACTTTTTCCCAAAGATATTACAGTTGTCATTACATTAATCATAAAATCAGAATAATGAAAAACTAACCAAGTGGAGGAATTCATCCCATAAGAAAAGTTCATTCCCAGTTCACTCAACCATTTCTTTCTACTCTGCTACCAATGATTTAGCAAACCATTGTAGCAATCGTAACCAAGTTCAGCAAAATGTCCTCTGGTTGTTCCAGCAAACTAAAATAAAACTAATCATTAAACCTTCCAATGTTGAGTAGATTTACAGTCAAGATTCAATAGCTGTGTAAGTAAATGGATTCAATAGAACAACCAAACTGGCGATTGAGAATGTGACGATTATGTATGAAAATTAATTCCACTAGATGTCAGTGGCCTCAAGCTACTTTCTCGTTTCTGATCAAGAACAGTTAAATTACTTCAGCTCCAAAACTAACTAAAGGAACATGTTAAGAATAAAGCAAAAACAAAAACTTCTTGGAAAATAGTAGTTAAAAAGTGCAAGTTGTATATTCAACCCAGTCTATTAGCAAATTATTTAAGCTAATGGATTAAAAAAAAAATTGCAACCATGAACAAAAAGTAGGATTTAACTTCTTATTGGAAACATGACATAAATAGGAAGCCATTGGTAAGTTTTAAAACACTAAAGAGGTACATAAAATTTTTAAAACACTAAAGAGGTACATAAAATCTCCTAGGATTTTTAAGATATAAATTACAAGTCATTAATTTGAACCCATAAACTAAGCTTTTGTTTTCTCTTTGATGCAAAAACAATGCGTAATATGCATATAATGTTTCCATGTTTCCCGAGTTTAAAGAATTAGTGGCTTGAGCTGTATTAACTGCTGTAGAAATTCCCTACTAGTTATAGCCCATTTAGGAGTGGTTAATATGAGACGAGAAAAGTTATCCATAATCAACTCTAATATATTAATCATCTTTTACTCCCTCTTCACCTACATTTCTATAATTTAGGT
The DNA here is from genome assembly GCA_030449905.1 of Luvunga scandens. Taxonomy (NCBI): domain Eukaryota; kingdom Viridiplantae; phylum Streptophyta; class Magnoliopsida; order Sapindales; family Rutaceae; genus Luvunga; species Luvunga scandens. The sequence continues at coordinate 1,891,317 of JASUUG010001021.1, read as the reverse complement.
TTCCAGTTCAATGAAAAAGTGCCTTAACTAACACGTACATATAACACTTTAATATTATTAAAAGAAATTCAATAGAAACACATAAATTATATTTTTCATGGATTTCATCAAAAGTTTCATGTCACTAGTTTTTCATATTTACAGCAGCTAGTAAAAAGCAAAGGCATACTAGTTGTGGTCTTGAATATTCTATGAAGAGTAGATAACAGAAAATGAGTTATCTTCATTCATCAATTTGGATGATTGAGGAGACAAGATCCTAACCAAACCCTAAGATTGTTGGATGGAAACTGATAAACTTGATTTCTAGATCATGAATATAAATAAAGTATATTATTCAATAGAAAAATAGGTCAAACAATGTTGGTAGTGGATTTCTGATTGCATATATTCCAACCCTTTATTTTATAAAGTTACGTAAAGCTTTCTTTTTCTATTAGTTTTCAAGATTTCATCACTAATTTCATCATACATTTACTTTTTTTGGCTAAGAAACAAAATATTATAAAACTAAAAGAAATATGTACAAGGATTGATAGGACTGCATATCCACAAGAAAAAAAAGACGAGAAGTCCCAATCTAAATAGAGCACTAAAAAACTACACAGATCAAAATATTCTGAAACTCAAAAACACTAGCTCGCTAAGAATGCAACCCTAGCTTCTCAATTAAGCTAAATAAAAAAGAAAAAGATATCTTTGAATTCAATAGTAATAGATGTCCATAGGAAAGCTTAAAACTTCATTTTGTCCCATAAGCGTGAAGGATCTTCTCCACCTTCGTTATCAAAGATTCTTTGGCTTCTTTCATTATACACTACCCAAACAATAGCCAAGACTGCAGAGTTTCATAGAACCCTTGCTTTTTTTGTCCCTTTTAAATAAGAAAAGCTTTCCAATAGTAAGGAATAACATGAGGCAGGAGCAACTTCATCATACATTTACTACCTTATAGTATATTAGCTTATACTAAATTATAACAAAAAATTAACAAATAAGATTCTTTCTAAGACGATACAAACCCATAGTTGCTTCCATTTGTCCATTTGTCACCCTCAACTTCCCACTCTTCACTTTCCAAACAAAGAATCTTACGCTTTTGATCCGTTGGACCCAGCATTTCTGAGACCACTGCATCACATGCAACTGCTTTTTTTTTTTCTTTCTCATTTCTTCCCAGCTGCATCCCATTTCCCCTCTTCACCAACTACATGTAAATAAAAAACCATCAAATTTAGCAATCATAAAAGACTCAAGCCATATAGAACCATTAATATTTCTGGTTAAGAAAAGTTAACCATTTTTAAATTGCATTTATAATGATAATACATAATACACAACAAGAGATGCCTAAACGCTAATATTGCCTAAACAAAATCATATTACTTTAAATTGACATTATTTATCATATAAAATGGTAGGAGGTGGAGTTTAATCATAACTATTTTCTTATCTACTTTTTTAAATTTTCATACAAAGTGGCATTTCTACTACTTAAAGAGTTGATTACGTTCTTCAAATTTATCATGCAGATAAAAAATGGTGTAGTCAAGTTAATGCCTTTTTCTATTGTTGTAAATATTATTTAACAAACAACATATAAGAGCTAAAGCCCAATATGAAAATTCATAAATACTTAATTCAACTTTGAAATCAGTATTATAAAAAATAACCAACGAGCACAGATGAGAGCTCAAATGGGCAACTATATAAAAAGGAAATAAGTTAAATAGAACATAATTCAGCAAAAATGATAATCAGTAAATTCAGCGGTCAAAGCAGGCAATGGTCTGGGTACTTATTGAATAATCTTTGCCATTTACTAAGAGTGACCAAAGAGAATATATAATAATATAATGTCAATTTAAAAATAAAAATAAAAAAAAAAAAGTGAACGAAGGGAAAGGAACATGCAATTATTTGAATAAAGAAAAATTAGCAACTGGAAAGGATCGGTCAAGGAATATATCGAATCGATATGTGATACGTTTGATGATAGTGTTAGATTTTAAGAGAAGCAGAGGAACTGTAAAAAAACTGTAATGCTCTTCAATTAAATTCTATCCAGCTTACAAACGATGTATATATACATTCATTTAGCTACTTGAAACTAACTCAAACCAACTAGGAATTTTCTGGAATCAAAATAACCAACTTACTTACAAGCTAAGTATTTACATTATACAACTGTAGTGGGACCTCTGCATAACAGTTTTGCCAGCTGGAATATACTTGCTTCTCACGTGTGATTTTCACCTTGTAGCATATGTGAGCTGCTGGTTTGTTTGTCAACAAGCTTCCATCTGCTACTCCTTCATAACTGTACTCAAGTTCAGCTTCATTTGACATTTCAACAGATAGGCTTACAATGTTTGCTTAACGGAAAGCCAAACCGTGAAGCGGGGGAAAGACAAGCAATCTTTCCGTCGGCGTTCGATCGACCAGCCAAGCTGTAGGAAGAAGAAACACCGATGGGAACCACTTGCAAACGAATAGGCAACGACTTTGTAGACGGGTTCGATTATGTTTTGCAAATTTTGTTAACGGATGGAGTTCAATTTTACGGTTTCATTTTTCCCTTCACAATCCCTAGAGGCGTAAACAAACCCTCTTCAATTTTTAAATTTTTTTCCTTTTGATAAACCCTAGAGCATTCCCTCTTCGATATTTAATTTTTCCCCTCCACAAACAGGCTTCAAACCATTAATGGCAGTGGCAAAAAAATAAACTCCATGAATGGGTATCGCTTTGGTACATTAGCCCATCAACAAATGAAGAAAGACCATTCAGCCACCAAAGCTTTAACTTTTCTAAGCACAAAACCCTAATACGACAATCTTGTTAGGGCAGCAAGCCAGCAGCATGTTGCGGCTCTTCTTGTTATTAATTACCTACCAACACGCAATAATACGAGAGTGTGTGTGTGTGTGTGCTTACATAAATTTATATATCTTCAGTAACTGTTCGGCGGGTGGTGTGATATGAACTGCACTTATTTATGAAAAATATTCAAGTCATAAATTTAAATAAAAACATCATGTAATAGCGTCGCTTATATTTATGTACGTGTATATGTATTTATTGATGTGTTAGCTCATCAAGCAGTAAACAATGACTATTCAGCCTCCAATGCGTTACTTCTCCTTGACGATAGCCCTAACAAGACAATCTACTTAGGGTCAGCAACGGTGTTGTCTCCTAGTAATAATAATTAATGTCGTAATAGTTTATATTCTTAAAATATATTTTTGTGTGTGTGTGTATATGTGTGTGTATGTCATTGTAGATAACGTTATTTATCATTGTCATTACATTTAGTCATAAATGGTGGGATGTGGCCCGTGGGTAAGCGATATAATAATATCATACTATAGTTTCCTAAAATAAAAAAGGACTTTTATTAGGACGTACTGTATGTTAGGAACGTTGCTAACAAAAAAGGGATAATAGAAAAAATAAAATATATGTTTGAAAAATAGAAGACTTTGGAGATTGTTAGGTGTTTTTCACTTGAACTCTTTTTTTTATTTATTTATAAAAAAATTTTATAGCACATTTTTCATAATGCAAAATTATCTCTATTTTCAAATATAAATGGGTGGTGGAAAATACAAAATATAAGGTGATACTCTACATTGGAGTGGGACAAGATAATAGATTATCAAAGAAAAAGATTTTTTTTTTTAAAGACTCAAAGGGGTTAATTATGGGTAAATATTAATAGAGTTCACTGGAAAGGCTCAAACGGACCAAAGATGGTATTTTTATCATCTTTTAGGGTTCTAAATAATCTTTCATATCTACAAGTTAGATGAACCTTCAGATGTAGCAACACACTTCCTCTTTTATATATATATATTGAAAAAAAAAATTATCTCTAAGGAAATCTAAAAATAATGTATAAAATAATAAACTGCTAAGTTGAATGAAGAATGGGCAAAAAGGGTTACTCTAAAAAAAATGACAAACTCAAAAACTCATTTGGAATTTATTATGACATGTGAATTCTTTCAAACAACTTATATTTATCTCCAAATTCAACATGTAGAGTCGCGAACATCAACTTATCTTCAATACATGATTTTAATTTTCTTTCCTACTCAAATACAGAGCAACAGCCCAGAGACAGAGTAGTAGTAGTAGCAATAGTAGCAATCAAGAGAAAGCAATAACGGCAATAGCCAAAGAGAGAGCGGCAGGAGGAGCACAGAAAGAATAGCAGCGGCAGTAGAGAGAGACAGCAGCAACAACAATGATATTCTTTGTATGTTATTCTTTTTTGTGACAAAAAATACTGGATAAAACCATGTTACAAGAGACAACACAAACCAGAAAATATCTACAAGGACCATTTGTTCCGATTGCCCATCACTGTAAACAAACCAACTCAGCCGGTTTCCCTCCGTTATTATTGTTGGATAAATTAAACATCGTCCGTTGGATTAGATTTTAATAATTTGAGCGGGTGAGATTTTCGACATTATATGTTACGTTAAATGTATTTTAGTAATTATCTAAATAAAATATTAATTTTATTCTTAAATTAAAATTTTATTTTCAAATACTAAATTATAGGCTTTTAAGGATTATTTTTTGTTAGATCATATTTTGAATTTCCAACAATGATATTCTTTGTATGTTATTCTTTTTTGTGACAAAAAATACTGGATAAAACCATGTTACAATAGTTAGCACGTAAAGCTCCTTTTGTCTTTTTTTGTTTAATTATGCATCAACCCTTGATATTTTTAGTAAATTTCTTACATTTGAGTCATGTCTCGAGCGAAATGGCAATCAATTGAAAGGCAAAGGAAACTTTAACTGCCGCTTGACACCTCAACTCTTGATAAAAAAGTACATGAGGTTTCAAATTCTCCTCTCTCAAATTATAATTTCCTTATTATTACCGAACAACGCATATAATCTCCTCTTATCCTCAAAACATACGCATTATATTAGATTTAAATAATTTTACGTCTTACTTCTCCTTCATGAGATCAACCAGATGGAACCATCATTCAGGAATATAAAATGGTATGTAACGCAATAAACTTTAAATTAATGTCGAAAAACTCTAATTAAAGAGTTCGTCACTGATCGGCCTTTTATATTTAAAATAGCTAGTTATGTTTTCTCCGCAATATTATCCGAAGTTTATTTTCTCTATATTATATCTCAATTTCTTTACTTACAACCAAAATATTGAAAGCTGCTTGCAAATGGATGGTACTTGCTAGAGCATTCAATTAATTTGTCGTGACACCTACTCGCATCCCAGTGAGGAATCAAATTGATAAGTTTGTCAGAATTATGCTCGTGCGCAACAAGGTGCTGTGCATATAAATTAAAGATATATAATAAGCACACTCGCAAGCTCATATTAATGTGCATCCTGTTCAAATCACAATATAAAAATGAACAATTACAATAAATTACGGAGTTACGACGACGTAACGGAAAGCCGAATTACTGTTCTATTTGTAATAGAACAAAAAGGAAGAGAGACGATAAACGACGTTGACGATGGGGACAGGCAGACAGCTTTGAAAAAGGAAAGGAAAAAGAGAGGGAGAAGGACCGCATGGTGTCACCACGTGGGACGACCGCGTGATGTCATTACGTGCGTAACGTGGTGAACGTGTCTAATAAAAAAAAAAACACCCTTCAAGTCAAATGAGACGGTTGAAATATTCAATTTCTTCCTAACATCTTCAACAATTTTGTCTACCAGTTGCGCCTCGGACCTGCAAGATGAGAAGATGAAAAGCAATGAGATAAATTGGAGTAATTAAGCCCGAAACACCAATAATAATAGTACTCTGTGTGTTTGTGTGTGATTTAACTCACAAATAGAAAAAGTAATCCAGAAGAATAACATCTAAATTCTTGTTATTTTTCTATTCTTGCTATAAAAGGAGTTTATAATTAGACCCTAATCTAATAGGGAACATCGGATATGGGAGGGGATGGGATCACTGTTTCCCGTACCCATACCCAATATTCTGGGTATATTCCCGTACCCTTCCCATTCCCTCCAAAATTGCTTGAGGGGAGGGAAGGGAGATTCTCAGGATACCTGATTCCCAAGTAACCCATAATTTCACATTTCAAACTTGATTTAATCATATTAATCAAAAGTATAATATCGTATTACCAATATAAAAACATCAAAACAAAACTAATGTAATTAAAATTATTTCCATTTAACTAAGTCAATGACATCAAAAATATTAGATGATCTATAAAACTAAGCAAAACTAGATCTTCAAAGTTGAACACATCCATAAAAGGCACATGGTATGGATCATCAACAGAATTATCTTCGCAATTTTCAAGTGTATATATTAGTTGTTATTTATGTTAATTTTATAAATATTATGACATTTGTTATTTGCATCCATACCGTATGCAATTTAAATTTTAAACGTATTTACTACAAGTTTTAGAAGAAATAAAAATTAAAAAATAAAATTACAAATGGGGAATGATGGTTTCACCAAATCATTGCCCCCTCCCTAAATAAGATATTGGACATTAAATTATCTCCCTCCCCTTCCTGGATAAGAAATTAAATATAAATTTGTCCTCTTACTCTCCCCGAATAAGGAAAATCCCTCATGTCCCCCACACCCATGAGGATTTCTACCATTCGAATGTTAGTTGATTTTATCATCTATCGTTAATGTGATAATCTTATACCACCTATATATCAGATAGCATATTTTTTAAAATATAAAATACATATATATTCTAATACCACCTATATGTCAGATAGCATATTTTTTAAAATATAAAATACATATATATTCTAATACCACCTATATGTCAGATATCATATTGTTTAAAATATAAAATTCGTATATATTCTAATACCACCTATATGTCATGTATCATATCATTTAAAATACAAAATACGTATATATTCTAACTATGAAGTGTAGAAAATTAAAGATGGCAATTGGGTTGAGCCAGGCCAAATTTAGCCAAGTCCAGATCTAAACAATGTGATACTTTAAAAATAAAATCTACTAAAGAACTGAACTATGGACACCCTTTCATTAATCTTAAAAAATTTATAATTTTATTAAAATTACATTTAGACATTATATTCTCTCTCTTCAATCAATTTTCTTTTTTTTGGGAGCTCTCTTTAATTTATTTTACTAACACACACATGTTTCTCTTTTTTTCTTTTTTTTTTCTTGTTTTTATCTTTCTTCTCTTTTTCATTATAGATGAACAATTGTTCATGGCGATGCAAACCCCTGCCATAGCCGGATTTATAGATTGAATGGAGAAGAACATCTACTTGCGATTGCGTTTGGGCTTCTGGGAAATGTTTGGATTTGCTAGTGCCCACAAGAGATTTGTATAATAATTTATTTCCATTTTGTAGGTACGTATCTGTTTCATCGATTTCTTGCAAAAGTAATCACAGATGCACACTCACAGATATACATATATCTATTCATTATTTATATGACGGCCAAACAGAAACAAAATTACAGATGAAAGATAATTTTTTTTTTTAAAAAAAAGGATTTTTGATACATAGTATTTTACTCTTTTCTTTTCTTTTTTTCATTAGAAGTTCTAAGAGAATTTGAGAGTAATGCCAATCGTTCAACTCTTTACTAAATTCTTTATTAATTTTGTTCATGATTAATTATTTCAATCGTATAACTAATAATAATTATTTTAAAAATTAACTTAAACTACGATATTATCAAACTCGCACATAAAGAGATTAAGAGCTACCTGAAATCGGTGGAATCCAATCCAACTAAAAGGGATGCTTCTGTCAGCCCATCCCTCCATTTCTGCACATGTTCTGGATGCTCCTGGAACCGACCTTCATGCATAACAAAAGCATCCCTGAAACTTCCACTTTGATAGCACACATCTGATAGATCTACTTTGTAGAAAACTGGTATAACAATCTGGCCATTGTTTTTTTTGCATTCAAGAATTTTGACAAGTTCGTTCAAGCACCATTTCGAAGAAGCATAGTCTTTTGAGAAAATGATTACTGAAATCTTTGATGCTTCAATTGCATCCGAAAGGGCAGTAGATAGCTCATCTCCTCTCCTAATTTCTTCATCAATGAAGGTTTTTACATTTCTGTCACGTAGAGCAGCAACGAGATGGCTAGTAAAGTTATCGCGAGTCTCCCTCCCTCTAAAGTTGATGAAGACATCGTATTTGCAAGAAGATGACGATAAAGCTGAAGCCATGACGGAAAATTTCAGAGATTAATTTTCCCACAGAGACAGTGATTCTTGAGAGTTGATGTATACTGAGAGCTTGGATCTATGTAATTATTGCCTCTGGATAATTTTCTGGAAATCGAAGAACATAAGGAAAACAAAGAAAAAGTTGGCGACGGCAAAGAGAAGCAAAAGCGGTAGATTAAGTTTGCTCCTGCAAATTTGCGGCCCAAAACATAAAGATGGAATTAGGGTTTCCTTTGGGTTTTTTTTTTTTCATGACGTACCCTAAGGTTTTATTGATCTGTGTTTTCTGCTAAACTTTAGAAAATTGTTGCATCTAATGTATTCGGGAGGTCGCCTTCGGACGAAGAAAAGTATGTGAATTAGGGTTTTGGATTTATATCCTTTGGCACCCTATAGTCTTATAGTTTTATAGTTCAGTTAAAGTATTTGGTTTTTGGATAGAAAAACACAAATTTTATTTGTACTGGATTCAAGCCCATTTTTTAAATTTTTTGTTAATAATTGGATAATATAATAGAAATTTGGTACACACAATAGTAATTATTTTTATATGAATCAAGCCTATTTTGAGATTTTAAAAATTGGGTAATATAAATGAAAATTTGATTCGATCAACAATAAAATTTATTTGGCTCAAGAAATTTTGAAAATAAATTTAGACTTATTTTATCAAATTAAGTGAGTCTAGTTTCATTCAAAAAAAATAATACCCAACGTAATTTTATTTAAAAGGTGCTGAAAATTTAATTTTAAAAATTGAACCAAAGATAAATTTAAAAGCTCATAAGTGGCTAAGGTAATGGAGATGGACAAAAATAAGTACAAGAAAAAGAAAGAAGAAATATGGATATTGACTTGAAGCCCAATAGATATTAGGCTTGTAGATTAAGATGCCGTTGTTTTTTAATTTAATGACTTAAAGTAACATAACTTAGTTAATTAAGTTAATTAGAAATGTTTATTTTTATAACTTAATGAAACTTTTTAGATAATTTTGACTTAATAAAAAAAATCAATTTTTTTGACTTTTTAGTGATTGGAGGAATCTGAATTAAGTCAATTAATTTCTAATATTAAAAATATTCCTATTTCATAATTTATTTTTATGCATATCTCAAAACTCACCCATAGACGTTTACCCCTTACATAATCTCATCTTTATATAGGACAACCTCGAGATGAAATGACAAATTAACTATTTCAAGCATCTTATTAGTTTTTTTCCCTTATATTATATACTATTACTAAGAATTAGTGATACAGTTTGAAATTATGCTATTTTATATATTATAATTCCAAAATCATTATGTGTTCACTTGAATGTAGTTTTAGTTATAAATATTAAAATATTATAGTATTTAGTATATTGTTTAGTTGGCATTTAAATTTAATAAGGGTACAAATGTAAAAATATATATTTTCAAATTTTTTATTTGAAAAAATAAACAACTTAATACTTATTTTCAGATATTCAGATAAAAAAATAAATATATTATTTAGATTTAGACATTCAGGTATATTCAGATTTCAGACAAAAAAATAAACGCCACCTAAGTTAAATTTTCCTTAGGAAAACTAAGGAATTGAGATTGTTTAATTACTTTTATCTATATGCTACATTTGGATGATAATAGGCCATGACAACATGTCTTATAAAATAGGTAATGCTACTCTATGCATCATAATACATGGCATCTACATATTATGAATCAAGCTATATATTATTTGATATTTGCATGTGCTTAATAATATTATATTTCATCTAAATAATATCATTTTAGAAAGCATGCAATTAACAATATAGAATATAACATGTATATTGTTTAAAAAGAAAACCCAACTTTAAAATATTGAATGGAAGAAAAAAAATTTAAGATAATTTTTAATACACGATCAGAAGACTGAAAATCAAGTATTTTTTTATTTTTAATATTACCTTAAAATTGTAGAAGATTGTAATTTTCATGATGACGGAGATACCAACCAACTCAATATCACTAAGGAGTTGGTTGTATTGTGTTAACCTGCCCCGTTCCAAAAATAATAATAATTTATATGTACCATCTATACTCCCCGTGTCGGCCAAAACAACCTTCCACCTTAATTTAAAATTGTCACATAAAAATTATTAATGTCAACTAAAGTTCGTTTAGGGGTGAGTTTCCAGGAAGCATCCGCAACGGAAATAATGAGTTTAATTAATGAATATTAAAAGTCCTAATTGCATATATGGAGTATATAAGAGTAAAAAGAAACAGCCGTTGATAAATTTAAGTGAAAAAAAACAATATCGGCAAGAAAACGAGATAAGAAGAGATAATGGAGAAATAAGACATGATTGACAAATATATAAGAGATCGTGTAGATAAGGGAGAGATGTCACCAAATATTTTTTTTTTTCTTTTAAAAAGATAGGAGGTGGACAAGTCCAAATCAATTTTTATTTTCTTTTCACCCCCAAGACTCGAAACCTGAGTCCACATAAGTGAGGGGCGACAGATTACACTATCAATCAACTCAACTACACCCTTAAAAGCAGATGTCACCGAACTTAGTTGGTTCCTTTATCCCTTGCTTTTGTGAGGAAGGCTACGAGAACTGCTTGTTGTGCCACCAAAGCATTCATGGTGATCCGAGCTACTTTTTTGCCGGTGGTACTGACCATGAGGTTTTTTTTTTTTTTTAATTATGAGTTTTATGTCAATAAATCATGTGGTGAGTTGCTGCAAAAAATCCAGCATTCGTTTCACCCTGGCCATCATTTGACACTCGAGAAATCAGCGATCCTGTTTAAATTTGCAAGCTGTAAACTCTGTGGATACAAAGTGGGTTCCATCTTCGATAAATTAATGTGATGAAAGGGGCTGTGACTTTAGGTTGCATGTTGAATGCGCATCTCTGAAGCCAAACATAAAGCACGAAGCTCACAACAACATCTTCTTCCTTTGGTAGATGATCACAGATACAAAAACACATGCGAAGCATGTAGTTCTGAGATCAAGAGTCCTTTTCGTGTTTGTTGTGTTGAATGTAACATCAGATTTCATCTTGATTGTGGCAACAGGCCAACACCAGCTTAGTCTCGGTGCCAGAGACTATATATTGTCCATGAACATCACCAGCAACATTCTCTCATGATCCGCACCTCCGCCTCCAATCTGGATAATGATGGTGATAATTCTTCTCTTTCTCTGATATTGTACTGTGACATGCGCAAGAAAGAAACAATTAATCAAAAGTATCCTTTTATTCTTGTTCTGATTCTGAGTGTGACTACGACATCATCAGAGAGAAACGGATACAATTCAGCCACAGTCATCACTTAACTCTTATTCAAAGCAAGAGGAACATTAATGGTAATTTTTGCTCTGTTTGCAAGAAATTTATCCAAGGTGGCCGCGGCCATAGGAAAAAAATTCCAGCATATGGTTGCGATAGCTGCGAATTTCACCTTCACAAATCATGCATGGATCTGCCTACAGAGATACAGCATCCCTACCACCTAATTCATAAGTTAACTCTCAGAGAAGAATCATTCAAATTACGGAACGCGTAATTCTACTTATATTTACAGTGAGTGCAGAGCATGTCATCAACATTGCCATGGCTTCATTTATAGTTGTAAAAAATGCAACTTCAATTTGGATATTGCTTGCGCTTCTTTACGGCTGCCTTCAATAAGTTACCAAGGTCATCATGAGCCCCCTCTTACTCTCTTTAAGAAATTATATTTTACACCAAACTGTGTTGCCTGCAATTTTGCTACCTCTTGCGTCGGCCCCTTTCTACGTTGTGTGATTTGCAACTTCAATATACATCTCATCTGCTCGCCCTTACCACAAACTATTAAACATGAGAATCACCGCCATTCCCTCGCCCTTGTCGAACAAGTAGATGATTTTCAAGGCGAGTTTTGCAGTTGTAATGTTTGCAAGAAGGAAAGAGACCCTCGAGAATGTGTTTGCTACTGTTGTGCAGCATGCCATTTATGGTAGAACTTAACTGCGCTATTAGTGAGGTCCGTACGCACGCACGCCTATTGCATTTGAAAGGAAATAACCCATAAAGTTTTCTTATTCTGATTTTTGAATCCTTACGCGTATAATATTATTAAACTATAGTGTACTTCCATCTCATAATTAAGTCATAAATGCTTCTATTAAATTTTTTTTTTTGCTTTGTCTTTTTCTTGGTTGCTTCTTAGGTGATTGGTTCTTTGAAAGGAGAGTTCAGAGATGTACAACTAAGAACTATCAAGAGATAAAATTGTTGGTAAGGCGATTGGTAAAGGCTTAACCATAGAAGACATATCAGACTCCTCCTTAGAGGGCAAAAAAAAGTTGGATGATAAGTCGCCAGAAATTTGTGGGGGGGGGGGGGAATTGGCCGTCAAACAAGGTATATTTTTTAGAACCGTGAATCTTCACTAATGATATGTATACAAAGTTAAAATACAAAAGTATATATCCTAAATGATATGTCATCAATCAAAGACTAAACTGCTATGTGTCTGATAATAGTTGATTTTTTATAATACAGTCATTAATAAGATTTTTTTTTTGCAATGCCAATAAAAAGACTTGTATGGAGGACTAGCCTACCACCTCAGCTTTTTCTCATAGATTTTATGTGTTATGATATTGATAATTTCAATGAGTAATATGAGAAAGGAAATATCATAGTATATGCTTTCCATTCCATTGACACATTGTCTGAATTCTAGCTACACTTCCTACTGGAGGAAGGAGGGAAAAGGAGATTAAAAACTTTTTCCTGCACGAGCATCCATTAACGCTGTGCGAGAATGAGAGTGAAGGTGAAAATTGTCATTGCCGTGGGTGTGGTGACCCTTTCTCGGATGAACACTTCAGTTGTCGCAACTGTAAGTTTTATCCTTCAGGTTGCTCTGCTTGTGACAATTACTTATACTCCTTGTCGGTGTCGGCCTCGGGTGGTTATCATATATGCAAACAATGCTGGCCAGACACCGGTTTTCCACCAATCATGCGCCGAAATACCACATGAGATCCAAATTAGCTTTCATCCACACGCCTCCCTCCACCTTGCAAAAAAATCCGGTCTTTACAATAAGATGATTAAACCAAGTGATGAGGAGAAAGAAAAACAAATCTATGAGTTCTGTTGCGAAGAGTACAGTTTCGAGATTGGTTATGGATCGGCTGTAATGCTCATGCAGTGCCAAGAAGGTAATCCAGAACATATCAAACATATCTGTCGCGAGCATCCTTTGACCCTCATCATGATGAAGGAAGATTATGGTCCGTGCAAGCTATGCGATATTGTCATTCATGGTCCAACCTATGGCTATGGCTGCACCCCACGTGATTTTTCTGTCCATAAGTCATGTTTTGAATAGCCGCACCAAATTAGGCATCATTTTCACCCATTCCATCTTTTGGTTCTCGAAAAGAAAAGATTTGATCCCAAGAAAATTCCTTATTGCCAAGCCTGTGGTTCCCTATGTCGGGGATTCTGGTACCAGTGTTCTTTTCATTGTGCATTTTCCTAGCATATTGAATGCGCCCCTCTGGCACCAAACATAAAGTACATTGGTCATAAGCAGCATCTTGTTACTCGAATAGATCATGTCGATACGGATGTCTCCCAGAGCAGAGAAGGGCAATGCAATGCATGCGGTTTTGATATTGATCATCAGATTGCTGCTGATCAAACATTTCAATTTTCATGAAGAATGTGGCACAGAGCTGATCAAACATTTCAGCCACGCGCATGCGTTGGTTCTATTTGACAATGATGAGGAGGAGACTAATGATGATGATAAATTTTGCTATGCATGCAACAAACTTATCCAAGCTGGGCCAGCAGCATACATTTGTAATTCCTGCAAATCATGCTATCTTCACAAATCTTGGTCTGAGTTGCCGGGACAGATCCAGCATCGCTTCCACGAACATGTTCTCACTCTGGTTTACGCTGCAACAAGCCGACAATGCAGGGCTTTCTGTAAATATTTCAATGGCTTTACCTATAACTGCAGCACTTGCAATTTCTATCTGGATCTCGACTGCGTTTCACCCCGGCCTTTATTGGTATTCAAAGGTCGTGAGCACAAGCTTACCATCTTTGACAAGTTATATAGCAATCAGAGGCAGCTGCAACTTTACCTCTCCTAACGCCTACTATTTGCGTTGTGTGAAATTCGATTTCAACATCCATCTCTAGTGCATCCCCTTGCCAGAGACTATTAAACACGAGAGTCACCATCATTCCCTTATCCTAACGCATAAGTTGGCTGACAATGATTATGAGGATGTTGTTTGTGACATTTGTGAGGAGCAAAGAGACCGAGAGAATGTGTTTACTATTGTGCAGAATGTGACTTTGTTGCAGAATTTAGCTGCGTGAGATCTTTGGTACGTAGGCCAATTGTATTTGTGCATATATATGTAGAGTCGTTCTCTCCTGCAGATGCCAACATAAATTTCGTGTGGAATTAGTGTTTCCTTTTGCTATATCGTAAAACTCTGAATCCGCAAGAAAATTCGTGAGGATGTCCGCGGGAGAGAATTTCAATGTGTATAGATAATTTGATGGACAGTTTTCCAGTGTGGGAATCCCAGACTTTATAAAGTGCAGCACTTGCTTACAATATTATAAGCAGCCTTTTTAGCACATTGTAAATGAGTGAAAAATATAGCTGGAAATGTCCAGTGTTCCTATACTGGAAGTGGAAGCTGACTCATAATTGAATTATATTTCTTGAGCATGCATCACATTGCTTTATAGCTAATTAACTGATGACAATGATTTACCTTAATTGTTGTTACTTCATTATATATACAGGTATTAGTTTGTTTGAAGGAAAAGCGTGGAGATGTTCCCTTTAGAGTTACGAGTAAAGAAGCAGGCTTGACCATAGAAGATTTATTTAAATCTCTAACGGAAGAGGAGAATAAGAAAATAGAGGACATTTGTATGGACATTGATAAGGAAATGGAACAAGTTAGTGGGACATTATCTTTAAGTAGCACTGTAATTAACATGAGTAGTTAGTGGGACATTATCTTTAAGTAGCAGTGTAATTAACATGAGTAACTTTTCAGAGAAGTCTCCTAATTATTATTCGGATGAGTCTTTGTTACAGTAAACGGTGACGCTCCACAGCAGTTATAACAGCATATCATCGCTGGCATGGGATTCTGATGGTGTTGATGAGGAGGAGGTTGTTAGTGTTGGCGGCTACAAGATCTCGAAGAAGTTGGCTCCAATTCTTGAAAAGTTGCTTTCAAAATATGGGGATCTTGCCGATAGTGCTTTGAGTTTGAGCTCAGGTGTAAAGAATGATTTCGTTATCAGATTATGTAAGGTTGTGCAGAGCATGTGCAAAACTGTGATTATGGAGATATCGGGTGAGTTAATATTCAATTGGTGGTACCAACTCAAAATTGTGCAGCACGGAGGGATTAGAACTGATTTTGCTTTTAATCATTTGAAGAGTATAGTGCAATATCATTACACAATTGTTCATGAACGAGACAAGGACAGCGACCTTTACCAGCTTTATGTGAAGAAAGTTCAACATATTCGAGAGATTGACGAGCAAACAGCAAGACTAGAGGAACATAAAAAGCAATTAGAGGAAGATAATAAGCAAATAGAGAATATAATATCCAGTCATCCTAATGAGAAATCCAGAAGACAGGCAGAGAGCTTAAGTTTTGCTCTAGAATTGGAAATGAAAAAAGCAGGGGAAGGATTGCTCTGATGTTCAACACAATATAAAATAAAATAGCCAGATTAGATCAGGTGTAACAGAACTTTTAGCAAATTGATGAAATGTTGGTGAGGTGGTGGAAATCTTTTGTATTTTCCCAGCGAATGTTTCTACAAAGAATAAATCTTTGGTATTTTCTGAACCAATCTCAAGACACGGTGGATATTGTTAGCGAGGGTTTGTAGTTTGTTGTGTGATTGTAATCTAAACAAATCATGAATAAAAGTTATTTTACTGGGTTTTTCTCATTTATAATTTGTGTTTGGATTGTGGAAAAGAGAGTGACGATGTGGGTCCAATAGACACACATTATTAGCATGGCCATTCTTGTATAATTTTTTCCTGTTTTTTTAATATGCTCAAAAGCGTGCTACAGGTAATATCATCAATGTTTGTTGAATGCGTAGCCAGCAGCTGCCAAAGAGCAATTGCCACAAGACTTTTAACAAACGTATGAAATGCAAAATACAGATCCAACAAATGCAACAACAAAATTTCAATATTTTCATTCTGCAAGAATTGAAACAATATCCTATATGAGATTTTTAATCAAGAAATCAAATATGAGAATTGTTCAAACACAACGATAATACTGCGAAACGACTTGAATCCACTAATTTCACATTCATTTGCACTAAAAGATGAGACTTTTAATAAACACGTGGAGTGCAAAATCGAGATCCAACAAATTTAACAAAAAGATTCAAACTTTCCATTAGATTCCAAAACAATTTTGCATATCCATTTCTTAAAAACTGAAACGCTAAAGCCCAAATCAGATCTAGATACAAATCAATTAATCTACTAAGCTCTCTCTCCTCTGATTCTCCTAGCAAGCTGAATATCTTTGGGCATAATAGTGACCCTCTTAGCATGAATGGCGCAGAGATTAGTATCTTCGAAGAGACCCACAAGATAAGCCTCGGCAGCTTCTTGAAGAGCCGCGACGGCGCTGCTTTGGAACCTCAGATCGGTCTTAAAATCCTGAGCGATTTCTCTCACGAGCCTCTGGAATGGAAGCTTCCTTATCAAAAGCTCAGTACTCTTCTGGTACTTCCTAATCTCTCTTAAAGCCACGGTTCCCGGCCTGAAACGGTGAGGCTTCTTCACTCCTCCAGTCGCCGGAGCTGACTTCCGAGCCGCCTTAGTCGCCAGCTGCTTACGTGGCGCCTTCCCTCCTGTGGACTTCCTTGCCGTCTGCTTGGTACGAGCCATTTTCTGAAATTGGAAGAGTGGAAAGTGTATTTGTTTCTCAGGAAAATTTGAGGCGATTGAGATGTGGGTGAGAGATTATTTGAAGGAATTTATAAGGGGAAAATGGGAAGAGGAGGGAAACTTCAAAAATTTTGCGCTTGTTCTTTTCGGAGTTCTTGAGACGATGAGTTTTGGACCGTTGATATAAGTCAAATCTACGACTGAGAATCTATTGTAAAGATTGACGCGGATCGTAATCCGAGTGAATTTTTCACTTTGGCGGTACTCTTGAGGTTCTTAGATTTTGCGGATTTTTCAAATTTAGGCCGAAAGCAAGTTTGTAACCATTGCTTAACTAAATATACAGAACTTTATTACTAAATACACCAAACTCACGCTGACGTTAAGAAATCGGGTGCAGTCATATTGTTGCCGTGGTGTTTTTAGCATCTCGCTGCATCCCATGATTGATACGAAAGACTTTGATTGAATTTTCTTTTCCACCGTAGTGGATCAAATTTTAAGAAATCCATAATGCCGTTTAAGTGATACGTCATCAATCTTCTCTTGATATTAATTAAATTTACTTTTTTATCATTAATGAGCAGGGGTGGGCATTCAGTCTAGTCAATCAAAACTAAATGGTTTAAGAAATATGAACGGGTCGATTTTTAGTTTAGTGTTAATTTTTTTTTAAAAAAAAATCAATTTATATTTTATAATAATATATTTTTATTAAGATTTTGCATAAAACATGAATATTTAGCGACTATAATTGGATTCAAGTATTGAATTGAAAAAAATTATATTTAGGTGTAAAGTATAAAAATTTGGCTAATATAATAGAAAAATATTAAACATGAATCAAATCATACGAAATTAGACTGAACCGAATAGAACTTGAAAATCAAAGTTTGGTTAGTATTCAATTCATACTTTTTTGAACCATTGGTTTAGGTTGATCTTTAAGCAAAACCAAATCGAACCAATTTATACCCACCCCTGGTTAATATGATAAATTTTTGGTTAAATGCTGCAATACAAACTAAAAATCCCAGGGATACAATACCACATTACACAACGAGGAAAACGATTACAATTTGGGAATTCAACAGCGTCCACTAGTACCACGTGTTAAGCCTAATACATTCTTAAAGTTGTTTCCGAAATCTTTAGTCAAAGAAATGCGTTGACAGAGTCTCTCCCGGTCCATCGACAATTGACTTGCCGCCACGTCGGATCATATATCCAATAATAACATGACACGTACTCCACATTCCGCACCTTCCAGTTCGTTTCCCGTAAACTCACCGTCCTTCCAGTTATTTTCCCACCGCTATGAATTATATGATGGGTTATGAAATATAAATACCCCTCACTCTGTGGAAATCTTTTCATCATCGGATTCGGAATTTTCAAAATCTATAAAAATACAAATTCAAGGCAAATCATTCAGCAGTTTCTCTCATCAAAGTTAATTAAACGACGATGATGTCGATTTTCAGCTCGTTCGATGCCTTCTTCGCCGAATCGTACGGCCAGAAGCTCAAGCTCTCGAAGCCAAAAGACAACGGCGTTGTTAATGATCGTATTAAGAATAAGAACGAAGACAGTAGCAGGTCAACGTCAACGCCAACGCCACGGCCACCGACGGCGAATGACGTTAACATGATGGCGCAGCAGAAACAAACCAAGACGAAGCTCCCGAGGTTTGCGCTGGAGATCGATGGGGTCAACTGTTTCGAGACCATCGTTCCTTACTGAATTTTCTATGTAAATTCATTAGTAAACAATTATTGGAATTATTAATTCAATTTTATGATTCTTTTGGATACTGGCTAATGGCAAACAGCAGCCGGTCTTTTCCTTTCTCTCTTGTGCGTTGCATTGCATATTTGTATTGGCAAACGTGCAAATTAGTTGAAATATTCGGGTAATTTAGTAATTTAATAATTTGTAGATTAGCTGCAGCAAGAGACACGATCACCCCCCGGTCCCACACGGTACTCAATTTTTGCCAAAGTCAAAAGTTTAGAGAGGTTGGTGTTTTGCAACACCTGTGAGTTAACTTCTTATCGTCATCGACCCAATTAATAAAATGGTGATGTTGCAATGGCATGGTTGTCATTTTATCATCCACATCAGACAAAAAATTAAAAAAAAAAAAAATTCTCATTTAGCTTCCTAGTTCCTACCCTTGAACGAAAATTCAACAAACAATCGATAATTAGTTTGTAACTGAATCAGAGGAAAAAAAAAATATTGTAATGTTCGATTGAAATTGTTACAAAATTTCGAGTAGTTTAATACGTAAAGAAGATATTCTTATCTTCAAATGCTGGAGAATGTCGGATTTGCTCGTCTCTATGCAAGAGACAATTTTGTTTATAGATTTATTTAAGAAGTTAAAAAGATATATTTAGGAGATTGATTTAAATTAATAATTTATTTTAGATTTGTTAATAATTACTAATATAATTAATAAAAAAATAGTTGGTTAATTTAAAATTAAAATTTAAGGTATTTTAAGATATTATAAAAAAAATTATAATTACTATTTACAATTTCTATATTGTCGAAGTGGTTGAAGAATAATGTCTACTTTTAAAAATGCATAGTATTCATACTTAATTTTTTTTTTTATCACGAGCTGGTTCTTTGGAGTTCATTGAATATGATTAATTTGTCCTGTCGTAACTAACACGAGTAGGATCCAAAACGACAATGAAATAATTAATTTGTATCAAGCAACAACTAATCAACCTCGAGCGTCTAATCACGATAACCAAATAGACAAGGCATTATTAGCCTTCTAAATAAATATAAATAATCTATGTGTTAAAGAAGGCGTTGGATCTAAAAGCTTGAGGTGATAGTTTAATTACGTAGTTTCTCCTTTTCCATGTCTACCACGAGGCAGTCCACCAATGGTTGTATTAAACATGTTGGGATTCTAATGATGCAGCCCAATTGAAAGTTCATTCGCAAAATATGGTTAAGCAAAGGAGGCTCTAGCCCCCGCCTTGATGTAGCCCAGTTGAAGTTCAACCGAAGAGCTTGTTGGGACTTATCTTGAAATAAATTAATCTCAAAATCCATTTTCTATATCCAGAAGAGCCATGTCTCAATATAATTGACTACGAACGTAAACTAGTTCAAACCCTCGACCTTAACGATGAGACTAAGAAGTGGCTGCATGTGGAGTCCAACGGCGGTACTAAAAATAAGGCTTAACATCGTAAATCAAGTCCAATACTTAGTTATATATCATCCTGGAGTATGTTGGAAATGATATTCTTTCGGAAAATTAAGCATGACAAACGGTGAGCACGCATGTTTTTGCAACTACAGGAGTTGATATTGATTAGATGTGAAACATGATATAATTCGACATTCTTCTTGGGTTCCACAATCCAAAAAAACACGACTCCCCACACTTCTTGAAGCAACCGAAAATATCGTTGTCGAAAAGTGGGGAAGAAGAAGGCCCTCCAATTGTGAGATGATTTATCGGCTTAAATTAGTCGATCGGCTACAACATCGTTGTCGATTTTGTCACGCATTAATTGGTTTAAGAGCTTTGATATTTCAAAAGACAATTTCGTTCTTGAATATCGGATTACTAATTATCTGTGCTGCTGTTTTATGGGGCGCACGCTCCCCTTACAATTTACTGGGCTTTGTTTTTAGAGTACTAAATTTTAATTAGTTTTGCCCTAGAGATTCTATTTAGATTAGTTCGATTGTATTATAGCTCATTATGAACTGAAGAGTTAACTCTTAACGACGTTCGTCAAAAAAACAATTAATATATATTACAAAACGAACAGAAAAGAACGCGAATGTTATAACGACAGTTGGCTCCCATTTGTCTCAACTTGAGCATGAAATCTATTTCAACTAATATGAAACGACAATGAGGGTATAAGAAAAAAAAAATGTGGTATGTTGTCACACAATATTAAGTGAATGTTCTTTAGTCCCGAAAATTTATGATAGTTATCTAATTAGCCATTGTATTAACAATGGTTCATGTGACAACGGGGACCGTGCAGCATGCACATGCATTTAACAGGAGGAATAATCTTTTAGCATGAGCAAACAACCAAGCCAAGGAAAAATCCAAACGTTATACGAGGAGTAAGCCAGGCATGCATGAATATTCATTATTTCTACTTTCACTTTAAAAAAATACTCCTAAATTGGCAAAGAGAAACACTTTATTCTTGTTTTTTTTTTTCTCAATTCAAAAATAAGTTTTTTGAGATAAATATAATACAAGAAAATAAAAAGAAATAAAAAAAATGCACGCTTAATGCTTTGCAGTATTTTTGCTTGGATTTTGTTGCAGTATTTTCGCTGCTTTATTATCTTCAGTACGAAAGAAAGAGACAGACACTCAATCAATCTCTGTCCAAAAACATAAAGCTGTAAAATGAAAATGATGAGTATTCACTATTTATATGGACACAAACAGAAAGCTACAATCAGGTAAATATAAATATTCTCTTTGGGGAGAATTAAAAAAAAAAAAAAGATTGAACAAAATATTAACTAAAGACTGGAGATTGTTCTTAACTTTTGTAGGATTTTTGTAGTACAATAATATATGATCAGTATCGATTGGAAGACACGAGGCAAAAATACAAATGATGATGGCAATGTTCATTTGCTTCTAACTCCTAAGGGACCCCATTTCGAAGAAAATATTGCCTTTTTTTCAATAAAATAATAACGTTAGTATGTTGATAATTTGCAGACTTGACCAGAGTTAATTCTATTATAACACAACTCAGGGTTTAAGCCTGTTTTTCCTATCACGTCTACTTCATTCGCCTTTTTCAATGGATGGGTGATATTCTTCTAAAAGTATTAAAGATATGAGCTGAGTTTTATTATTATTATTATTATTATTATTTTCTGTCACACATATATTTATTGTGGTTAATAGTTAAGATTTAATTAAATATTATTTCTTATCCAATCAATGTCAGCTACAATATTATAAAAATCTCAAAGTCTGAATCTAAATTAATCATTTTCTCATAAATATCCATCCGAGCATTGCATGATTATAGGGTTTTGCATTTTTGCTGTAATATTGAGGTAAAAAGAACGTTATCGTGGAGATCTCGATTTTCTCATAACTATCATTATTACATTATGATTAATATTAATTGTTTTAAAATTTTTATTAGTAACCAATCACAGGAAAAAAAGTATATACTTTATTTTCATGTTCTAAATTCTCAAGGATCAAGATGTAACACTATGTAAGCTCTACCCTCAATTCACTTTTGCAGTATAAAGAGTCAAGCGTGTTCTCTAAGAAGCCTTTTGATTCTAAGAAATGAATTGGACAAATGATTGAGAGGCCTTACCCTATGTTAGCCTAGGGAACTAAACAAATTATAATTTTGATGATAACAAACATATGTTATTATATTTCATAATTTCACTTAGTTTTTGAAGAAAGAAAATTCATTCAAGTGAATCAAGAAAATTGAAATTTCAAGACATTTAACGCCAGAATTCAACAATCGAAACTTCATTACTACAAATGTATGTATAATTTAATGTATTTAATGTATGTATTACTACAAATGGGTTGCTTTCTAGTTTTTAGATTCAACATTATAGAGTCACAGCGTTAGGTTCGGTCTTAATTTGATTAGTAAAATATCAGATATCATAAGCATAATATTGCATGTTATTGAAAATTATTTGCATTTCGTTGTTAACAGCATTACTAATATTTCAAGAATAAAGATTTACTACTGAGCTAATTTTTTTTATTGAGCTCTGAATTAATAGTTGTTAGGAAAGAGAATTAATTTTTTTTAAATATAAACTATTAATTCGGTGTTTAGTAAAAAGTTTGATTCATCTATTTGATCTGATTATAATAAAATAAAATTTAGTATGAACAAATATTTCACCGAACAACATGAATACTGGAAATTTTGTTTCTTGACTTCTTTATATATATATATATATAAATCGTGAAAAGAACGGAACCTAATTCTTTTGTTAGGTTCCAAACCTTGTCTTTGCATGAGTCATGGCTAATTACCAGACAGCTTATAGCTGCTTAGATTCTAAATTTTGCGCAACAGCAAACCTGCCATGATCAATAAGTTTAATTTAAACATACTATAGTCATTATCTTATCGATTAAACAAGAAATTAAAAGCACTTTTTGCATGTGGAGGTTGACAAAACCTTTGTAAGCTTTTTGATGGGGTGGTTGGATCAGAAAATTAATCTCAATATTATAATGGTTTTTATCATTATTATTTTTAAAAAAACCAAAGCGATGATGGCAAAAACAAACTTCATATAATAAATTAACATTTCAACAATCCTACCTGGAATTCCATTCGAAATAAACAAACAACAAAAACTATTACATAGTTGAAATATTTAATACATAGTAGGTTACTTCAAAAATGCCCTACTTCTTTCAATAATCCCCATTTAACCCCCAATTTCGCTTGGATTTAAATTCTCATCTAAGCTTTAACGCGACTGAAAGTAGCTAACTAGGTGAAACTTTCTCTCTTTTTTTTTTTTTTTTTTTTTTAATTACTAATATTTAGTTATAATTTTGAGTAATTTTTGTCTACTTTAAGTCATATCTACAATTAAATTCAAGTGAATGATGTTTAGCATATAAAACAAAAAGTAATAGAGAAATGAATTTGATAAATATGCAGATAATAGTGCACGCATAATACAAAATTTTCAAAAACTCAAACCTCAAATTAGGAAAGATCATTATTTGATAAATTATGATTGTATTGATCTTTTGAAAATTTTCATCTAGCCGATTATGAAGCATTTATGTGCTTAATTTATACTAAAAATTAGAGAGTATCAACTAATCGAGTTAGTACCTGTAAAGGACATTTTGATGCTCAAGTTAGCATGTGGTTTCGTAGAAAATTACAAAAAGAAATACAAAAGAAATGTGATATTAATTATGGGAGAATGAATAGATTCTCCCCTGAGAATTTATATTCGGATCCCTTTCAAATAATTCAATATTTCTATTTATTAAAACTTTCTTCTATGAGTGATTAAATCTCATATTAACTTTTTTTTACTCTTTTTTATTTGATATAGTGTTTTCTATTTATTTATATGTCTTGTGACTCACATAATTTTACTTTTAGAGATATCTTCATCTATTTTTACTGTGCACATTCGGAGTCTATAAATCTATAGTGTTTTTACTGACACATGGCACATGGCACAGTGTAAGTAGTCAAATTTCGTGTTAGTTACAACCGTTAAGCTAAATTAAAAAAAAAAAATTATACTAAGATTAATTTTCATGGTCCCCACGATGGCATTATTTCTCACTAGATTCACAACTCAGAGAAAAGAGAAAGACAATGAGTATTTGGAAGCTATTGGACATGTCTGTCCCCCACCCCATTTCCTTTCGGCAGAAACTGCAAGCCTGCAACCTCGGGGCAACTCTGTATTTTTCTTGGACAAGACTACCCTCACAACCTCTAAACTCTACCCTCTAAGGTCCAATGTAATGGAGTAATTATAGCAACTTTTTCCGTTCTTTTCTTCTTTGGTTAATAAGGAGTGACCCTTTAATTTATTAGATTTTGAAGATTTTAAACACTAAATTAGCTAAAAAGCCAAAGAAGTGCTTCACACTGAACATCAATTGCATGGCTTTTAACCATTTTGAAGTCAACTCCATGAATTTTCCACAGCAGCATGCACAATGTTAGTATAAATTCAAAATTTGGTTTTGAAATTGCTGTTGAGAAGCTGCCGATATCAAAACATTAGGTAGAATCAAGAAAAATGTTGCGTTTTAGTTAGGTCTAATAGGTCTCTAATGTCGAATGAGAATTCAATGAAATCTGACTAAATCAAAATATAAGTCTTTGATGAAATTGAAACTGCGACGAAGTCATCAAAAAATTGAATGCGTTGAAACGATTTTTAAGCATAGAATCATGACTCTAATACAATGTTATTCAACATTAAAATTGAAGTAAAGTTTAACACATCAGTCAAGTGTTTTCTTTTACTCGTGTTCCGCATTTGTCTATTCTTCAAATGGATTTACAGCTTAGACTCCTTTGAAAATGCAGAGGGAGGAAAGAAAATTGAAGTGAAGACCATGATTGTCAACGCACTTTTTACGATAGAAATAATATCACGCTCATTTGCTGTTTCTAAACAAATAGTCTAATCAATGTGGGCCTACAGCATGCCCTTAGATGGCAGCATACTTATATGATCAATTATGATGATTACACATGTATGATAACAACTTCAAATCAATGCAATAATGAGAACAACACCACCAACAAAAACTATTGGAATAGATAATGATTTTATTGTGGAACCATCTTGTAAGTTGTGATAATACTTAAGCAATCATGTTTCTAAGTGGTACCACCATCACTTCTTGTTGCTATTTGAAAATGATCATTTTTTTAATTAATGGTGTGTGTAAAAAGATGTGTTTTACTAATCAGATTTCTTCAAAATGGTGAGTCTTCGAAACACTGAATGCACATAACTCTCAATCTACAAGAACTGTTTCCTTTTTAGGTACTACAAAAAGCTTGGGATTCAATTCTCGGTCATATCGCAACTTATAATCAAAAAGTTTTGAAACATCTCGATATTTCCTAAAAGGCTAGGGTGGTCCAAGAAATTTAGTTTTAGAAAAATTCATGGGCATTTTAGGAAACTGGCAAATTCTATGAATTGTTCCCTCTCTCTTTTGCTTCACATGCTGTCATTCTATTAATCCATTTGAAACTTCTTTCTCTTTCTTCTTCACATGCTCTCATTCTATTAATTCCTTGAAGACAAAGACAAAAGAAAAGCTCATTGGAGTTTACATATATACCTCACATTCATTTTCATTTCCATTTTCTTATTCATTTTCCCATCTCTTTCAATTTTCTGGCTATCCAAGATTCTAACACTGGATATCATCTTAATCTCTGCGAATCAAATCTAACCGTTAGATACCCAATTTTTTCAACAATATCCAGTCACATACTTTGTTCTATTCTCTGTTGTGTATTATTTTGTTTATGTGCAACTCTGTTTTATGCCCTGGTCATGGCTGCAGCAACTACTGCTACACAAATCTTTCAAAATCACGACAGTAGCAACAAAAACAACAATAATAATGAAGTTAGCAGACAAGAAATACAAGCTGCCATTGCTAAAGCAGTGGAGCTTAGAGCCCTTCATGCAGCTTTGATGCAAGGAAATAGCCCTGCTGCTAATAACAGATTCAATTCTTCTTCGACTTCCCCGGTTTCTCGCCCTGTTTCTCAGTTCTCTGCACATGATTACCCTGTTTTCACTCCTGTGAGTTTTGTTTTTTCTTTTCTTTTTTTTTTTTTGAAAACAAGTTGTAATCTTTTTTAATTAACTTCATGTTATTTATTGAAACGGAATGTTTTTGGTGTTGTTGCTACTCCATTGTGGTCTAATATTTTGATAAGATTCTGTAACAAAGAGGAATTTTTTAGGTACTTGAGTAGTTGGTAGGGATTGAATAAATAAAACCCTGAAATTTGTTTTCTTGTGATATTAATATGCCCTTTGTTTTTGTCAATGTATATTGTATTCTATATAAACTAATATGCTCATTCTTTGAATTTTTTACTTATTTTAATTTTAATCTCATTTGCATTTTCCTGTTTTTTTACCATGATGGGATCAATATAGACCGTTTTTGAACATGCTATGCTTTCAAGTTTGTTCTAGCTTTGACATGTAATTGGAGTTACATTGATATTTGGGGGAATTTTTTGACAGAGTTATGAAGATGAACCAGTAACCGGGTATCATCAAATTCACTCAAAGAATCCATCAGGAACCTGGGATGAGTATGCATTAGATGGAGGCAATGGCAATGAATCAAATTTATCTGATTATAAGAAAGAAATTTTATCTTCAAAGAAAGGATGGCCTTCTGGTTTGGCCAGTTTCGAGTCCCATTTCTGCCCGGCTGATGACCAAAAATCAGTTACTGGTTCCTGCACAAACCACATCAGTGTGCTACAAACATCACCGGGAACTGAAGTTTACAAGTCAAGCAGAAGAAACAGCTTGGGGGACTTCAAATCGGTATCCTCTTGCAATAGATGCAAGCCAGCAGTTATAACAAGTGAATCCGAAAATGTCGTTAGAAGCATCAGGAGTTCTAACATTGTTGTGCCGTTGACAGACTCTCATTCAACAGTTCACTCGCAGCCTAAGAGTCGTGGGGGAGTGCTGTCATGGTTGTTTCCGCGGTTAAAGAAGAAGCACAAGAGTGAAAACTCCCCTAACCGGACAGAATCTGAGGAAGTTTCACAGGTTTTTAAGGACTTGGGGATATTGTCAATAGAAACATTGAAGAGGGAACTTATGGAAGCAAATGAGAGTAGAGATGCAGCATTAATGGAAGTTTCGGAGATGAGATCTTCATTTGGAGAGCTAAGGCAAAAGCTGGAGTACTTGGAGGCTTATTGTGAAGAGCTGAAGAAAGCCTTGAGACAAGCAGCAACTCATGCAAAGGACTCCCATCAAGTTAGTGAAAAGCTTGGGAATTTTCCGCGAAGAGGGAAGTCTATTGATGGAAATGGAGAGAGTGTGATGCCAGTTAGTGAAGAAGTAATGGTGGAAGGTTTCTTGCAGATTGTTTCGGAAGCAAGATTGTCAGTGAAGCAATTTTGCAAGACACTTGTTGCACAGATTGAAGAGACCGACCACACTCTAATGGATAATTTGAATGTGCTGCTTCAACCATATAAATTGTCACTAAGTTCAAAATACTCCAAGGCTGTTTTGTACCACTTGGAAGGTATGATAAACCAATCACTCTACCAAGACTTTGAGAATCGTGTGTTTCAAAAAAATGGCTCACCGAAGATTTTAGATCCCCAGCAAGATCGCCAGGCACAATTTGCCTCATTTGTTTCACTAAGAAATCTAAGCTGGAATGAAGTGTTGAGGAAGGGGACTAAATTTTACAGTGAAGAATTTAGCAAGTTCTGCGACCAAAAAATGAGTTGCATTATCACAACATTGAATTGGACTAGGCCATGGCCTGAGCAATTGCTGCAGGCTTTCTTTGTTGCTGCCAAATGCATTTGGTTACTTCATTTGCTTGCTTTTTCATTCAATCCACCATTGGGAATCTTAAGGGTTGAAGAGAATAGAAGCTTTGATGCACATTACATGGAAGACATGTTGATGGATAGGCAAAAATCACACGGTTTGAGCCGGGTTAAAATCATGGTGATGCCTGGGTTCTATGTTCAAGATAGGGTTCTAAGATGTAAGGTTCTTTGCAGGTATAAATCAGCAGCCTAAATGAAGAGCCAAGAAAGTTTGTAACTATATGTGAAATTGATGTTTCAATAAATTGTCAGATGGGTTTTTTATTTTCTATTTTTTTTAATTTTTTCTATTGCTTGCATAAATTGACTTGCAGTTGTTAGGGGATTAGGTGGAATTTTGAAGTGATAGAATTGGAATCCTATATAGGATTTTTCTTTGGTTAAATGATTGAAGTTTACAATTTCTAATAGAAATTTCTAACGTCATAAAATTATGAAGCAATGCATTGATTTTGATGTGAGCTAACCCACCTAATCGAGAATAACAAAGAAAATAATTCTTCTTCCTCACCTTAATTTAGTAGCCGTCGTATGTTGACCGTAGGTCTATCCACAATTCAGGACCGAAGAAAAAAAAAACATAATGAAAAAGTTGATTTGATTTGGGCTGCGAGACCTTTTTTTGGCCCAACTCAAACTCCATAAAATTCGTGACCCAACTCATAGCTTGTTAGCAATTTGAACTTCAAATTCGAGATCGATGTAATCAACAGGAATTTTTTATATCTAATTTCGTAGCAAAGGAATGTAAAACAACATTGCATAACTTCGAGTTGACAACCAAAAGCTCCACGTTGGGTATCTTTTTGAGTCAACGTTAAATTAGAGTCCCCCAATAAATAATGTACTTAAACATGACAATAGCATCACAGTAAGTATAATTTTCGTCTGTATATAGACGAAGACAATTTATTATTTTAATAGCAAAATACTAATTTATTTGTTTAATTTAAAGGAAGTGGCAGCCCAGTCACTTTGTTGCTTATTTTGAACAAACAAAATGGGATTAATTGACAGCAAACTCCAAAGTTCATTAATATATCACAGCTTGCATAACTTCTTTATGTTCAGTTGTTCACGTATGGAGAAACCTATAAGTAATAGCATAAAGTTTAGTTAATACATGTTGAACTATAACTATAAAATAAAAAATTAAAATAATTTCAAACTTCAAAGATTGATATCATTTCATATATGTATTATCCTTCTAGACAAAAAAATTAATATAAAAATAACTAAAAACTTCAATGGTGGTGATCAAATTCAACTGAAACTTATAAATATCATAAATTTAAGGGTTGCTTGTTTTTTGAACTTAATGACTTAATTGACTTAATTAATCAGTTAAGTCATTAAATCTGTTTGTTTTTTTTAACTTAATGAAAAATTTCAGCCATTAAGTTATTAATATATATTTTTTAATCTTTTTACTTAGTTTAAAAAATCGGAATGGTATCATTAAAAAATATTCTTCAAAATATCCTTATATAATTAATTTTCATCATTACCTAAAATAAAATTTAATAATTAGTATTATTACCCATCTCTATATAACTTGTAATAATATATAGTGGTAAACTATTATTATTTTTATCTTTTTATTTTCTTCAAATTAAAATTATTTATCTTCATAATTTTTATGAATATTTTTCATATAAAAACATCATAAACTATAATAAAATTGATTAACATATATAATATAGAATATTAAATAGTTGTATTCAATTGAATATGATTTATGTTATGATAATATATTATCTTATTTATATTATTTGGGATGTTTATTATTTGTTTATCATTTATAATTTACAAGGGCATAAATATTAAGATATTAGTTATTAGATTTTCTAAGTTAAAAAATAAATAATTTAATATTTATTTTTAGCGATTCAGACAAATCAACAAATATATAATTTAGATTCAAACATTTAACTCTATTTAGAATTCAAACTAATTCAAGTATATTCAGATTTTAAAGAAAAAACAAACACCACCTTAATCATTGGTGACGGTAGTGCCATTGGGGGTGGACAAACCTAATCGAACCTAATGGACTCGATCCAACTCAATTTAATTTTGATGGGTTGAGTGGATTATTATAGGTTAATTAGGTCAATTTTTTCAAACTCAATTAATAATTGGGCTAAGTTGGGTTAAATATGATGAATCCGTCTAACCAAATCCAACCTTTGTAAAAAAAAAATTAATAATGATGATGACGACGATGACGATGACGATGATGACGACGACGACGATGATGATGATGATGATGATAATAATAATAATAATAATACATTGATCTGTAATTGTAAAATCCTAAAGACCTAAACGGCTAATTTAATTTTTAACTCTTTTTATTTTCATATCGAAGAGACTATTTCATTCTTGATCAGTTGCTCTAGACTCTAATTTGAAAAACTAAAATTGCTCTCTCATATAAGTGAATTTATTATCTTATAAATTTAATTTTGAAAGTAAATTAGTTTCAATTTCTCTTTATTTTTTAATAAACACTTAACAACATATTGTTACGTATCACTTTCATTTTTGTTATTGAACATGATGCTAGCTAATTATCTAAAAGATCTGAATTTGGAATTCAAAAAAGAGATGTGAGAAACTAGAAATAAAGTCTAAAAGCTCATCATTGAAATTTTTTTAATTTTAAGATAGTTGATTTTTTTTGCTTTTTTTATTGAACACTGAACAATAAATGGAATTTCATGTTATAATAGATTTATATTTGATTTTAATAAGTTTCATTTTAAGTTTTATATTTTTTTCTTTATTTAGGTTTTAATTTTGATTTGACCTTTAATCCAACCAATCCATCCATACCCAACTCGATAATTTAAGGGTTGGGTTGGATTGGATTGGATTGGGTTAAATATGTTTATTTAATTAGGTTGAATTAATTTTACCTCAATCCATTTAATAGTGGATTAGGTTAGATTTTGACAAAGCCTATCTAACTCAACCCATGCCCAACCCTAAGTGCCAATGATAAATCAAGAGATGCAGATTTCAATTATGTCAACAATAAATAGTTGGCATTTATTTTTCTTTCATAATAATTTATCAATAAAATCATGTTATAAATTATTTTTGTTGAATATATGGGTTTGGGTCATCTGAGTTTGTCAGAGAGCAATGCTTTTCAGTTTTCACACCCTTTTTTAATGTTTTTATGAAAACCCATTTTCACAAATAATTATAATCATAATTTTATTGTTAGGGGAATCCATTTTTATGATCATAGTTCTATTGTTAGAAGAAATTATATTAAAGGACAAATAATGAATCTAACTCTCTTTGAATGATTGAATCCTAATATATGATATAAATATTTTTTTTTCTAAAATCATTATACTTTTGAATCAATGAAGAAACAAATTATTTGATAATAAGTATTTTAGTTTGAAATAGTATGTTTACAAATTTAAATAGTAAAATTTAATTCAAATTTTATTGTAAACTTTTTGTTCCTTTTTTATAATTTTTATCAAAGAAAGAGCTATAAGTACGACGGGAGGGTTTCATAGAAGTTTTATAAGAGAGTTAAAGCCCCACTTATGTCAAATTCGTCTTAATCCAACCTGACATTACAATGGGCTGGATTTCTCCCATTAATACCAACCCAAATGACATCTTTGGCGCTGGGTTTGATTTAAGTTGGGGGTGTAGGTTTTCAATTCATACTTTTTTGATGTCGAAAGCACTATACTGTAAGGGTAAGAGTGATGACATTTCACCTCCTTACTTTCTTTCACCGGTCCTCAATTTTTATTTTATTTTTATATATTATCAATTATTTTTATTAAAAAATAGAAATATAATTAAAAAAACTCCTGCCACCTTCCACTATCATAGTCACTCACCATCGCGAGCCACCAACCGCTAACTCGTCGTCGCTAGTTGACATTATCAACAAATTCCCCAGCTGCCGACCAAAACACCTAATTATTTCATCGCTGCATGTAGATGTAAAGCCAATAAGAATACGCCTAGAAGTTAAACCTTGTGATTCTCACGATGATTTAAAGTTGTTGAAGCTTGCTGTTGTCTATCCCGTAAGCAGAAGCTATGTTGTTTCCAAGATAACTACATTGATTTCTGCTTAACTAACTAATTAGTTAATTGTAGTATAAAAAAAAAAAAATCATATTGTCTTGTATATTGAACTTTGATATTCTAAAATTTCAGTACTAATTTGCATCTTCATATCTATTTTTTGTGTATGTAGATTTAGAAAATTACAGCATGATGAATTTGATTCTAAGTAAATGAGGGGAATCTGATCGGTGGCTATTGTGGAGTTTGTTAGGACTTTTTCACTTTTGTTTTAATTATATTTTTATTTTTTAATAAGGGTAATTCAAAAAATGAATGACATTAATTAAAAAAAATAAGATTTGGAGAAAGAAGTTGAAGGAGTTAAATATTGCCGCTAAGAAATTCACATTCTTGATAAATATAAGTCACCAAAATGTTCAGCGCCTAATTTTTTGGCGAAGGGCGCATGTGTATATATATATATATAAACATTGTTCACTAATACACATGCTAATATGGGAAAATACAGAGGTGACTACACCATTAATATGTTAAAGTTTTCTTATATTTCCATTGTGTACAAAAATAGCAAAGCAAATCTTAAAAAGAGTCTCAGCGCTGATGTTTGCCCCGGGTTAAACCCCGAAACGGCAAACGCTTTGTGTCGTTTTGTCTTTTTTTTTTTCTTGTCATGAAACGACGTCATTTGGGATTTAGAAACATAGAATCATTGACAGAAACCCAAACCCATCCAGCTGCTTCTTCTCTAAATTTCCAAACCTCTTTGTTCTCCTAATTTCGAAGCAAAAACCTATTCGTTCTCCTCCTTTCACCAAACAACCGCATCCCAACTGCATAACCACAAGCCAAGTGAAGGGCCCAGTTGTTCCTTTGTTCTCCTCGTTCCCTTGTCCTTTATTGACCGAGGTGAAGCCATTCGCAATCCA
The DNA here is from genome assembly GCA_030449905.1 of Luvunga scandens. NCBI lineage: Eukaryota > Viridiplantae > Streptophyta > Magnoliopsida > Sapindales > Rutaceae > Luvunga > Luvunga scandens. The sequence continues at coordinate 1,857,965 of JASUUG010001021.1, read as the reverse complement.
CCATAATCCGCAGCTGAAATTGCCATTTGCCATCCACAACTCACAACAACCATCGCCGCCACCACCGACAGCCATCACTCTAGAGTCATTCACAAAGCCGAACATTTTTTGTCGTTTCGAACCCAAACGTTTCACTCAAGATTCTTTGTTGTGTCACGGACAAGACCGAAAATTAAGCTTCTAGGGACAATGTCGATCTTTTGCATTTGGGTTTTTGCTGAAATGAAGAGAACGAAGAGAGGAAGAGATCATTTCATGCCAATAACAACAGCCGAAATCAAGCTGCAGCCCAGTTCTTTATTGTGCAATAACAACACATGGAACGACGTAAAAAATCAAGCTTTTAGGGACAATGTCGATATTTTGCAGCTGGCTTTTTGCTGAAATGAAGAGAACGAAGAGAGGAAGAGATCGTTTCATGCCAATAACAATAGCCAAAATCAAGATGCAGCCCAATTCTTTTTTGCCCAATAACAACACATGAAACGACGTCGTTTCATGACAAAAAAAATAAAAAAAAATTAAACGAAACGACGCAAAGCATCTGCCGTCTCGGGGTTTGACCCAAGGCAAACATCATTTTCCAAAGAGTCTAAGCGCAACCATAAAATCAATGTGTCAGGAGCATTGCTTCATTTTTATTCACTTTTAATAGCGTGTGAGAATATTTTCATGATTTATTGAAAGACACACAGCACGCGACAAAAAAATAAAATTAAAAAAATAAAAAACAACAACAACGATTACTCATGATTTTTCCTCCCAACCGTGTCTCGTCAGATATAGAAATGCCAAAAGAAAGCAAGAAGCACTCAACATGCACCTAGCAAACGTCATTCTTTGATCTTCTCTATTTCATCTCCCTCATTATCAATGCTGCATTCCAGAATCCATCCATGGCTTTCACAGAAGACCCCTTCAAATTTTCTTCATTTCTAAAAGCATTGTCAATAATCTCCTTAACTTCTAAAGCATTCATTCTCATTACTCTTCCTTTCTCAGTCTCATTCATTACCAGTTCAAATTTTACCACTATATGCTCTTTCAAAACGGCGCAATTCATCCCTCTTGCAACCTCCACACAAACCCCAATCTCTTGTCCAAGCAACTTAGAATTATAAAACTGCTCGGCTGCCAATGGCCACACAATTATGGGCACCCCATGACTAAAAGCTTCAGGCACAGAGTTCCATCCGCAGTGACTCAAAAATGCAGATATAGACCTTTGAGATAAAATCTCCACCTGAGGCGCGCCCATTTGTGTAACACTAGCCCTAGTTCTGAACCTTTGATTCTTTCTTCAAATCCTTGAGGCAGCCACTCGTTGGCTTTAAACTCAGAATTTATGTCAAAGCCAATCGGAGGCCTAACAACCAAATGAAATTCTTGCCATTAGCCTCTAAAGCCATAGCCAATTGCATCATTTGCGAAGCAGCTATTGTGGTTTGTGAACCAAATGACACATAAAGAACTGATCTGCATGGCTTTGTATCGAGCCACTGTTTACACAACTCTGTGGAGATTCCATATTCTTTGCCGGCTCCAGCTTTGCTTCCTGTAGACCCAAGAACAGGCCCTATTGGCGAGACTGGTCGGCCAAATTTTCTCTTGAAATACATTAGTCCAATCTTGTCAAGTTCCTCTATTATGTTAACCAAAATTCCATCAGCACTAGTCCATTCAGGAAGAACTTTCTGTAGAACCGTTGAAATAGAATCACTTCCGTCAGCAGCTCTTAGATAATATGCCAGCTGGTTTACATGAATTGTTGAAGCTTCAGGAAAATCTGGTAACAAAAATTCATCGGAATCTGCGTTCCTATGAGGGAAGTTTACCCACAAAGTGTAGTAACATGCGAAGCCAAAGAACATTGTGCTATAAGTATTGCATGACAAATACCATACTCTTATGCTATCTCTTTGCACCAACCAATGAGCATATCTGTGATAATACAAAGCGGTTTGTGGCCATTTTGTTCATCAATAAGATCAATGATGAGTTTCTTGAAATGGGGTTTAAAGGATAAAGTAGCTTCAAGCAGTTTTCCAAACATGAAATGGAAGAGAATCCGCATTTTCAGTACAAGGAGGCAGATCATGATCAATGCTATTGAAGGGAATTTCAAGGAAGTGAATGAAGGAGCTTGGAGGGAGAGATGCATTGAGTTTCTTGATGTTTAAGTGGGTGTTAACAAAAGTTATGGTGTAGTTCTTTGTGCTTTCTGAGTGAAGGGGTGTAGTTCTTTGCGCTTTCTAAGTGAAGGGCTAATGCTAGGGATAGGATTATATGGCCTTGTGCCGTGAATGGGAACATTATCACGTCCTCTTTCCTTTGTGCCATTGGAGAAGGAGGGGAGTGGGATGATATATAATTCAGACACACTATCAGTGTTCAAAAATTAAAAATCAGTATTGTTCATAGTTGTTTATGAAGGCTTAACCCTTTTGTCGCTATCAGAATTCAGAGCCAGTTGTATAGAATTAAAAAAATTGAGGACCATTGATTTAAAGGCTATAATAACATCTAACAGTTCAGATGTTCAATTTCGGTGTGTATATTTATAGTTTTGTATTTGAGGTTTCTCAAGTTTTGTTGGGGGCTGATGCTCATTTAAACTCTCCGGATTCCAGTTCAGGTGTGCATTAATTGGACAACCAAAGCTTTCACGTTTTTTAAAACTAATTTTACATATCTTTTGGAATATAAATAAATGATGTAGAGTTGGTGAGTCCAGTTTTATATGGTCTCAATCTATACTTATGGTGCGTTTACTAAATTGGAATCGGAATGAGTTAGAATCGAAATGGGCAGGAATGAGAATGGGCTGGAATGAGAATGAACTGGAATGAGAATAAGGAATGGGAATCAGAATAAGTTGTTTACTTGAACTATAGGAATCGAAATCGGAATGAGCTGAATTGCCATTAATGTGTTTACTTTATCTTGGAATCGGAATCAGAATGAATTTGATTGTAATAAATTACCAAAAAGTACTTAATGAATTATTTTCCTAATCATTATTTTATATTTTTATTATAGTGATTATTTATTCAAAAAATTTTATTATTATTAATTATTGTCAATAATATATTGATATATTAATTAATTGTAAAATTAATTATAATAATTATATTATTAATTATTGTGATTATTTAGTCAAAATAATGTTTTTATTAATAGTTATTGTTAATAATGTATTAATATAATAATTAATAGTAATTTTTATATTAATTATTTATTATTAATAATAAATGAATTAATTATAATAATAGTAATATATTAATTATTGTGATTATTTAATCAAAAAATATAATTATTAATATATTATTGTTAATAATATATTTATATATTAATTAATAGTAATAATTATATGAATTAATTGATGATAATATACGAATTATATTATAATAATTATATTAATAATTATTATAATAGTAAATTAATTAATTATAATAATAACATATTAATTATTGTGATTAGTTAGTCAAAAACTATAATTATTAATAGTTATCATTAATAATGTTTTAATATAATAACTAGTGGTAATAATTATATTAATTAATTAACAATTGTATTAATAATTATTATAATAGTATATTAATTAATTAATTATAATAATAAAAATATATTAATTATTGTGATTATTTATTCAAAAACTAAAATTATTAACATATTATTGTTAATAATGTATTAATATAATAATTAATGGTAATTTTTATATTAATATATTATTAATAATAAATGAATTAATTATAATAATAGTAATATATTAATTATTGTGATTATTTAATCAACAACTATAAATATTAATATATTATTGTTAATAATATATTTATATATTAATTAATAGTAATAATTATATCAATTAATTGATGATGATATATGAATGAATTATAATAATTATATCAATAATTATTATAACAATTAATTAATTAATTATAATAATAATAAAATATAAATTATTGTGATTATTTATTAAAAAACTATAATTATTAATAGTTATTGTTAATAATATATTAATTAGTTATAATAATTATATTAATTAATTAACTATAATAATATTATATTAATTATAATAATAATATATTAATTATTGTGATTATTTATTCAAAGATTATAATTATTGATAATAATGTATCAATATATTAATTAATTATAATATATTAATTAATTATATTAATATATTAATTAATTACAAATGAAGACAAAGTAGGTATTTTCAATTTTAGGGAGGAGTAAAATGGAAATTCCAGGGAATGAGAGATTGATTCCCACCTCCCCCCATGGGAATCAATCTGCCATTCCTCATTCCCAAATAGTGGTGGGTCCCACGATTCCGATTCCGATTCCTGCTCCATTTTTGCGAAGTAAACGCCGTCAATCATTTCGATTCCGGATTCCGAATTCTAATTTCAGATTCCGGATTCCGAATTCTAATTTCGGATTCTGGATTTCGATTCCCCAATCTGGAAAGTAAACACATCATTAATGCTTATCACCAATGTTAGCTTTGAAGGGGTATTCACTGCAGACAGAGAATATATGTGCTTTCAATATGAAAATAGCTTAAATTTTGTTTTCATAGATAAACACGATTTATTTTTGTAATGGAAAATTACTATGATTTTGATTAATTTAAAATATTATATTATAATTTAATTTGCATACAAAATCTACAAGAAGCGATTAACATTACAGTTTATCTTTTCACACAATCTAGTAAATTAGATGAATACAATACACCTTAAAACGAATTTTAATAAATCAGAGAATATATATCATTGCCAAAACAAGCGTTTTTACACTTTAGGGTATTTTTGCTTTCTCCTATTACCGTCGCCATTCGCAATATCTCTTTTCTCTAATCACCATCAACATTTGGTTATAAAATCACAATCTCCGTCTACAGCTAAGAATAACATTGATTTAATTTTCTCCAACATTTCAACATTATTGATTAAATGGTATACAGTTAAATCGTATTTTAAGTGAACACAAAACGCAATATAATGCATTAGTAAAAAAATAAGTAAGAGATGGTAAGAAGATTTGAATACATATATGTGGAAAATTATGTTCCTCTGAATTTTTTTTTCCTCCATATATTGCATATTAGAGACATTAAAGTGTGACTTTTTGGGAATAAAAAATCATAACCTTTGTTCTTCACAAACTTGAAATTTACGGCATGTGATTGAACCAAAATTTCATATAAAAGGTTGTGTTTATTCTTTGAACTAACTTTTAACATTCTTTAATCAAAATGCATTTCAATTAAAAAAAGACAAGTACAGTTAGTTCAACTTTTTTTCTTTTAGATTTAATAATTTCTTTTAAGATAATATGATCTTAGAAAAAATTAAGATGCCAATAACTAAAAAATTTGATGGCGGCGATTCGATTTAGACGAAACTTATAAATGTTGTTATAGCCACGATTATTGACGATGATGGTGCCATTGATAAATCAAGGGATGCAGATTTCGGCCATTTATTTTTTTTTAACCTTAATTTTTTGATAAATCATTTTGTGAAAACATCAACGCAATCCGTACCTAAAGTTAAAATGGATTGAGATTCTCTTATCAAACTAGCCCAAATGATGTGGTTTAAGTTGGGATTAATTTGGATTGTGGGCTTTGGTTTTCGGACCCAATCCTACTTTTACTTATTGAAAACATTAATAACAATGAATTATGCAATTATGCTCTATAAATTCTTGATCCCACTCCGAACGAACAAGCTTTGACCTCAAATTCCTTGTATAGGTCATAGATGTAATCACAAAAAACAGAGGTGGCTCTTTCAGTTATGGGATTAATTTTTATATAATTAAATTTTACGTGATTGATTGAAAGTCAATACAAAGATAACGTTAACTGCTCGTTAAAAGATTACATTATTTTTCATCGACTGAAATGGCAACAGAGACTTCCTTCCACGCAAATCAGATCTCATCCTTTGATGCTTCCTTTTACATCTCTCTCATTATCAATGCAGTATTCAAGAATTGATCCATGGCTTTCACAGAAGACCCCTTAAAATTTTCTTCATTTCTCACAGCATTCTTAATAATCACCTTCACCTTGTTAGCTTTGTTTCTCATGTCCATTCCCTTCTCAGTCTCATCCATCACCAACTCAATTTTTGCACTCGAGTCCTCTTTCAAAACCTCACAATTCATCCCTCTAGCAACCTCCACACAAACCCCCATCTCTTCTTCCAACAGCTTAGAATTATAAAACTGCTCTGCGGCCAATGGCCACCCATTTTATGGGCACTCCATGACTCAAAGCTTCAAGCACAGAGTTCCATCCGCAGTGACTCAAAAATGCAGATATAGACCTATGTGATAAAATCTCCACCTGAGGCGCCCATTTGTGTACCACTAGCCCTTGTCCTGAAGCTTTGACTCTTTCTTCAAATCCTCGAGGCAGCCACTCATTGGCCTTAAACCCGGAATTTATGTCAAAGCCAATCGGAGGCCTAACAACCCAAATGAAATTCTTGCCACTAGCCTCTAAAGCCGTTGCCAATTGCATCATTTGTGATGCAGCTATCGTGTTTTGTGAACCAAATGATATAAACAGAACTGAACTGTACGGCTTTGTATCAAGCCATAGTTTACAAGACTCTGCGGAGATTTCGTACTCTTTTCCGGCCCCAGCTCTGCTTTCCGTAGACAAAAGAACAGGTCCTATTGGCCAAACAGGCCGTCCAAATTTTCTCTTGAAATACATCAGTCCAACCTTGTTAAGTTCCTCAACTGTGTTAACCAAAATTCCATCAGCATCGTTCCATAGAACAAGCAGCTTCTTAGATAACACTGAAAAAGAATCACTTCCATTGGTAGCACGTAAGGAAGGCGACATCAGAGTTACATGAAGTGTTGAAGCTTCTGGAAAATCCGGCAACAGAAATTCACCGGAATCAGTTTTCCGATGAGGCAAGTTTACCCACAGAGTAGAAACAAGCGAAGCCAAAGCCACCACCTCCTATGAATATAGCATGAAAAGTACCATACTCTTGTGCTGTCTCTTAGCACCAACCGAGGAACATATCAGTGATGATACAAAGCGGTTTTATGCCATTTCGTTCATTGACAAGTTCAGAGATTAGTTTCTTGAAGTGAGGTTCGAGCAATGCTGATGCTTTAATGAATCAATTTTGGAAAGAGATGACATGGAATAGAGTCTGTGTTTTCAGTACAAGGAGGGAGGTCATGCTCTATGCTATTGAAAGGAATTTCAAGGAGGTGAATAGAGGAGTTTTGAGGGAGAGATGATTTGAGTTGCTTAAGGTTTAAAGGGGTGTTAACAAGAGTTATGGTGTATTCGTTTTTTCTTTCCAAGTGAAGGGCCAATGCTAGGCAAGGGATTATATGGCCTTGTGCCATGAATGGGAACATCACTATGTTTTCTTTTCTTTGTGCCATAGCTATTGATGAGAGGTCGAGAAATTGTTGGTTAAGAAGGGGAGTGGGGTCATTTTGGTAATTTTGGTTCTTTTCAAAGACCGAATGGTTTAATTTGACTTTTGACTTTCTGAATTTAAAAAATTAAAAATTAAATTTAAAAAACCGAGCTTTTTGATAGTTTTGCTATGCGGTTGACACATGGCTGATTTTGATGTCACGAGAAGATTGGTTGTATAAAACTATTATCGCTCCACGTATTTGAAAAAGATGATTGTTATTATTTTTCAGGTAATTTTTTCATGTCACATTAATTTTTATATACTTAAGTGGTATTTGTTTTTTTCTATGAAATTTAAATAGATTTGAATTAATATAAATTTAAAACAGAGTTGAATGTCGGAATCTGAGTTATATATTTATTTTTTTTGTCTTAATCACTAAAAATAAATATTAAATTATTTGTTTGTTAACCTAAAAGATCTAAAAATAAATATTTTTATATTTATACCCTTACAAATTATAAATTTTAAACAAATAAATAAACATCTTAAAGAGTTTATAAGATAATATATTATCATAACATGAATCATATTCAATTGAATAAATTTTTTTAATATTATATATTACATATGTTAATTAGTTTTATTATAGTTTATGATGTTTTTATATAAAAAATATTCATAAAAATTATGAAGATAAATAATGCTAATTTAAAAAAATAAAAAGATAAAATGATAATAATCTACTACTATTATATCTTATCACAAGTTATATAAAGAAAGGTAATAGTGCTATTTATTAAATTTTCTTAATGTAAAGATAAAAATTAATTAATTAGATATAGATAGTTTAGAGAATATCTTTTAATAAGATCATTCATACTTTTTATATTAGGTTAAATACTAAAAAAGTTAGCTCAATAACTTAATAGCTTAATTGATAAAATTTTTTATTAAATTAAAAAAAAAATTAATGACTCAACTTATTAAAATTAAATCAATTAAGTCATTAAGTCAAAAAAAAAAAATATATCCCTTACCATATAATTCGTTCAACATTAAACAAAACCCAAATCCTAAATCATAATTCAAGAATTTTAGTAGGCTGCTTGCTACTGTTTCCAAATTGTTGTTATCTGTTTTTTAGAGTAAAACGATGAAAATTTTGTTTGGCGGCACCGTTTGGATCATTTTGATTTTTGACATCAAATCATTCTCACTTTTTTTATTCCTTCATAAAAGTAGAAAACAGTAAAGCTCGTCCCATATGTTTTTGCGTCTGGAATGGGCTCCAAGCTGCACAGAAAGTCATCAACACTGTCGCTTGTATGTTGTCACTTTCTGGTTAAATGACCAACCAAATCAAATATTTATTAATCAATTTAATTACATTATTTTTTAAATTATATTAATCAACATATTTCTCATTTTAATGGCATGGCAAAGTTTCCAGGTATTTTTTTCCAACATATTTCCAGTTGGAAAAAAAATAATCTAATTAAATTCTCTGGATTTTCTATTTCATTTCTTATTCATATTTAATAATTAGTTATATCTATTTGTCTTTGGTTTTCGTTGAAATAACATGAGTTACTTTAACAAGAAATGAAGTAAGAAATTTATTCTGTGGAGGATAATTTTAAAAAATAATAATAATAAATATAAAAACTATATCTTTCATCATAATGTATGTATGTCTGTATGCGGGCGGGCGTGCGTGTATATATATATTCTGTTAAAATCATTTACAATTGTTGGTGGCGTATTTTCATGAATTGATAACGTTGCCCAATAGTTTTATTATTAATACTATTTAAAGTTTTTTTTTTTTTTGCCAACATATTGGAATTAAGGTTATTATGCTTTTAATTTCAAGTTATTGTGTTGTCCATATAATTTTAAGAGAGCACATTAATAAAGGGTAAGACTTAAGCATAAAATGGAAAGCTAAATACTTTTTTTCCATTAAGTGGCACCTTGCTACTTCCGTCCTTGATTTTAATAGTTTTGGTATGTAATAAAACAGTTTTTATCAGTGAAAAATGGTCAAGAGATCTCAATGCACATATTTAGAAAAGTATCTCATAATCTTTTTGGTTCACAAACTTGAAATTTACAGCATGTGATTGAACCATAATTTCGTATGAAATGTTATGCCTATTTTTTCTATTAACTTTTAACATACTTTAGTCAAAATGCATTTCCATTAAAAAAAAAAACAAGTACAGTTAGTTAAATTTTTTCTTTGTAGATTCAATAATTTATTTTAACATATTATGATCTTAGAAAAAAATTATGATACAAATAACAAAAAAATTTAATGGTGGCAATCCGAGTTAGCCGAAACTTATAAATTTCGTTATACCCACTATCAGAAGCTTGATCATTGACGATGATGTTGGCTTTGATAAATCAGGAGATGCAGATTTCTACCTTTTATTTTTCTTTAACAATAATTTATCAATAAATCATTTTAGAAAATTATTTTGTGAAAATCATCAACCCAATCCCCAGCGCAATTTAAAATGGGTTGAGTTTCTCTTATCAACCCAGACCAAATGATGTGGTTTGAGCTGGGCTTAATTTGGATTGTGGGTGATGGTTTTCCGGCCGAACCTCACTGTTTATTTATTGACAACATTAAATACTAGTGAATTGTGCTCTATAAAGTCTTGATCCCACCCAGAAATATCAAGGGTTGAAATCAAACTCTTGATAGATGTAGTCAGAAGAAACAAAGGTGGCTCTCTCAGTTACGGGATTAATTTATATAAAATTAAATTTCAAATGATTGAATGAAAGTTAATACAAAGATAACATTACTTCAAGAATTTTACCAAAACTGTCTCGTTAAAAGGTTACATTATTTTTCATCGACTGACATGGCAACAGAGACTTCCTTCCGCGCAAAATCAAACCTCATCCTTTGGTGCTCCCTTTTTCCATCTCTCTCATTATCAATGCAGCATTCAAGAATTGATCCATGGCTTTCACAGAAGACCCCTTAAAATTTTCTTCATTTCTCACAGCATTCTTAATAATCACCTTCACCCCGTTAGCTTTGTTTCTCATGTCCATTCCTTTCTCAGTCTCATTCATCACCGACTCAATTTTTGCACTCAAGTCCTCTTTCAAAACCTCATAACTCATCCCTCTTGCTATCTCCACACAAACCCCCATCTCTTCTTCCAACAGCTTAGAATTATAAAACTGCTCTGCTGCCAATGGCCACCCAATTATGGGCACCCCATGACTCAAAGCTTCAAGCACAGAGTTCCACCCGCAGTGACTCAAAAATGCAGATGTAGACTCATGAGATAAAATCTCCACCTGAGGCGCCCATTTGTGTACCACTAGCCCTTGTCCTGAAGCTTTGACTCTTTCTTCAAATCCTCGAGGCAGCCACTCATTGGCCTTAAACCCAGAATTTATGTCAAAGCCAATCGGAGGCCTAACTACCCAAATGAAATTCTTGCCACTAGCCTCTAAAGCCATTGCCAATTGCATCATTTGTGATGCAGCTATTGTGTTTTGTGAACCAAATGATACATACAGAACTGACCTGCATGGCTTTGTATTAAGCCAATTTTTACACAACTCTGTGGAGATTCCGAACTCTCTGCCGGCACCAGCTCTGAAAGATTTTGTATTGCTATGTGTTTGGTTGATAAGAAAGTTAAAAGAATAATGAGAGAAAGTGAAGAAAACAGATCGAATAAACTCTGGAAATCATTTTATTCATCTTAACCAACTTCATAACAGAATCTTTCTATTTATATGTAACATAAATGACAGCTGGAGATTATATACATGCAACACATGTTTAATGACTTTGTTAACAGCTGAGCTGAGTCAGCTAACTAACTAATCCACGTCAGCTTGTGAACTTCTCGAACTTCTCTGCATAATTCTGATCATGCTCTGTAACATCCCCTCTCAAGCTAAACTGTCCTGGATAGATTCTAATCATGCTCTGTAACATCCCCTCTCAAGCTAAACTGTCCTGGATAGACATTTAGCTTGCTTCGAAGATAATGAAACTGATCAAATGTGAGAGGCTTTGTGAGAACATCTGCAGTTTGATCTTCACTTGGAACAAACTGCACCACAATTTTCTTGGCTGCAACTTTCTCCCTGATAAAGTGAATATCCAGTTCAACATGCTTAGTCTTAGCATGATAAACGGGATTATAAGCCAGTGCTATTGCACCTTGATTATCACACCACATTATGGGTGCTGCAGCAAGACTAATATGTAATTCACTGAGTAAGCTTTGAATCCAAATAACTTCAGATGTGGCTTGAGCTAAGGCTCTATATTCAGCTTCAGTACTAGATCTTGAAACTACTGACTGTTTCTTAGAACACCAGGAAACTAAATTCGAACCAAGATAAACTGCATATGCTGCAACTGATTTTCTGTCATCTTTGTCACTTGCCCAATCAGAATCACTAAAACAATTGATTTGCAAAGTTCCATAATGGTAAAAATGCAAACCAAAATGAATGGATCCCTTCAAATACCTCAAAAGTCTCTTGCATGCTTCCCAATGTGCTGCTGTTGGTGATGATAGAAATTGGCTGAGCTTATTGACAGAGAATGCTATCTCAGGATGAGTTAAAGTTACATACTGCAATGCCCCAACAATGCTTCTATACTGAGATGCATTGGAAATAGTTGGTCCTGATCCTTTTGTAAGAGAATGTCCTGTAGACATAGGAGTAGGAACTGGACTACAATCGGCCATATTATGCTTAGCCAAGAGATCAGCTATATATTTAGCTTGAGAAAGATAAAAACCAGTTGCTGTCTTTGAGACTTCAATCCCAAGAAAATAGTTCAGCTCCCCCAAGTCTTTCAAAGCAAAGGCAGTTTGCATATTTAGAATGACTTGTTGTATTAATTTGGAATTAGATCCAGTAATGATTATATCATCAACATACACCAAGACAAGCAGAATATGACCATTTTCCCTCCTATAGAAGAGTGAGCTATCAGACTTTGAATTGAGAAAACCCCATTGATTTACCATAGCAGATTTTAACCTGTCAAACCATGCTCTTGGGGCCTGCTTTAACCCATAAATTGCCTTGTTGAGTTTGCAAACATGATTAGGCTTAGTAGGATCAGTAAACCCATCAGGCTGTGCCATGTAAACATCTTCAACCAGAATGCCATTTAAAAAGGCATTATTAACATCAACTTGCCTAAGAATCCACTTGTTCATAGCAGCTAAACTCAAAACTATCCGAACTGTAGAAGCTTTTACAACTGGGCTGAAAGTTTCTGTATAATCTATTCCATGTGTCTGATGAAAACCCTTTGCCACTAATCTTGCTTTATATCTAGAAATGGTACCATCTGAGTTGTGTTTAATTCTGAAAACCCACTTGTTTCCCACTACTCTAACTGGTGCTGTTGGTAATACTAAATCCCAGGTATGATTGCTTTGAAGAGCTTGATACTCCTCTTGCATTGCTTTAAACCATGTTGGATCAGTGATTGCTTGGGAAACAGATGTAGGTGCTGAAGGTATAGCTAGAAGAGCAGCAAGATAGGACTTTGGTTTAAAAATACCAGCCTTGGATCTGGTAATCATGGGATGTCCTACTGATGGTGCAGCAGGTATTACATGAGGTGGTGAAGAAGTTTCAGGCAAGGGTTGAGTATCAGACACTTGTTGTGTATGAGAATGAATGTCAGAGAATGATGAAGGTGATGGATAAGGAGAATTTACCTCTCTATGAGCTGGTGATGAAGAGTCTGAGGAATCACTTGCTGAAGAAGGTTGAAGAGGAGATTGTAGTATTGGAATGTGAGTAACAGAGGAGTTTGAAGTTGTATTAGTTGAGGAGCAAGTTTGATTAATAGAGGAAAAGTCTAAACCCGACACAAAAGGAAAAGAGTGTTCATCAAAAATGACATGATTTGAGATATACACTCTACCAGAAGAATGAAGACATTGATATCCTTTATGGTGAGAGCTGTAGCCAATGAAGACACATCTAGCTGATCTAAATTCCAGTTTGTGTCTGTTATATGGTCTGAGATAAGGATAACAAGCACAACCAAAGATTCTGAGAAAAGCATAATCAGGTTGTTGATGAAAAAGCTTTTGATAAGGAGAGACATTATTCAAAGTTGTTGTAGGTAACCTATTTATAAGAAACACAGCTGTGTGGAAAGCATTCCACCAAAATTTGAGTGGCAGATTTGCTTGAGCTAACAAAGTGAGACCAATGTCAACAATGTGCCTGTGTTTTCTCTCTATTCTACCATTTTGATGATGAATATGAGGACAAGGATGCCTGAATTGAATTCCACATTGAGTAAGATAGGAAGAAAAACTTAAACTCTCCTCCCAACTGTTTGAATAGCTTTGATATGTTTGTGCAAGTGTTTCTCAATAAACTTCCTAAAAGTTATGAACACCTGGAGTGCATCAGATTTTGCAGTCAAGGGAAAAATCCATGTGAATCTACTAAAGTCATCTAGGATTGACAAATAGTAAGAATAACCTTGAGTAGACATAACATGAGATGGACCCCAAAGATCAGCATATAAGAGCTGAAGTGGCTCTGTGGTTTTGGTGGGAACAGATTCAAAGTGTAACAAATGATTTTTCCCAAATTGACAGGCCTTGCAGAAACTCAAGTTTTTGGTTTTATTTGAAGTAATGAACTTACAACTTTGTACTACAGTTTTGAGAGTATGAAAGGCAGGATGGCCTAGCCTTTTATGAAGGAGATTGATATCAACTGTATGTACATTAGCTACCAAGGCTGATTTACATGAATGATTATTTATGATATCGAAATCATTACAAGTCAATGAAGGAACATAAGCAAACATAGACTCAAATTTATTGGAAGGAGATTGATAGAACAAAGTTGAACTATCTTCAGTGAATTTAGATGGAGTTTGGACTTGATACAATCCTCCTTGTTCAATTCCTCTCAGCAAAATGATCCCTGAGCTCCTGGCCTTGACAAAACAAGTATTTTTAAAGAATTCAATGGTCACATCATTATCAGCTAAGAGTTTAGAAACACTAAGCAAATTCTTGGTTATTTGGGGAACATGAAGAACATGATGTAGTAACAAGGGCTCATGTGTGGTTGTGACAAGCAATACTGATCCAATATGTTTAATTTGCAGAGAAGAACCATTTCCAACAAGTAATCTTTCATTTCCAGTATAAGTTTTGGATTCAAGAAGTTTACCTGATTCATTCGTAATATGATTAGTAGCACCACTGTCAATGTACCAGGTAGGATCTTCAACCATTTCAGGAGCTGGAGCTAGATGAGCTGAAGATGTGCCACCAGTGTATTCTCCATTAAAACTAAACCCAGGCACATGAGAACTAGCACCAAAAGAGCTACCAGGATTAGAAGCATAGAATGCAGCTGGATCAGAATACATCATATAGCCTTGATATCCAGAACCTCTTGGCAAGCTAGAGTTGCCAGAATAGCCAAAACCATGTCCAAAGTAAGAATTGAAACCTCTGCCATAATTTCCATTAAAATTTCTACCACCAGCATTTCCAAAACCTCTTCCAAAATTTCTCTGACCAGGCCTAAAATTACCATTAAATGTTCCTCTTCCCTGATTCTTTGAAGGTACAAAAGCAGAATTGTACCTATTTCTACATTTACTTGCTCCATGACCAGGTACAAAACAAATTTGACAGACGATAGTGGAATTATTATCACCAGACTGTCCCATACCACTGCTGTTTGCAAAGCTTCCAAAACCAGTGTTGTAAGATCCTCCATAAGAACTATTATTGTATTTTGAATTACCACCAGTGTTTTTTCCAGAATTAAATTGCTTCTGAGCTACATTTGCTGACAAATTATGTGTGATTTCACTAGCAATTTTTCCTTTCTTTTGCTCAACTCTATTTTCATGACTCAGCAGCAAGGAATACAATTCATCAAGATTAATCTTATCACCTCTTGCTAGAACACTAGTAACTAAAGATTCATAGTCAGAGGAATCCAATCCAGTTAGAACATATTGAACAAAATCATTCAATTCAACAGGTTTTCCAGCTAAGGCTAAGCTATCAGATAATCTCTTCATTTTAGCAAAGTAATCAATCATAGACATTGAACCTTTTTTAAGTGTTTGAATCTGCATTTTAAGAGGCATTATTCTAGCCTGAGATTGTGAGATGAACATACTTGTGAGTATATCCAAAAGTTCTTTTGCAGTTGAGCAATGAATTACCGTAGCAAGCAAGTTTTGCTGAATGGATGACATCATCCAACTCAAAATCAATTGATCTGTCTTTATCCAGGCTGTAAACTCAGGATTAATTTCTAGATTCTCTGATCCAGCCGAACCAGTAATTCCAGTGCTAGCTGATGAAAGAAATTGCTCTGGACAAGCTCTATCACCATTTACAAAACTTTCTAAGCCGTTTCCTTTGATTGAGGTTAAGATCTGAGTTCTCCAAACAATGAAATTATTCTGATCTAGCTTAACAGGAGTAATAAAACTGTATGATCCAGAAATCTGATTAGAATTCGTCATTGTTTGCTCTGATACCATGAAAGATTTTGTATTGCTATGTGTTTGGTTGATAAGAAAGTTAAAAGAATAATGAGAGAAAGTGAAGAAAACAGATCGAATAAACTCTGGAAATCATTTTATTCATCTTAACCAACTTCATAACAGAATCTTTCTATTTATATGTAACATAAATGACAGCTGGAGATTATATACATGCAACACATGTTTAATGACTTTGTTAACAGCTGAGCTGAGTCAGCTAACTAACTAATCCACGTCAGCTTGTGAACTTCTCGAACTTCTCTGCATAATTCTGATCATGCTCTGTAACAAGCTCTGCTTCCTGTGGACAAAAGAACAGGCCCTATTGGCCAAACCGGTCGGCCAAATTTTCTCTTGAAATAAATCAGTCCAATCTTGTCAAGTTCCTCAACTGTGTTAACCAAAATTCCATCAGCATCCTTCCACAGAAGAAGCAACTTCTTATAAAACACTGAAAAAGAATCACTTCCGTCGGTAGCACGTAAGTAAGGAGATATCTGTGTTACATGAAGTGTTGAAGCTTCTGGAAAATCCGGCAACAGAAATTCATCAGAATCCGTGCTGCGGTGAGGTAGGTTTAGCAACATAGAGTACAAACAAGCAAAGCCAAAGCCACCGCCTCCTATGAATAGAGCATGAAAAATACCATACTCTTGTGCTGTCTCTTTACACCAACCTAAGAACGTATCAGTGATGATACAAAGTGGTTTTTGGCCATCTCTTTGATCGATAAGTTCAGAGATTAGTTTCTTGAATTGGGGTTTGAGCGATGATGAAGCTTGAAGGAGTTTTGGAAAGAGATGATATGGAATAGAGTCTGTGTTTTCAGTGCAAGGAGGGAGGTCATGGTCTATGCTATTGAAAGGAATTTCAAGAAGGTGAATGGAGGAATTTTGAGGGATAGATGATTTGAGTTTCTTGAGGTTTAAAGGGGTGTTAACAAGAGTTATGGTGTATTTGTTTGTTTCTTCCAAGCGATGGGCTAATGCTAGGAAAGGGATAATATGGCCTTGTGCCATGAATGGGAACATCACTATATTCTCTTTGCTTTGTGCCATTGCTGTTGATGAGGATCATCTGGAGAAGAAAAAGCAGAGGAATAAGTGGTAAAGAAGGTGAGTAGGGTCATTTTGGTAATTTTCGTTTTCTTTTCAAAGACCGAACGATTCAATTTAACTTTCGACATTCATAGTTTAAAAAGGTATCGTTATTAAAACTCACAAAATACTCATTAAATCTACTTTTAAAAATAATTTTTAATGATTAAAGTATTCCTAAATTAAATTACAATTATAGATATTAAAATATAATAAAAAAAAATTTTGCTGTCTAAACCCATCTTTACATGCAACGAACTTTTGTTAAATCCTAATTGACTTTTTTTTTGAGAACTTATACTACAAAAATATTTGGCTGAGAATGAAAAATCTCCTCTAGTGTTGTCCAAGTGCTTAACACCATCTACTCTTTTTGTTTTTGTGGAGTAGTTGGCTGAGAATGAAAGACGTTGCTCTTTTCTTTGTTTGTTTTGTGGTCCCTTTCTTTGACATAAATCATTTGGCTTAGTTGAGGTGATATTTTGATTTTGAGGTGAATAGGTCCTCTTTTTTACTTGACCATGGCATTGCCAACATGAGTTTATATTCAGTGGTTGATGAGCTACTAGAATTTTCTAGATTTTAAATAACTACATAAGAAATTCAATGAAACATTCATTAAGGATTCGTAAATGAATTTTTAGTGAATAAATACACTATTATTATATAAATTGAGTTTAGTAATGGTATATTGGATATTTTGGTGGGTTTATTGAGTAAAATTTTAATTTTAAAATATAAGGACAGGTTTATTTAGTAAATAATTTAATGAGTAATTTAGTGGGTTCAAATAACCATATCCAATTTAAAAATAAAAAATCGAATTTAAAAGTAATTTTGTTGTACTTTTGACACATGGCTTATTTTGATTGGAAGAATCATTTTATTGCCATACTTCCACACGCAAATAGCTAGAGGTAGCATTCTTGATTTATCATATAATTCATTCAACATCAAACAAAACCCCCCATCCTAAATCATAATTCGAGAACCTCAATAGGCTGTTTGGTACTGTTTCCAAATTGGTCTTTTTTGTTTTTCAAAAGTAAAACAATGGAAAACTTGTTTGGCGGCACCGTTTCCAACAATGTTTGGATTCTTTTGACAGCAAATGATTCTCATTTTACGTCTTCCTTTTATGAAAGTAGAAAACGAAAAATTTTGTTCCACATATTTTGTTTATGAAAAGTCATCGAAACTGTCGCGTACATATTGTTTCTTTATGGTTGAAGTTGTCTCTTTATGGTTGAAGGACCTGCCAACTTAAATATTTATTGATTAATTTAACTAAATTATTTTTGAAATTATATTAATAAATATATTTCTTATTTTAATAGCAACTTTTTAAAGTTTTTTTCCCAACATCTTTCATTATTATATAACTTCTTTTCCACACCCTTTCATTTTCATTATTACCATTTTTCCAAACAAATAACCAAACTTATTTTTATTTTTACAATTCTAAGTACTATTATAAAAACAAACTAGCATACACATTTTCAAATTCATAAAAAACTAATAATTTCTCTATTACAAAATAAATACAAAAACATCACTTGAAAAACAATACCGAATCGGTGTAATTAAGCGATAGTTGACAGCTATTGACACAATTTCTAATTAGTATTATTTTCAATACCCATATGCATTAATTATATTGTCTTGACTAAAACTTGATTCTTAAATTTTTCTAAAGGAAGGTTGAGAGGTCTATGAAGTATTATTGAGCAATTTAATCATTTTCATGCAATTTGCTCTATAGTACGTTATGAAAAGACCAGACCTTTTGTTTTTATCTTAGTTTGTTGAAAAATGTGACGTAGAGTGTTGTGTGTCACGAATAAGGTACCTTCTAGAGGCATAATTTGGGTTACATGTGTCCGTTTTCAGCATAAAATATATCGTTTCGAAGCTTGCGATAGGACAAACAAACCAGAACCATTTAAGTGGTTTTGCCCATGCTTGAGCCATAACTTCTGCTTCTTTCTTGGTTGTTTTGTATTTTTAAGATGCTTTTTTCTTACTTTTCCTCATTCTTCTAAGCTTGTTATCTTTTTTTCTAGACTTATATTGGAGTGTCATTTGTTTTCCTTTTCTTATTTTGATTAGGAGAATTTAATTATCATATTATATTTTCAATTTTATATTTTGGTAAATTCACGATATTTATGGAATATAATTGTATTTATGTATCCACAATCTTATGGGGTCAAGTTGATTGACTATTCTGTAGCTTCCACTTGGATTCAACTGATAAACATTATGAACATTTGTTGCCAAAGATGCTAGGAGTGTTGAGCAAGTAAGTTGTTGTCAGCCAATTACGTCATATTGCTAACCTAATCTTTCTTCACTATAAATAGGTAGCCAAGGACTAAGTACACTTTCTTTCATTTAGCACGGTTTAAAAGTAACAAACCTACCAAATGAAAACACTATTGTTTATAGTTATTGCCCTCATATGGAATGAAAATTATCATTCAAAGTCTGTTCGTAATTCGTTGAATTTAATCGCCCTTAATAGAGTTATTTGGAATTTCATTGTTCACATCATTTTAGTATTTAGTTCAGTATTCAGTTCCAATAGAACTAATAATTAAATATTTATAAATATTTATAAATATTTTATCTTTGCTTTGACCATTAATAGCCACTAATAAATCTTCATCACTAAGAACCAACCAGGTGTATATAACCTGCTACTAGTATCGGTCAATATACATTGTCTAAGGCACATACTTCATATGCTTCATCTTTTACTTTCAGTGGGTGGTGCCTAATACAATGGATGACGACTTGTGCAAGAAGACTTCATTAAAAATTAGTAATCTTTTTAAATTCTTCCCTTCAATTTTTCTACATGATCTCCCTAGTCATTATATTATTTTATTAACTATTGTAGTGGAGAAAAAAATTGAACCATGTGTGAATGTATATGTTCTATACTTTTCATATCTTTTATTTTGCTCTTGGCATGACTACATTATTAATCCATTTGCCCCTTGAATGCTAAAAGTCCTGTCATGGGTGTAAATTCTTTGGCCCTTGTGCTATTGGGAAACTTAAACAGGAATTGGTTCGGAATTCTTTGGTTGTTGAACTCAAATAGATAAAGATGTAGCGACATTCGATGATGAACGACACTACATTGGGTATTCCTAACCAGATGTGTCCAGTTGTGATGAAATTGTAGACTGCATACTAGTAAAGACATATAACAGTAAAAGAGTCGATGTAGAACAATTTAGATTGTCAATGCTAACTAATGTAAGGTGTGGTGTGTAGTGAGCATGGTACTTTTCAGAGGCCATAACTAGGGTTACAGATGGTTGTTTTTAGTGTATAATATATCGTCTTAAGGCTTACGATGAGATAAATGAAACCCAACCTTAAGTTATTCTACCCTGTGGTTAAGCTAGAAATTTCGCTTCTTACCTAGTTATTTTCTAGTTTTAAGATTTTTTCCTATTTTTCCTGATTCTTCTAGGATTTCTATCTTTTTCTCCAGAACTCGAATTTAAGTGCCGTTTTTTTTTTTATTTTGATTAGAAGAATTTAATTATCATATTATATTTTAGATTTACCTATTTTGATAAATTCGCAATATTTATGAACTATACCAGTATTTATGTATCCACAATCTTGTAGGTCAAGTTAATTGACTCTTTTGTAGCTTCCACTTGGTTTCAACTGATAAACGTTGTGCACATTTGTTGCCAAAGATGCTAGGAGCGTTGAGCAAGTAAGATGATGTCGGCTAATTACATCATATTGCTGACTTAATCTTTCCTCACCATAAATGGGTGGCCAAGGACTAAGTACAATTTCTTTCATTCAGCAGGGTTTAAAAGCAACGAACTTACCAAATGAAAATAGTGTTGGTTGTAGTTATTGCCCTCATATGGAATGAAAATTATCATTCAAAGTTAGTCCGTAATTTGTTGAATTTAATGACTTTTAAAGGAGTAATTTGGAATTTCACTATTCACATTAGTTCGATCTTCAATTCCTATCGAATAAATATTTAAATATTTATAAATATTTTATCTTTGCCTTGACCATTAATAAACTAATAAATCTTCATCACCAAGAACCAACCACATGTATATAACCTACCACTAGTCTCGGTCAATATACATTGTCTAAAGCACATACTTCATCTGCTTTATATTTTACTTTCAGTGGGTGGTGTCTAATACAATGGACGACACAACCTATGCAAGACGAGTTCATTGAAATTGGTAAAATTTTTAAACTTTTACCTTTCAATTTTCCTACATGATCTCTCCAATCATTATAATGCTTTATTAACTGTCGTAGTGGAGAAAAAAAAAGAATAGCGCAAGAATGTATGTGTTCTATACTTTTTGTAACTTTTTTTCTACTCTTGGCATGACTACATTATTAATCCATTTGCCCCTTATATCTTGAAAGTCCTACCATGGGTGTAAATTCTTTGGCAGTTGTGCTGTTAGGAAACTTAAACAAGAAATAGTCGGAAATTATTTTGGCCCTTGAATTGAAATGGAAAAGATGTACATGACATTTGATGATGAATAACACTACATTGGATTCTTTAATTGAATGTGTAGAGTTGTGATTAAATTGTAGACCATGTACTGTTAAAGACATATAAGCGTAGAAGAGTCGATGTAAATGTAAAGTAATTTAAATTATCAATGCTAACTGATGTAGGGTGTGGTGTGTCACGAAGGTACCTTTTGAAGGCCATAACTTAGGTTATAAATGATCGTTTTTGGAGTATAATATATCGTTTCGAAGATTACCAAGACACCTAAGTTGTTCTACCCCGTGGTCAAGCTATAAATTCCACATCTTCTTGATCATTTTCTAGTTTAAGATTTTTTCTTATTGTTCCTGATTCTTTAAAGAGTTTTATCTTTTTCTATAGAACTTGGATTTAAGTGCCACTTGTTTTTCATTTCTTATTTTGATTAAGAGAATTTAATTATCATATTATCTTTTAAATTTTAAATTTTGGTAAATTCACAATATTTATGGATTATAACTATATTTATGTATCCACAATCCTACGGGGTCAAGTTGATTGACTCTTCTGTAGCTTCCACTTGGTTTCAACTGATAAACATCGTGTACATTTGTTGTGAAAGACGCTAGGAGTGTTGAACAAGCAAGAGGATGTCAACAAATTATGTCATATTACTAACCTGATCTTTCCTCACTATAAATGGGTAGCCAAGGACTAAGTACACTTTCTTTCATTCAGCAGGGTTTAAAAACAATAGACATACCAAATGAAAATAGTGTTGGTTGTAGTTATTGCCATCATATGGAATGAAAATTATCATTCAATGTCGGTCTATAATTCGTTGAATTTAATAGCCCTTAGGAGAGTTATTTTGAATTTTACTGTTCATATTAGTTCGGTCTTCAATTTCAATCGAACTCATAATTAAATATTTGTAAATATTTTATCTTTGCCTTAACCATTAAAAGTCACCAACAAATCTTCATTATTGAGAACCAACCATGTGTATATAACTTGCAACTAGTCTCAGTCTATATACACTATCTAAAGCACATACTTCATATAGTTCATCTTTTACTTTCAGTGGGTGGTACTTAATACAAATAACGACGACCTGTTGATAACTTTATGAAATGAGAGTTATTATGACATTTTTAGACTTAAATCAAGATTACTTAGAGAGTAAATAATGTGTTTTAATTGCATTTTAGTTAGGGGTGGGCACTATTTAGTTTGGTTCGGTTTGGTTCAGGCCTAGAACCGAACTAAATTGAAACCAAATGGATTATGAATTTATGAACCAAATACGAACCAAATTGTAGAACCGAACCAAACCGAATTAATTTAGTTCGGTTTGGTAATTTGGTTTGGTTTGGTTTAGTTTGGTTTCAACCTATATATAATATATTCATTATTAATAAAAATGATATAATATTAATAGACTATTACTACAACAATAATCCTTAGTCTATAAATCCACAAATAAAAAACAACATAAAAAAATCTAACAATAATAAATTAACATAATAAAATCCAACAATAATTTAGAAATCCACAAACAATAAATAAGATAGCAAAATCTAATAATTATAAATTAATATCATAAATCCAACAATAATTTAAAAATCCACTACATATTACAAAAGAAATTTTAAAATTGCATAGCCAATGAGCACTTTTCCTATCACCACTTTTTTTTAATTTTAATTTTAATTTCTTCATTGAACCGTTTGGTTTGATAAATTAAAAACCAAATGGTTCAGAAATTTTGAACCATTTGGTTTTATACTATGAACCAAACCGAACCATATTATTATAATACAGTTCGATTCAGTTCGATTCGGCCTTAACCGAACCAAATGCCCATCCCTAATTTTAGTTATATTTTGCATGAGCATTCATTGTAGTTTAACTTTTAATAAATTAAGTTGTTTAAGAATATTTCATGCTTAGATTATGTGCATAATTATAGGTGACCGAAAAATCAGGTTTTAGGGAAGGAATATTACTGCAACAGACTTATAGAAACAATGAAAGAACTTGGCTACAAAAGAATTAAAACAAATATGAAATAGTGTATATGGTGTAGTCATTGCTGTAGCAATCCTAGAACATTGATAGAGAAAATTTGGCATGAGATGATTAAAAGATTGTGATCTAAAGTTTTAAAAAATGGAGGATATGTGCCACACACTTTCGATTGCCCTAATTTTGAGTTATAAAAGGAGCACGCATGAGAAGAAATAGAGAGTGCCATCACTCAAGGGAAAAAATCATAAAGAGAAACAAAACAAAAATAGAAAATAAGAAAGATTTGAAGGCTGTAACAGAGGATTCACAGTGATCAAGAAGGAGATTTCACAAGATTAAGCGGTTTTCATCTCTTTTTATTATTTTCTTATTTTCTATCTGTTCATAGGAATGTATCTGATAGCTGAAACTATTTTACTTACTGTTTTATCACAAATCATGAACTGAATTTGATTGTGGTTGAGTGATAAGTGATCTTAATGGATGTTTGACTGACATATGTGTTACTCTGTGTTTGTTATAGTATTTTATCTTAATTGTACTTATTTCAATTTCATATTTCGGCTGATCACCCATTTAGTGAATACTAGTTAAGAAAGAGTCTCACAAGGGTCTTATTTAGTAAAACTGATTAAGACAATTTGAATAGAGTCATGCTTGATATAAAATTAATGAAGAACTAGACATACAAATTCACCTTGTAGGGTAAGTGAAACCTAGAATGGGTAATGCTATATTTAATGTTGGCATAATAATTAGTCACTGTTAGGTTACATTAAGTATAAGATATCCAACAGACGATAGCTGAGGATGCGTAAGAGATTTTGCCCAGTGCTGTGGTAGATAGTGTAACAACAGTAATGTAATTGAAAAAGAATAGTCAATACCATTAAGTAAGCTTATTCACTCAACTATTCTATTCTTATTGATTTCATCCTAGTGTTTGACGTGAAAATTTTCTTTATTGTAATTTTTTATTATTGCACTTTTAGTTTAATTAGTTTATTAGTTTCATAGATTGCTCTAATTAAAGTAGAACAAAATTACACTATTAAGATTGCTATAGCAAGTCTGATAACACCAATCCCTGTGAAGATGATCTGAATACTTGTCAGTATATTACTTGTTGTGTACACTTGCATATTGACATTCATAACAGTAAAAATATCCAACATCTGCCAATTAAATTATATTGTTGGCCTAATCTTTCTTCACTATAACTAGGTTACTTGGGACAAAGTACACTTTCTTTCATTTAGAAAGGTTTAAACGCAACGGACCTACCAAATGAAAATAATGTTGGTCGTAGTTGTTGCCCTTATATGAAATCTAAATTAGCATTCAAAATTAGTCCGTAATTCGTTTAATTTAACAATCCTTAAGAGAGTTATTTGGAATTTTACTGTTCACATCAGTTTAGTATTCAATTCTAATCAAACTGATATTTAAATATTTATAAATATTTTATCTTTGCTTTGAGCATTAACAATCACTAATAAATTTTCAACACTGGGAACTAACCATGTGTATATAACCATTAGTCTCAGTAAATATACATCGTCGAACCTTGTGACGAGATGAACAAAATCCAGAACTGCTTAAGTTGTTCCGCCCTATGGTCAAGTAAGAAATTCCGCTTCTTTCCTAGTCGTTTTTTAGTTTTAAAGATTTTTTTTTCTATTTTTCTTGATTTTTATATTTTTCTTTCTAGAACTCAAATTTAAATGCCGTTTGTTTTTCTTTTCTTATTTTGATTACGATAATTTAATTATCGTATTATATTTTGGATTTGACTATCTTTGTAAATTCGTGATTTTTAGACTTGTTATAAAAGGGCCTCAAAGCCTTAGTTTATTCGTTCAAATTTTCGATAAGATTTATCATTTTTCAGAAACTTAGTTTTTTATATCAAGAAAAGTCAATAAAATTTTGGTTTCATTAGTTGATATCAGAGCAAGTTCACTTGTCATCATGGTACGACCACACGAACAAAGGAACAATTGTCCCAAAAGTGATGATCAAGGGATGTAGGCACGATATGGGAGATAGGGTTGGTAAAATTCGGATTTGAATCTGGATCCGCATTTACATCTCTCCATCCGGATCTGCATTTGGATTTTGATGCAAGTAATATCTGCAACGGATGCAGGCAAATATTCTGGATATTCGGATTCATAAAAATTAAAATTCAATAATTTAATATATAATTTAAAATTTTAATAATTTACCTAATAATATCTAATAAAATTCAATCATAATTTAATAATTAATAATTCAACATGAGTAACATACAACAACATTATAAATCCACATTAAAATTTAATTTTTAATTTAAGTTAAAATTCAATTATTTACCTAATAATATCAAATAAAATTCAATCATAATTTAGCAATTAATAATTCAACGTGAATAACATATAACAACATCATAAATCCATAAATCCATAAATAAAATTTAATTTTTATTTTTTAATTTAATTTTAATATATATTTTTAATTTAATTTTTAATTTAAGTTAAAATTCAATAATTTATCTAATAATATCAAATAAAATTGAATCATAATTCAACACAAACAACATACAACATCATTGAAAACAAATAGAAAACATGGACTAGTAGTAGTTAGGTGCAACAACCAACACTGCAACAGTTAAGGCAGCATCCGCCTAAACGGCGGCGGCAACTGAAATTGTATAATAATCTTTATGCAAAGCCTATGCTGAATAAGTGTTTGAAGTGTGGAAAATTTTGATATAAATCGAGTGATTGTCTTTTTAATAATTTAAATTCGATAGAGGCTGAAGTTGGTAGAGCATAAGTGAATGACATTGAGGATAGGGATCACGAGTCATCCTTGGAGTTGGAAGCAAATGAGAAAGAGTTGTTGAACTATATTGTATAGAAAATTTCAATGGCATCGAAATTTAAAGAGAATAACCAGCTCAATAAGATTTTTAGAACACATGGCACCATCAATAATAAGGTGTGCAACTTGACAATTGACAATGGTAGCAGTGAGAATATAGTTTCGAAGGCATTGGTTAATGTGATCGAACTTTTAACAGAGAAATATTCCACACCTTACAGAATATGGTGAATTAAGAAAGGAATAGAAATGCGAGTGATAGAGATGTATAGTGTTCCTTTCTTCATTGGAAAGATTTATAAGAGTGATATGGTGTAATGTATAGATATGGATGTGTGCTTTTTGTTGTTAGGTAGACCTTGACAGTTTGATATGGTTGCATTACGTAGAGGAATGGATAATGTGCGTGAGTTTTGGTGGAATAGTAAAAAGGTTCGTTAACATCACACAATCAGAGATGCCAAATAAGCCACTACCTTTGTTAAATATCCAGCATTATATAGACCTAGTCTTTTGAATGAGTCTTTATAAGCATGCGATTTTATAAGGACATGTTGATAAATTGTTGTAAAAGGCCATTCATGATAGCATGAGTCTATGTGTTGTACCAGCCTTATTAGTGTCAAAAAAAGATGAGAGTTGGCATATGTGTATGGACAACAAGCAGACTAATTAGGTTACAGTGAAATATTGGTTTTTTATTCCGACATTTCAGAATTTACTAGATCAACTTGATAGTGTTGGGGTTTTATCATAGATAGACTTGCGAAATAAGTCTTATCAGATTCAGATTAGGCCTGAAGATGAGTGGAAGATTGCGTTCAAGATAAAAGAAGGGCTGTATGAATGGCTTGTGATGCTATTTAGATTGTTAAATACGTTGAGTAGTTTTATACATTTAATGAAACAGGTTCTTAAGCTTTTTTTTTTGTAAATTTATTTTGATATATTTTGATGATATGTTGGTGTATTCTGTTGATGTAATAATGCATTTGGAATATATGAGAATGGTTATAGAGATGTTGTAGAGGAATAAGCTTTACGTCAATCTGAAAAAGTGTAACTTTTTGCAATTGAGTTGAAGATTCAAGCCATTAAAGAGTGGTTTATGCTAAGAGAGTAGAAGAAGTTAGGAGTTTTCATGGGTTGACAACGTTTTACAAAAAGTTTATTTGTGGTTTCAATACTATAGCCGCATATATTATGGAGTGCTTGACCAAAGGGAAGTTCAAATGAGGAGAAGAAGAAGAGGCGAGCTTTGCTTTACTCGAGGAGAAGTTGTCTATCGCTCCTATGTTAGTATTGCCAAACTTTATCAAGTTATTTCAGGTTGAGTGTGATGCTTCTGGCAAGGTAATTAGGGTTGTTCTTTCCTAAGAAAGGAGGGAAAATTAAATATATAAGTGAGAAATTGAATGTGGCGTGGAAAAAGTGGTATACTTACAACCAAGAGTTTTATGCCATCCTTAAGGCATTGAAGAGGTAGGAGCATTACATGAGTTAGAAAGCGTTCATGCTCTACAGCAGCCATCAATCATTGAAGTACTTTAATAACCAGCAAAACCTAAGCAAGATGCATGCGAGATGGGTGGGTTATATGTAAAAGTTCATTTTTATTCTAGAGCACAAGTCTGGGCAGCATAATTAAATAGCATACGCACTAAGTAGGCGAGCAACTTTACTAGTAACTCTAATTAATGAAGTTACTAGTTTTTAGTGCTTAAAGGAGTTGTATACTAAGGATGATGACTTTGCGTATATTTGAGATCACTACATCAATCATTAGAATGCGGAGGATTTCCTCATTCAGGATGGATATTTATTCAAGGCCAACCTGTTACGTGTGTCTTAAAGTTCTTTTTAGGAAGCAGATTATGCGTGAGTTGCATGAAATAGGATTAGGTAGTTATCTTGAACGAGATAAGACGAAGGCACTTATGAATAAGCGTTATTATTAGCCACAGTTAACTAGAGATGTGTAGAAAATTGTTCAGAGGTGTCGGGTTTGCCAAGAAGGCAAGGGGCATGGGCAGAATGTGGGTTTACACTTGTCATTACCTGTTCTGAAAAATACTTAATTGGACTTGTCCATGGATTTTCTGTTAAGGTTGCCGCGCGTGAAGATAGGCAAAGACTTTATATTGGTTGTGGTTGATAGGTTTTCAAAAATGACGCATTTTATTGTTTGTAAGAAGAGTAAAGATGCTGCTTTAGTTCTGCATTTGTTCTTTCAAGAGGTAGTGTGTTCGCATGGCATTCCAAAGACCATTACTTTTGATAGAGATGCAAAGTTCCTCAGTTAGTTTTGGCGTTATCTTTGGGATAAGTTTGGTACTCAATTACAGTTTGGTAATGCTTTCATCTAAAGACAAGTAGGTAGATAGAAATAGTCAATCGAACTTTGGACAACATTTTGTGCTGTGTTGATGGTGACAAGCAACGGAATTGGGAAGTTGCATTGCCTTGGTTGAATTTACTTATAATAGTATAGTGAATCGTTATACTGTAAATATTGCATTAAAATCACATTTTGTTGTGTGTTGCGAGTAGAACACCTTTCAGAGGTCATAACTTAGGCTACAAGTATCCGTTTTCGGCATATAATGTACAATTTTGAAGCTTGCGACGAGGCAAACAAAACCCAAAACTCCTTAAGCTGTTATGCCCTAAGAGTGGCAATGGTACCTGCAAACCCACCCAAACTCACTCGCTAAAACCCGTCCATTGCAAGTAATTTTATGGGTTGCAGGCAAGTTTGATATTATAAATTGGAACTCGTACTAGATTGCAGGAAAATTTGACATTAACCAATATCCAGTGGATACTTGCATAGGTATTTGTCAAACCTGCATCTTTTTTAAAATTATTTTTTAATTTAATTTTAATTAAAAAATATTTAAATCTAAAAATGTAGTTATACACATATTGTAATTTTGATTGAATTTTCTTTAATTTTATGCGTGGATTATTTCATTATTATAATTTTGTTCTTCGAATTAGTATTTAAAAAGTATTATTCTTCATAAAATATTAATTTTAATCATTATTGTAGAAATTGTGTTGGATGAGTGCTAATATAGTGAATAAAATAAAAATCTTATCTTAGAGCTTGTTTTGAATGATGATATAAAATGATAATTGTTATTTTTAGATACTAGTTTGTGGCTTTTTTTTTATGGATTTGTATACTTTATACTTAAATTTGAGAATTTATGTTGGATTGATATTGAAATTTTAATTTTTTATTTACATTGGTTAAATTTAGAATTGAATATATTATGTAAAATTTTAGGTTATTATTATAAATTTACATATTGAACATTTACGATTTCATGTGTGGAAATATGTAAAAAATCTGTCGGATACTATTGCGGGTTTGGTAATTGTCAAAACCCACAACAGATGGATTTCTTTAAAAAGTTAAAACTCGTTGTAGATTGCGGGTAGATTTGGTAATTTAAATTTTGTGCAGATGTGGGTTTAGTAATGGTAAACCCGCTGTGGGTGGTGTCCATTGCCATCCTTATTCTGCCCCATAGTCAAGCTGAAAATTTCATTTCTCTCCTAGTTATTTTCTAGTCTTAAGATTTTTTTTCTTTTTTTTTTTAAAAATTTTTATCTTTTTTTTAGAACTCGAATTGAAGTGCCATTGTTTTCCTTTTCTTATTTTAATTAGGAGAATTTAATTATTATATTATATTTTAGATTTATCTATTTTAATAAATTAACGATATTTAGACTTGTTATAAAAAAATCTTAAAACTCTAATTTTATTAATTCAAATTTTAATAAAAATTATCATTATTCATAAACCTATTTTCTTCCATCAAACAAACTCAATAACTTTTCCGTTTTGTCAAATGTGAGTGAGTGGATTGGAAAATAGCGCGAGTGAGGTGTCCTGCAGTTGGCCCTTCAATGGAGTACGCAGCATCATCCCTGCTTGCTAGCTGACAAAAAAATAGAAATAGAAAGATAAAACAAACCGAGTTCAGCAAATCAATTTGTATACCATCATTATCGAGGACGTCAATAGGACACGTAGAGTTTATTGCTTGGCTGGCTGAATAAATAATTTGGAGAAAATGTCTGACGGCTCAGTTGATTTTATTGACTTCAAAGAGATTAAAAATGTAAATTCTCCTCACACTAACCTTGGATTGGTTGGGGTCGATGGTCAAATTTTTAACGCTACGCTTAGGAAAATTTTTTAGTGTTCCTATCTGCAGCAATATTATTATTATTATTATTATTTCTTAATTTGCTCTTTATTATATGTACTCGTTTCAACCAATTATAATATTACAATAGCTGAAGATTAATTCTTAGCGTAAGCTAAATTCTTCTAACTGTTATAAAAGCTGTGTTCTTGTATACATCACTGATCACACACCCCAGACATCTTCTTTACCTTATCCTTTACTCACCTCTCTTTTTTCCTATCAACAAAAATGGCACAAAGAAAAGAGAACATAGTGATGTTCCCGTTCATGGCACAAGGCCATATAATCCCATTCCTTGCATTAGCCCTTCACCTGGAGAATACAAACAGATACACTATAACTTTTGTTAACACCCCTTCAAACCTCAAGAAACTCAAATCGTCCCTCCCTCAAAACTCCTCCATTCACCTTCGTGAAATTCCCTTCAATGGCATAGATCATGACCTCCCTCCTTGTACTGAAAACACTGATTCTCTTCCTTTTCATCTCCTTCCAAATTTCTTTGAATCCACTTTATCATTTAAACCCCATTTCAGGAAACTCATCAATAGTCTTATTGAACAACAAAATGGCCGTAAACCGCTTTGCATCATTGCAGATATGTTCTTTGCATGGAGTGCAGAGATAGCACAAGAATGTGGTATTTTTAATGCTCTATTTGTAGGAGGTGGTAGTTTTGGCTTCGCTTGTTTCTACTCTTTGTGGCTACACCTACCCCATCGGAACACGGATTCCGATGAATTTCTCTTGCCGGATTTTCCGGAAGCTTCAAGAATTCACTTAACCCAGATGACAAATTTTTTAAGACTTGCTGATGGTAGTGATTCAATTTCAGTATTTTTTCAGAAAGTGCTTCCTCAGTGGATGAATGCCGATGGAATCTTGTTTAACACAATAGAGGAGCTTGATAAGATTGGTCTCATGTACTTCGGTAGAAAGCTTGGCCGACCGGTTTGGCCAGTAGGGCCCCTGCTTTTGTCAACCGGGAGCAGAGCTGGGGCAGGAAAAGAGAACGGAATCTCCGCCGAGTTGTGTAAAAATTGGCTTGATACGAAGCCAGGCAATTCAGTTATTTATGTGTCCTTTGGTTCACAAAACACAATAGCTGCATCACAAATGATGCAATTGGCAATGGCTTTAGAGGCTTGTGGCAAGAATTTCATTTGGGTTGTTAGGCCTCCGATTGGTTTTGACATAAATTCTGGGTTTAAGGCCAATGAGTGGCTGCCTCGAGGATTTGAAGAAAGAGTCAAAGCTTCAGGACAAGGGCTAGTGGTACACAAATGGGCGCCTCAGGTGGAGATTTTATCTCATAAGTCAATATCTGCATTTTTGAGTCACTGCGGATGGAACTCTGTTCTTGAAGCTTTGAGTCATGGGGTGCCCATAATTGGGTGGCCATTGGCAGCGGAGCAGTTTTATAATTGTAAGTTGCTTGAAGAAGTGATTGGGGTTTGTGTGGAGGTTGCTAGAGGGATGAATTGTGATGTTTCGAAAGAGAACTTAAGTGCAAAGTTTGAGTTGGTGATGAATGAGACTGAGAAAGGAATGGACTTGAGAAAGAAAGCTTCTGAGGTTAAGGTGATTATTAAGAATGCTTTTAGAAATGAAGATAATTTTAAGGGGTCTTCAGCGAAAGCCATGGATCAATTCTTGGATGCCGCATTGATGATGAAGAAGGCACAGGAGGAGGATTGATCAAATAATCATGAGGTTTGATGTACGATATGGGGACTGATTTAGGATATGTTTAAAGATTACATTGCGTTCTCTAATAATTATCAAGTTTAGACTAAATTGTTATATATAATAAGAATAATTTTACCAAGATGTATGGCCAATTGGAGTTCCAATTATGGACTCTTAATTTCTTTCTCTCTAGAAATTAGTTGGCGCGTAGTGTTAAAAAAAATTATGGGACTGCATAACAAACGATTTAACTGGTGTCAGTACATGTTAAGGAAAAAATATATGGCTGTAATAACACCCAACGATGCGCTAATACATGCGTATATTGAGGGGCAGATGCTCATTAAATTTTTTGGGCTTAGGTGTTTCTATGGCCCACTTAAAGTGTCCAAACACGAATCGGGTCCACCATTTGGTCATGGACACATCTCTTAGCACCATCACGAAGAAATGAAAACAATTTACTTTAGTATATTTTTTAAACAATGAATAAAGTTTAAATTAATTTTTAGTTACTTATTTTTTCTAAGATTTGGATTTAGATGGTTGGCTAAATAAAATCAATTAAAAATCACTCATTTACACTCTTGACTAACCTATCTTTTTGTCTAAATGGGCATGACGTATCTCTACCACTTCCATGTCACAAATTTCGTAGCCTCCACAAAAGCTACAATAAATTTACTCCGAAAAAATCAACACATAGTTTGCATATTTTATTCCTTAACCTAAAATCAGGATTACAACCATTATCAAACATTAGCTTAAAAATTGACTACACCTCATCATCAAATAACTTTATTGGGAGTCCCACGAGTTTGGCGAGTGACTTTTTGCATTTTTATTTGGTTAATCACTTAAATTCAATTTATGAGAAAGATTTAAAGGGTTAAAAATTTATATTGATTCTCCTTATATCTTTTTTTTTAAGGAAAAGAAAAATAAATAAATAAATGCTTATGGAATTCGTTATTAATGTAAAAATGTGAGTTTAATGTACTCTCTGAAAATATTACTCCCTTCTCTTTCATCGTTTGTTACATGTATACGAATGTTTTCATAACTGATTGAAATATATAACTAACAAGAAGTGAACAGAAACATAATAATGCACCTGAAGCCCCTAAGACTGTTCCGAAATAAAAAATCTCTACCAAAAAGGCAATCGCACCTTCTAACGTGAGACAGGCAAACATGAAGATATGAGTGAGCCCTTCAAGTCACAACTCAGCATTGGTTCTACCCACATGCGTACGTCTTATGTTGGCTGTAGTTTAAGAGGTCTTTTCAGCATGATATTAATTGACAAGGCAATTGCTTAAATTGATAATATCTCCAAAAACAAAAAGTATCATTGAGGTTGGTGATGGCAGAAGCTGCTGCAGCTATAGATTGGGGTGTGCAGGTGGCGTTAAAAGCTGGTGGAACTAATGTGATTTTGGAATCCGATTCGTAAGAAGTAGTAGACTTGCTAAACCAGAAGAAAAGAAGAAAAGCAGCATGACTGAAATTTTGTAGGTAATTTCTTAAATTTTAGAAATTAAGAAGAATTTCTAGAATTGTAAAGTTCGGTATACTCCTAGATTTTGTAATAGTATTGCTCATTCATTAGTTAAGATAACTTTACAAAAAAAGAAAACTGTTATTTGGTTGGATGAATTTCCAACAATATCATGTATTTACTGGCAATTTGATCCATAGAAAGGTTTACTTTCTTTTCAAAAAAAGAAAATCATTGAAGTAGGTGATAGCTTTTTAGAGTATCCCAAATTAAGCTACGAAAACAAAATTTTAAAAGCAAAGTATTATCTTCAAAATTTTGAAGTGTATATTTTTATTTTTTAAATTAAAGTGATAATTTTTCCAAGTTTTTAAAAAAATTATATCAAACATGCCCTAAAAGTTGGCATAGTGGGTCAAAATATTATTCTAATGTCAGTGATTGCATGTTGACCAGTAAACTTAACATTGAACCACTTCTTATTCCTCCACCATGACTTTAGCCTGAAAATCAGTATTAGTTTCTCCTCTTTCAACGTCCAGTCCTACAAAATTTGGAACTCAGTAATAATATACGTAGATCACCAATCTTTAATTATTTCACAAAAATGATATAAAATTTTCATTTATGTAATGTAGGTCCTAGTCCGGTAGTCCCTATTAAAATCATCAATTATATGCACTGAATTTTTTACTCTTTGGCAATCACAATACAAGAGTTGGTAACAAAGCAATGAAGGGTACTTCGTGTACGCCATATGTTCGGGGACATATTTTATACAAATAAGAAAACCCTTTCCTTATTCGTGAAAATGTGAATACTCAAGGACTCATGTGTTATTATGCCAGATATGGAAATTTCAACCTTATGATAACCTGAAAACCTCATACAAATTATTCATCTCAATTCCCCTTCTCAAATTCTCCTCAGCATCATCAACATTCAACAATGGCACAAAGCAAAGAAACTATTGTAATGTTTCCATTCATGGCACAAGGCCATATCATTCCCTTTCTAGCCTTGGCCCTTCACATAGAACAAAGACACAAAAATTACAACATAACTTTTGTCAGCACCCCTTTAAACATCAAGAAACTAAAATCATCTCTCCCTCTAAATTCCTCCATTAACTTGCATGAAATTCCTTTCAATAGCTCATGTTATGGCCTCCCTCCAAATTCTGAAAATTGTGATGTCCTTCCTTACAATCTTGTCATTCATCTCCTTAGAGCTTCAACTTCTTTGAAACCTGCTTTTAAAGAAGTGATCTCTAGTCTCATACGCAAGAATCAAGGCCGGCCTCCACTTTGCATCATTGCTGATATTTTCTTTGGATGGACTTGTAGTGTTGCCAAGGAGTTTAATGTGTTTCATGCAATTTTTAGTGGCTCCGGTAGCTATGGCTTGGCTTGTTACTATTCCTTTTGGACGAATCTTCCTCACAAGAAAGTTACTTCAGATGAGTTTATGTTACCAGATTTTGAAGAGGCTTCGAGGATTCATAAATCCCAATTGGCTTTGAATATGTTGGAGGCTGATGGTACAGATTCTTGGTCTTTGTTTCAAGGTGAAAATTTTCCTGCGTGGGTGAATTCTAACGGGGTTTTGTGTAACACCATTGAAGAGTTTGATCAGACTGGATTGATGTACTTCAAGAGAAAGCTAGGCTTGTCAGTTTGGCCAGTGGGGCCAATTTTGCTATCATTGGAAAATAGAGCAAAAGCAGGCAAAGAAGGTGGAACTTCCATAGAGTTCTGCAAGGAATGGCTTGATTCAAAGGATGAAAATTCAGTTTTGTATATATCTTTTGGGTCAATGAACACTATCAGTGCATCACAAATGATGCAATTGGCTATGGCATTGGAGGCTAGTGGGAAAAATTTCATTTGGGTCGTTAGGCCACCAATTGGATTTGACATAAATACAGAATTTAGAGCCAGTGAATGGTTACCTGAAGGGTTTGAGGAGAGAATTAGAGATTCAAAAAGGGGTCTTTTGATTAAAAATTGGGCACCCCAATTGGAGGTTTTGTCACATAGAGCTACATCTGCATTTTTGAGTCATTGTGGATGGAACTCAGTACTTGAAGCTTTGATTCATGGGGTGCCAATAATTGGATGGCCTATGGCTGCTGAGCAATTTTTTAATGCCAAGTTTTTAGAACAAGAGATGAGGGTTTGTGTGGAGGTTGCAAGAGGGAAGACTTGTGAAGTAAAACATGAAGATATAGTTGCAAAAATTGAATTGGTGATGAATGAAACAGACAAAGGGAAAGAAATTAAAAGAAAAGTTTTTGAAGTTAGGGAGATGATCAAGAATGCCATGAAAGATGAAGAAGGTTACAAGGGATCTTCAGTCAAAGCCATGGATGATTTTCTCAGCGCTGCAATATCAGGGAAGAACAAGAGCAATGGAAGAGTCAACAATGGAGCTTGAGGCTTGAGCTATGTAGTTTTGTCGTTTAGTATACTAAAATCTTCCAAGTTATAAAACAAATAAAGTTTGTTTTTCTTGTTTGTTAAGAAGTTACTGTATCTTGGTGCATGTACCCTTTTCTTTTAAGTTGTACTCTACATATATATTTTAGTTTAGATACATATATTGCTTTTTCATCTATAGAAGTTCGAAGTTGAGCAAATCCAGATTATGATCATTTGATGCAAATTGCTTTTTGCTAACTTATAACTGGAGAGTAATGTAAAATTGACCCTTTTTTAAAAATTTTTTTTCATTAATAGCCACAAGTGACTAGTGATTGCAAATTGACGTGTTATATTTTCTAGCTCTATTATGGGGTTTCACATTTTTGGTTGCAAATTGCATTAACCTAAGTCATAAAATTGTCCCTCTCACTTTTAAGTCTTATCAACTGAACTTTACTATTCTTCCAACTATGAAATGTCATTTAAATTGTTTTGTCTTCGACAAGACCAAGTTTGCGACAAATCATAAAGACTTATCCTCTCGTATAAATTAATATAGGCGTGGAATAGTTATAGATTATATTTGGCGTAAATTTTTGAGTTTTGCTTGATAAATCCGATATACATCATCGGAGTAGGGCTAGTGATTTTAAACTCAATAGATTGTAATATAGTAATTAAGATAAAATAAAATAAAACAAATGACTAGACCAAGATTATACCAAACAAACTTTGGCTTTCGTCAACTTCTAGAAATACAGCTAATGCCGTGCGCAAACAGCTTCTTTTGTTTTTGCTTTATTGGACGTGACCTAATAAAGCTCTATTGTATATATATGATTCAAGGGGTCGCCCAATTGCAACGTGCAGCAGTTTTTGGTTTTTGTGGTAAAATATCATTTAGGTCTCTTATATTTTTTATATAATAAAATAAGTAAAAATTATTATAAATATTTACATATAAGTCTTTTTTCATATTTATTTTAAATAAAAAATTTTATAAATATTTATATATAAGTTTTTTTTCATATCTATTTTTATTATTTATTTTTTTATTAATTATATTTAATTATTATTTTATTAGTTATTAATATATAAATATAATATGATATAATAAAATAATATTTTAATATAATTTATTTTTATATTATAATATTTACATATAAGTCTTTTTTTTGATAAAATAACATTTGAAAAGAATTTTAATAGTTGTTGTTGTTGTTATTATTATTATTATTATTATTATTATTATTATTGCTATTAAATTTTATTATTTTTATTTATTTTAATTATTATTATTAATAAAATTTATTAATTTTATTATTTTAATAAAATAACATTCCCATTAATAATAATTAAAATAATAAAAAATTATTAATAAATTTTAATAATAACAATAATTAATAGTAATTAAAATAATACAGTTAATATATTTTAATAATAGAAATATTAATAGTAATAATAATAAATTAATTACTATATAATAACAAGTAAAATAATAAAAGTAATAAATTTTATTATTAATAATAATTAAAATACATAAAAATAACAAAATTTAATAACAATAATAATAACAACAACAACAACAACAACCATTAAAATTATTGTTGTTATTATTATTATTATTAAAATTTAATAATAATTTTTTATTATTTTAATAATAATAATAATTATTTTAATTATAATATATACAAATAATATTAGGGACATAATTAAAAAATGATATTTTAGTTATTTGCAACAATCTATTTCAATTATAAAATAAAGTAAACACATTAATAGAAATGTTGTTCATTCCGATTCTAATTTTTATATCTCAAGTAAATAACTTATTATAATTCAAACTCCTTATTATTTGTAGTTTTTTTATATTTAATTATTATTGTATTAGTTATTAATAATGGCAATAATATTAGTAAAAAAATTAATAAAATTTAATAATAAGAATAAAATAACAATGAAATTAATAGCATAATAATATTAAGGATGATAATAATTAAAATAATAAAAAATTATTAATAAATTTTAATAATAATAATAATAATTAATAGTAATTAAAATAATACAGTTAATATATTTTAATAATAGAAATATTAATACTAATAATAATAAATTAATTACGGTCTAATAAAAATTAAAATAATAAAAGTAATAAATTTTATTAATAATAATAATAATTAAAATAAATAAAAATAACAAGATTTAATAGCAATAATAATAATAATAATAACAACAACAACAACTATTAAAATTCTTTTCAAATGTTATTTTATAAAAAAAAAGACTTATATGTAAATATTATAATATAAAAATAAATTATATTAGAATATTATTTTATTATATCATATTATATTTATATATTAATAACTAACAAAATAATAATTAAATATAATTAATAAAAAAAATAAATAATAAAAATAGATATGAAAAATGACTTATATGTAAATATTTATAAAATTTTTTATTTAAAATAGATATAAAAAAGGACTTATATGTAAATATTTATAAAATTTTCTGTTTAAAATAGATATAAAAAAAGATTTATATATAAATATTTATAATATTTTTTATTTATTTCATTTTATAAAAAATATAAAAAATTTAAATGATATTTTATCAAAAAAAAAAAAAACTGTTGCACGTTGCAACGTAGGCGGACCCATAATTCAAATAGACGGTCAGAAAGTACACTTTTTTACCATTTATTTTATTGGCCCATGTATACGTAAATTGTAGTCCTACAAGCGTAATGGGTAGGTGGGTTGCACTTTATGTTGTTCTTCCAGAAGGGAAGTTGGACTTTGAAGCTCCCCCCCTTTCTTTTCTGACTTACACAAGCAACATCTATGGAACGATGCTGCTAAGAATATCGACCATCAGATTATTAGACCGTCAACAAAATTTTTAAAATTTTCAGACTATAAAGTAAAGTAGTCACTAGTGCAGTTGATGATGCTGAATATAAGATTTTATAGGTAAAGAAGATTCATTGCAACTTTGGAAAACATAAAGTTACAACCCCACATAACTCTCCAAGTTTCTCAATCATGGGTATAATTCAATCTTTTTAATTTATAATAATAAAGGCAACTCCATAACTCTTTTTTAACTTCACCATCGCATTTCACCATTTTCAAAATCATAATCTAAGCAATCAGGCAACCCATTACAAATCCAAGAAATTTATCAAACCATCCCACTATCTCAATCATCAGAACCATGAATATTTCATTTGAC
This sequence comes from Luvunga scandens, assembly GCA_030449905.1. Classification (NCBI taxonomy): domain Eukaryota; kingdom Viridiplantae; phylum Streptophyta; class Magnoliopsida; order Sapindales; family Rutaceae; genus Luvunga; species Luvunga scandens. Next base: position 1,818,405 of record JASUUG010001021.1, on the reverse strand, counting down.
AGCATCCACATTTGCTTGAGAGCATGATTGCAAGCATTAGTTCAAAGCATTTGTTAACGATCAAGCATTCTCAAGCAATGTCAAAACGTAACTGTTGTTAAAACTGGAAATTGTAAATGGTCCAAGTCCAGACCAGCAAAGCTGAAATGATATTTGAAAATGTTACAGATTTCTACAATACAAGTATCTCGTAGTTGATTACAATCAACTAACAATCAAAATGTTCCTATATAAGATGATAATAATACAATCTAAACCATTACAGAATTCTGCTCCTCTTGTTTGTATAAAGATTGTATCTAATATTGTTGTACCCAGATCTCTATCAGAAACAACATAGCACGCATATAAACAATTTGTTATGAGTACGCAGTTGAACTTCCACCATCACTCCACCAAAAGCTAACTGAAAAACTTATAGAAAGAGAGCGTACGTAGTGCCACCATTTGGGTGGGATGTAAAGCATTTCACCTTCCTCTAATATACAGTCAAAAAATTCTAGGTCACGCACCTTTGGAAACTTTGTCTCATCTATGTTGTCTAGATCAACCTTCAAATAGAGCAGGAGGATATTTTTTTTAGCTTCACAATTACAGCACTCGCATACAAAGAACAGGCATATTACTGCAGATTAAGTCTTACAATTCAAGTTAATAGCTACCTGGCTGGAATTGCAAAGCATGGTTTCGGAGTATGGATAAAGTTCCTCTGACAATGAAGCTGGGTAAAGTCTAATATACTTTTTACCAACAACCTGAAAATGAAAAGGCAAAGGGATGGATTGTTTCAGCCAAAAGAGGCCTGAATCAGTAGATATGGTAATCATATAAACAAACCACACAAGTATCCATACATGTATATGAATGAAGTATGCAAGAAACACCAGACAGACATATTCAGGAATGGAACTTATCCAGTAAATGATCTCCAATAAGAAAACTAATCATAGACCTAGCGTATATTTGGATTTATGAAACACATAAAATTTGAAAAAAAATGAAGCTGTAGCACTTGTCCAAGGGATGCAAATAAACATGAATTAGTACCAACGAGATAATTATATAATTCACTGTCCACAGCCATTTGATCCAGCAGCATTTAATCCATCCATATCTATGGGGACAATAGTGAGGCCTCCGGGTTTGATGAAAGGGTGAAAATATTTTGGCCTTTGTTGTTGTGGGGGGGGGGGGGGGGAAAGAAAGTATAGGAAAAAGAACAAGAATCCACCGGGTAATTGAACAGGAATATGTGCTTATATTTGATCTCAGGCATTGGCCACTTAATCTATGAAAAGAATGACAAGTTGTTACTACTGCAAAAAAGTTAAAGAGTTTATCAATATTTGGAATCATAATGGCAGAGATAATAACAGAAGACCAAGAGTAAAGAGTTTAACCACAACCTCCTAAAAGTAGATGTACATTGAGATAGTGCACAATACAGAGATACCTGAGTAAGTATATTATGGTGTGGATCATGATGCAAGGGCGTCACAGTTCCAGCTGGACCAAACCAAGCATTAAGAGATCTCAACTCCCCACCACCAACAAAACAATAGTCAGGAATACAAATGTCATTCCGTAGTTCATTAATCTGCCATTTGAGTAAATCACCAATAAGTTAAATTTCTCCATTGAAGAACTTTAGGTGTACTAATTCCCTGCTGTAATATTTGATCAGATGAATGCATACCTGATCAAATAATTGATGCTGAGCAAGATAAGTAGGTTCACTAGCAGAACTGCCATTTGATTGAATCCTCTCAAGAAATTGGGAGAAGGGGATCAGCTCTTGCTTCCAATCTTGGCACAAATAGTTTTTACCAACCTGTAAAGCATTTCAACTTTACCAGTTTTCAGTTAATTAAAAAAAAAAGAAGAAGAAGGAGAAGAAGGAAGAAGAAGGTGATCAAATCAAGCATTTAGTGAAGTAAAAAGGTAACTGCGAAAAACTCTTTTGCCAGAAAAAAGTAGAAATTGAAAAAGAAAAAAAATTTAAAGAGAGACAGAGAAAGAATGAAAGAGGAAACTGCATTCAACATACCATGGATATCTGACTAAGTTAATGACAAAGGATATGGAAGTTTTTGAGACCTAATGGCACATTTCAGTCTAAAAAGAACAATTCAGTGTTTATAAACATAATTCAGTGGGGAAGATAATGATATATATCTCATCTGATTTTAGTAGGTATGTGGTGGTCATCACCATTCACTCTATACCAGCCTCCTATTGTTTCCCAATAATTGCTAGACTTATCAGAGTTTAATTATGCCTGTTCAATAGCCTAACAAGCCTTGTCTAAAAAACTATAACTCATCACCAAGAAATTTAATACTGCCTCCCATTTTGATAGCTTTCATATGCTAAAATCCTGAAAATTACACTACTTAAAATAGTTTAGATTACATTTAATCATCATCTCCTTAAGTTTCCTCACACGTCTTGCTCAAAGCTTGTATTTGCAACTTAGTCTAACAAAGCTCGCCTATCACATGGCTCCAAAGATAAGCTGCGCAATTCATTCTCTGTTAAACTTATGAAAGAACTAATATCATGTTGCTCTCTAAGTGAATTGGTAACATATGAAAATTACCACATTGAATTAGATTACTATACAGACAATTAATAGCCAAAACTAAAAGAAAAGGTCATCCTTAGCAATTTATTGACTCTTCTGAAATTTATCAAAAGTACAGAAAGATTAATTACCTCAACAGGAACCGTGCGGTCACCAGCAACTCTTTTAAGGTAATCCAAGTCATTCCACTTTGTCCTAGCTGGCCAATGTGCCATACAATCAGTAATTATAACCGGAGAACCTGAGAGGAAATATTCATTTAAAAATCCCTCCAGCGATAAAGCAGACCTCTTCACCACAAGCTTACAAGATAGAGACCTATTTGGCAAAACCTGGAGCACCTACAAGTTCAAAAGAAGCACCATCCATGGTTTATCGCTGATTAATTTCTCTCCCAGCAACACGAAACAAGCCAACACAATCCCATTCACAAAGCAAACCAGATAAAAAGACACGCTATTATAAAGTGCTGATCTTCATGCCAAAAATAGAAATCAGCTGGGTAAATTCATTACAAATGTAGAAGCTTTTTAATACTATTTGATCAAGACTTCTTGAGCCCAAATCTTTCGAAACCTCCTTTCTGTCAAATAAATTTCAGCATTACTACAAAGAAAAAAATTCGGGTTTCACGGAACATTAAGTGTCACCCGTGAAAGGTTAAACTGTAATGTGTCATATATTATTCGAAATTAAGCAAAATCACAGTGATTGTAAGCATGCCTTCAATTGAATTACAGGAAAGCTATCTCTAAGCTCAATGTGTCTCCAAATAACATACACAATCATAGTGCATTATTAAATTAAACAGACGAAAGATTGAATTTTGTTTTCTACAAAACGAACCTCACCTCAGCTGTATTAAACTCCTCAGAGACTAATCGATTAGCTTCTCTTTCACCAAAACGCTCATTTTCACCTTCTCTAGCTTTCAACGACAAGGTTTCGATAGCAGAATCCAAATCCTTTCGCAAAACCGGCCCGCCCATAATCACTCCCATATCCAAAACCCTAAGCGCCTCCTTCAACTCGCCATTCCGATAATGGTATTTCGCCACGTGTAAGCACGCCATCGAGTACGCGTCGCGCCACACCGGTAGCACCGAGTGCCATGGCCCCGAATGCAGCTGCTCCCACGCCAAGTCACGCGCCGCCTCCGCCGCGCGTATGTCCGCAGCCGCCTGAGCCGCCATGCCGACGTAGGCGTATCCGCCGTGCTCTGAAATGGCCTGCAGGAGCCTTGGCGATTCCTCGTCCATGATCGGCGTCAAGAGCTCGTCCATTAGTTTGTCGAGTGGACGCGTGTATGCGTGAAAATGTTTGGACTAAATTGCAAGAAATTGAAAGTTTGAAAATTAAAGCGAGTGACAGCGAGCGAGTAGGGAGTGAGATATTTATAAGGGGGACAAAGAGAGAGAATGATTGGAAGAGGGGTCCTATTTTAATCATTGGAGTACTTGAAGGGGTAATTATGATATTAACGGAGATATTTGTTAAGATACTTACTTTTTGTAATCGATGAGGGTAAAGATGTAAATTTGTGCCGGGCGACCTGAAAATTTTATTACTTTACGCTTATTCGTGCTGCGTGTTGGGCTCCTATCGTGTTAGTTTCTCTTCAGTAGGTCATTAGCTTATAGTTTAATCGACGGAAAGTTGTTAGTTTAACTGTTGATTAAGAGAGCTAAAATCAAAAATCGATCATCAAAAGTTAAAATTAAGAGAGGATCCTGACTTGTAATATTGTTAGCTTAACTGATGAGAGATAATATTTGGACAAAGTGAGAGCGAGATTAGAGGAACTTGAGGAGGTGATAATGATATTTTGAGATATTTGAAATGGCAGTTGGTTGGTTACCATGACTGATGAGAGCGAGATATTTTCAAAGCTTCCGTTTATTTTGATGGGTATGTAAGATATTTTTCAGTACTTTCTGGGATTTTCTAGAACATTTGTGAACTTTGTGAATGTGATTGCTTATTTTCTTGGCGTTAGGATTATGAACGTGGAATGAGTATGCTCAGGTAATTTTCTCAAGGTGCGTCCTTTCTTTCGAATGATTTTTTTTTTTTAATTTTGAAAATAAAAAATAGTCTTTTAATTAATATAAGTTTTGAACATAAGGGAAAGAGTACAAGAGTTTTTTTTTTTAAATTAATTTTTTAAAAATCAAACATAATAAAATGCTTTTGATATATATGTTAATAGAAACAAGTAAAACATGCAGCTAGAAAGTTTATTGTCATTCTCAAAACTTCTGTTTGAAAAAAATGATTGACAACACTAATATTGTGCTTTTTATTCTAGATAATGAGAGTGGAAGTCAAGTGGAGTCGTCTTTGTAAAACAAGTAGGATATATGATTTTTATACAACATATTCATCTTTAAATAAATTATTCTTAAACTATTCACAAACTTCACAAGAATTGATTTTTTTTTTTTTGGTTTTCATCTTGTGTGATAATTTTTGTCATGCAAAATACAGTTTTCATGATATGTTAGTTGATTTAATTTTTTTTTGGCCCTTTTGTTGGTATATATATATATGTATTTCAATTCCATAATACACTTTGCTCCCACATTTTGCATTCATTCCCAATTTAGCAGAGTGCTTTTAAAACTGCTTTTAGTGGAATCAACTTCTTGATTGTGTTGTTTTTCTGAAAATGGAAAGCAATCCTTTGCATCAACAAATTGCCACAATGAGGCAAAGATTCTTGGATGAGGTAATTCATTTTGTTTAATCCTCTTGGGATATATAATATGTCCTTCAAATTTAATTACTCTTTGTTTATTTTTTAATATATTAATGGCAAAAATATTTACTGATCATCGTAGGAAATTCTCAACGATCAATTTATTCAATTGGAAAATATGGCTACTGAAGATGATCCTACCTTTGCTGAGGATACAATTAATTTGTATTTTCAAGAAACCACCAAAATAATAGCTACCCTTGAGGAGGAATTGTAAGTTAAAAATAAAATAAAATATTCTCATTATATATATAATAAATCTCAATGGTCAATTAAAAAGAATTAACAAATTTCTTTTTTTATTGTAAAGGGTCAAAGACCTCATTGATTACAATGCATTGGAGAAGTTTCTTCATGACTTTAAAGGATTATGTGTGAGGTAAAGGGGAAAAAATCTAAACATATTCATAATGTTATTGTTACTGCAATAAATATTGTATCTGCATAATTTAAAATGTTCTACAATTTATTGGAATCATTATGATTTTTTTAAAAAAAACATTTTTCAGCATTGGTGCCAACAAAGTGCTCATTGAAGTGAACAAGGCAAGAGCATGCTGCGATCACGGGAATATAGCAGGGTAATTTTTTTTTAATTATTGCATTTAATTTATTTTAATTTATTTTTAATTTTACCATGTAAAAATAGAAGTTAAAATGTTCATCATCATCTGATTGCAAAATTATATATGTATTTACAGAGGCAAAGCTGCTTTGGTGAAAGTGAAAATGGAGCAAGAAACTCTCAAGGCTAAGCTTGATTCTTACTTTCAGGTATTTTTGTTATTAATTTACTTTATTTTTTGCCTACTTATTTGAATAGAAAACAAAAATATTTTGGTAATTACTTTGTTTGTTTTGTTAATTACCAGCTGGTGAAGCAAGCTAAGGATCCAAAGTGATGGAGGAATCAAGATCAATGGAGAGCGACAGAGGACCAAATAAATGAATCCACCATTTTATTATTAATAATTAAAAATAAAATAAACCTTCTGTGTTTGCTGTTTTTGAGGCTTTAATTATCCTATGATTTTTTTTTGGCGGTATCTGAAATAAGGTGGATTAATATTGAGGTTTTAGTTTTTATTTAGAATAATAAACTTGAAATTTTATATGAAACAAATTCTCTCCTTTCTTTTATTTGAATGTGATTTCACTTTTATATTATCTCTCTGACTAGTAAATCAACATATGGAAGTTTATTTATCAAAAAGGGTTGTTCTCTTTTTTACAAGATGAAGGTTTAATTTATTATTATTATTATTATTATTATTATTATTTGTAATTTCAGTATACGATGGATTATATTGAAATTATAAAACTTCATACAGGGACACAATTTTATTGAAAGACGACTTCCTCTTGGTTTCTCTTCTTATTTTCTCAATAGAAATTGTTCGATGAATTGAAAATTTATCAAACTGTTCCAAAAGAAAAGAAAAAAGCCAATTAACTTAATGACAAGAACAAAACAAAACTTTTGCATTATTGTATCAGAACTAGCAACTGATTATTGGACCTACAAATTTATAAATATATGACTCTGATATAGAGAGAATGGGTCCTAATTTTATAATTGGAGGAAATGAGGGTGGTAGTTGTGATATCAACCGACATATTTGATATGACATTGTATAATGATTGATGATGATTGTGAAATGATGAACGAGATATTTAAAAAAAGCTATAATTCTTGGTGCACGGGTGAGTAAGATATTTTTTTTTGTCAAATCTTAATCTCTGGACTTTTCTAGAACTTTTGATATGAAAAATTGAAAATTGTGATTGTGATTTTTTTTTTTTATGTATTTTGATAAATAAGAGTGATTTAATTAGTTGTTTTTTTATTTTGTTCATTTAGGAGTCTGTTGGTCATCATTAATAAAATCCTGATTTTCAGAGTTAAGGTTAATTAGTTGGACTTTGTTTAGCAAATAAATAGTTAATAATCTTAGACTATGTTCGGTACTCTGGACTGAATTAGATTAGATATAATTGAAATGGATTATATTTTGTTTTGTCTTGTATAATGCATGGTTGGACTCGGCTAATAGATTATATCTGTTTAATAGTGATTAGATATTTAACATTATTTTATTTATAATATTAAATTAAGAAATAAAAATTTTATTTAACTTAATGTATGACCTGTCATTTATAAAGTTCATCATATGGAGGACATGCTGTAAATGTACATAAATTGTGCATGACGAGTTGTTTGTCATTATCTTTTTACTTTGGAATTACAAACATATATATGATTTATTGTTTATTAATTTATATATTGATGACAACTGGTACAATTTGCATAAATAGTATGATCAAGTTATTTATAATTTTTACAACACGGATGACACGTTGTAAAATATTATAGGGCTTGCCATTTATTTATCCATCATACAAAAGATATGTAGGAGACAATCATATATATATTGCATCGTTTATAAAATTTAGAATGTAGATGACATGTGGTATAATTAACCAATTGAATTATTTAAAGAAGGAAAAAAAATTAACCTCATCCAATAAAAACTTTATTTAAATTCAACATTTTTGTTGTCATTGACTATAAAAGTACGTACTAGCAAAGCAAAAGCTGCTTATGAAAATTTGAAAATTGAGCAAGAAACGCTCGAGGCTAGCTTGTGTGTAAGGTCCGAGTATTGAGTTATTTATTTATATTATTCTTACATAATTGTTTGATTATAAATAAAATGAATTCTGATAATTACTCTCTTAATTTATTTGCTAATTCAATATAATTAACGTGTTAATTTAAATCTTACACCTGAAAGTAACTTAGTTCCCACTACATTATGCAAATCGAGCATCAACAATGAATACCGTACCCCCAAATTTTTTTGCAAATTTCATACTTGGAACCAGACAATTCTTTTAATTTATGATTTGATTGTAAATATTAGGATAACTTATGTTTTCATCCATGAGCTTTCAAAAATTATTGTTTTAACCAAATTAAACAATCTCTCTCTCTCTCTCTTAATTGGCTTCTTTAGTTTCTCATCAACTAGTTTCCTTTCCTCCAAGGAAATTAGGTTTTTTTTTTTGGTTAAATATTTCATTTTTTAAAACTCAAAATCTCCTTGCCAAAAAAGGACCCAAAACCAATTGCAATGGAGGCTACATCTGCACTTGGTTAATATAAATTGGTACAACATATCAATTACTTTATAATTTTTTTATCACATGCAATCTATACATAATCATTTTTTTTGTTTTCTATTTTTTTTTTGTTAATTTAAGTTAGTGGAAATGAACACTTCAATGGAGAGTTTGCAAAGAAATTTTTTTGGGAAAGGGAAAGCTTTTTTCCTAAATCCTAATATTTCTTTAACTACTAATCTACTATATATTGTTATGCTAATTCTTGTTAGAAGCCACACATATTAGCACCTTTAAATCGATTTTTGCTTGATTGATGACATAAATCCTAATACAAGTTTGTTCAATGGATCATAACTAAAATTTTATTTTTCTATTCTTAATTATTAGTGTTTGTAAATAACTGTTATGAGTTTGCTTAGAAAATTATTATTAACATATGAATTATTTCTTAACCACCTAAAAAATTAATTTAAGCTCTGTTCACCTATTTACCTTTAAAAGAAAATATATAAACACATACATACATGCATATATGTATTTATGTATAAAGATTCTTGCAAGGATGTTTTTGGCATTTGGAGGGGTGTATAGACTCTATAGAGTATAAATTTAATTTTCTAATTTTAATAGTAAGTACATTGAATAAATGGATGTGATGGAAGCTTTAATCCCACTTCAGTTCAATTCTCAATATTCAATTATTTATTTATTTTCATATATATTCTCAAGCCTTTTTAATTCTTATATTTATCTTTCTATTTCTAAGTTGTTTTCTATATTTAAAAATAAAAAAAAATGTCGAAAAATCTCAGTTTTTTTGGGTCATGACTTTGCGTCTACTGGTAATAAACGCGGAAGGCAGGCATGTTCCATCAAATTCTCACAATAACCTGTAAGTATTCATTGTTATGTATTATTGTCAAATTGGTATTGGTTTCTTTATTTCTTGGTTGTCAAATTGTTGTTGAATAATTTCTCTTATTTCATACGCATTCTGTAATAACTATCAATGAACAATGATAGAGAAATTGAAACTATGTTTTAATTAAAAAAAAAGGTTTTATTGTGTTTAAAATTGAATGACAACACTTGAATCAAACGCTCTCAAAACCTTAATTAATTGATCAATAAATATTCAATCTATGAAGCCCTAATCAAGAAAATGATGAATCACGGCAAACAGAAACAAGAAATTAAATCAAAAGAAAGATCGAAAACAAATTTAAATGGTTCAAGTGTTGAGATAAATACCTACATCTTATTTAAAGGAACGTAACACCCATTTTTTTTTTCTTTTATTAATATCCCAGATTCCTATGTTTGGCATTCTCATTTTTTTTCAAAAATGTCACCAACACCGGCTAATCTTTCACTTAAATAAACAATTCCGGATTAGTAAAATAATTCTCTTAAGATTTTATGAAATTTTGAAAGGATTATAAACATTTCTCGCTTTTACAATAAATGTAATTAAAATATATTTTTTTCATTTTTAATTCGTCAGTCTAATCTAATTTAAAATATTTGATGAACGTCGGCCATTAATTATTCAAATTGAACAGGACTTAGGCACAAGAAACTAACTTAGTCAGTGTTTGTGTGTATTTGTTAATTAATAGCTGGCTAAGTAAGAGCTTCATTTATTATATATTCAATATAACTGATGCATGTGTTTAATCTTACTCCTGAAATAACTCCCAACTACATTACACAAACGCATACACATTATGCATCGAGCATCAACGATGATATTGATTAAAAAGAAACGAAATAAATAAAAATAAAAACGCTCGTTATTGATTGCATGATTTACTTAATGCTCTGTTAATTTCAGGAAGCTGTAACAGCTCTTAAATTAAAGCCCAACCCCACTTCAGCTGGTTTCTTAATGTTCTATATATATATATATATATATATATATAGTCTCATGTCTTTTTAATTCTTAAGCATGTCTTTTTATTTCTAAGTTATTTTTTAAATTTAAAAGTTGAAAAATGTCAAAGGGTCTCAATTTTGTTGTCATAGCTTTATTTTTACTGGCGACAAGCACTGAAGGCAGGGTCATTCCATCGATTTCTCCCAGTGATGCACCATCAGCTGTAAGTGTTCACTTGTAATTCTTTGTTGACAAATTGGTGTTAGTTTCTTTATTTCTTTGTTGTTATGAAAATGCTTTTGCTTATCTTATTTATTTATTTATTAGGTATGGTTATCAAGTAATGACTACTGCTGGCTGGTCGAGTGTTGGGTGAATAAGGCTAAGGCTGTTCCCATTGACTTCTTCTTCAGATGGTCATTATGGCCTATATCGAATAATTAGTTTGTTATTTCTCTTATTGTCATATGTGTGTTGCAATAACAAGAGAAATTGAAACTATGTTTTAATTATTAAAAAAAAAAAAGAAAAAGGGAAAGAAAAGGTGTGCTATTGTGTTTAATCCAATGATAAAACTCAATCAAACACTCTCGAGAAATATAATTTATCAATAAATATTCAATATTTATGAAACCCTAATCAAGATCCTGATCAATCACAGCAAACAAAAACAAGAAATCAAAATAAATAAGCATTTTGCAAATAGGTATGCCACCGAAATGCCTACATCTTAATTATGAGCATTTTGCGGAGTACCCATTTTATTATGTCTTAAATTTCTATTTATGGCATTATCAAATATGTTTTTTTTTTGTGTAAATGTCACAAACATTAACAATTCCGGATGGACAAAATAATTTTCTTAGGATTTTATGACATTTTAAAAGGATTATAAACATTTCTCATTTGTACAATAAAACTAATTAAGATATAATCTTTTCATTTTTAATTCATCAAACCAATCTAAAAGATTTTCAACTGGAAAACTTTTTATCTTTTCCTATTCAGATTTCACTTCGTCAAATTATTAGCAACGATTCAATATATTTTATTCAATACTAATAGCAAAACTGATTGGATAGAATTAGATTCCAATTCAAAATTAGATCAAATTGGATTATATTAAAAAAAAAATAATCTGGATTCTAAATCTTTTACTTTCATTCACCTTTAATGGTTCACACTATTTATGAACAGTTGACCTTCAACATAATCTTCATGTGCAATCTATGTTTAAACAAATCACAAAGTAATTTTCATGAAAAGAATTAAAAAAAAATTGTTTGCCCATTTTGTTTATCGTGAAAATTCTTGTCATGAAAAATCCAATCTTCATGAGTTATTTTTTGCTTTTTGCTCATATATTCTTCAATTTCCACAAAGCCATTCATTTTGCTGCTAAATTTGTCCATTTCTTGCCCGATTAAGTACTTTGCTTTTAATTTAGGTTGCTTTCCGTTGAAGAAAATTTTAACTTCTTGATTTCATTGGTTTTTTTTCCCCTTTTTCCTGATCGAAAATGGAAAACAATCCACTGCATCAACAAATTGCCACAATGAGGCAAAGCTTCTTGGATGAGGTTATTTTGTTTTATCTTTTTGGGATAAAAGATAAATTAATTTTCATTACTTATTGATGATTACATATATTCTATAGGAATTCTCGACGAGCAATTTATTGAATTGGAAGGTTTAGCTTTAGCATCTGATGAGGACCCTAACTTTGTTGAGGATACAATTAATGTGTATTTTGAGCAGTCAAACGAACTGCTACCTATGATTGAGGAGCTAATGTAAGCAAATTCACCAATTTCTCTAATAATAATAATGATAACGATGGTGATGATAATAATAATAATAATAATTTATTGTTATAAATGCATATATGTGCAGGGGGGAAAATCCCATCGAGGGAAGTGAAATGGAGAGGATCCTTCACAAGTTTAAAGGAAGCTGTGCGAGGTAACTAAGGAAAAAATATATTAGTCTAAATATTCATGTTATTGAAATAAATTTATTTTTAAGATATTCACATAATTTAGTATTATTTTTTAGTTTATTTCAATTCATTATTATGGTAGTTTTATAATTTTAATATTTTCAGTGTTGGTGCCAACACAGTGAAAAATGAAGTGAATGAGGTGATAGCATGCTGCGGAGAGGGGGATATCGAAGGGTGATTAATTTTTTTATTAATTGCTTAATTTCATTAATTTTATCGATTTTAAATATAAAATAAAAAATGCAAATTAATTAACTGAATGCAAACTTATAAAATATTAACAGTACAAAAGCTGCTTTTGAAAAAGTGAAAATGGAACAGAGCAATCTAAAGGCTAAGCTCGACTCTTACTTTGAGGTATTATTGATGTGCTATTAATTTACTTAATTAATTAATTCTTGCTTGATCAAGCAATTAATTATATAAATCATACACATTCTGATAATTGCTCTATTTATCTGTAAATTATCAGCTGGTGAAGCAAGCTAAGAATCCAAAGTGATGGAGGCATCAAGAAATGGAGACAGAGGAGCAAGTGAATTAATCCACCATTTTAATATTTATGAATAAAATTAAAGCTCTGTGTTTGTTGTTTTTGAGGTTTCAACTATCTTATGAACTTTTTTTTTCCCCTTGTTTCTGGAAATTGGATTTCCGATTTGTTGTATCTGAAATAAGGTGGTTTATTTTGGCATAATAAACTTTAAATATTCTACAAATGTATATATATATATATATAATAATAATAATAATAATTTCTCTGTCTCTCTTCCTTCAATTTCAGTTTGATCATTTTGGCTTATGTTGTTAGTTATAATTTATAAAATCAATACAATCTTGGAATATGTATGAATTAATTAAAAAAAGTATACCCACTAGTCTATATTACATGAATTATTTCTCATTTTCATATATGGCAATAAGGTAGGTTTTGGTTATATGTGAGTATATATTTTATTTGAAATAAATAAATAAATAAATAGAGAGTAATTCAACGAGACAAACTACAAAATCCAAGTTTAGAGAAATCAAAATTTCAATGTTAAATCATGAGTTCAAAGTAACATGACATGATGCTTGAGACATATCATAATAAAAATGTGAATAATTTGGCCATATATTATCAAGCAAGCTGCTGCAAAAAGCATGGCAACGAGAATAACCAAAACAAAACAAAGCAGCAAGCTACAGCATGGTTTCAGTTTCAGAAAGCATCAGCGCACACACAAATTTGGCCAGCTAGAGAGCTGTACTACAATACAACACAAATTGTACAGTCTGATTCTGAGACAAATAAAGAAATATGACACCAAATATATATATATATAATTTCTCAATCATCATGTGGGTAATTAGTTAATTTGGCAATATAGGAAAAATATAACAATCTTTCTAGAATTTATATAGAACAAAAGGAAAGAAAAAGATTAATATTTTTATAAAATTAAAAGAGCTAGCAAGCAACCATTTTTTTTATGAACAAAAACTTTACACAATATTAAAGAGCCACAAGATTAACTAAAAAGAGAGTAAGCAAGCTAGCAATATATAGCTTCAAGGACCAGCGGGATTGTTATTGTGATGAAGAGGGTCAGGTCCTGTTGGCACTTCTCTTGCTGAATCTTCTACAACAACATTGGTGAAATTTGTTGAAGAATCTCCATGTTTTGCTTCATAGTCCTACACAGAAACAAAAGATTTAAACCCAATAAATAGAAACAAAAATATCCATTTGATAGGAAAAAAGTTAAAAAAAGTGATTTTTTTTTTTAAATGGGTTGTGAAAATATTTTACCTGAGTGGCTGTGCTTGTGTGTTCAAAGCCTGAAAATGGCAAGAATAAGAAACAAAGTTGGCACTTTTATTTTTAAAAAAGAGATTAAAAAAAAAAGAAAGAAGAGAGAGGCTTTTTTTCTTGCTTACTAGAGGAGTGGACTAACGGCAACAAAACAAGCAGCAAAATGAGCACAAAAGCTTCCATTTTTTTGGCTATCAAAGCCAACTTCAAAGCAGTCATTTTTGTTTTGTAAACAGACACAAAAGAGAGGTCTCACCAAAACGGTAACATGAAACCACTCTCTTTCTAGCAACAGAAGAACACCTTAATTACGTTTTTAGCCTCAGAGGAATTGTACAATTACCAACTTGCTACCACATGAAAGCCAATATTGTGATGAGGGTAAAGTTGTCTTTTGGTAAAGCGAATGAGGGCATATGAAGAATCAATGTTTATTTTTGTATGTTGACAGGACACGACAGACATCCTCGTACGGAGACAGGTTTGCTTGAGCTGAAACCGACACGTGGCTATATGTAATTGGATCTATATTAAAATTTACAGCTAGTGTTGTAATAGTGGCTAAGGACAGCCCTTTGTTCCTCTGATAATTATTGTGTAATTAATTTTAAAGGAAAATCACGCTTAGGTTCTTTATAAAAATTATGCCAGCCTGCAACTAACCATCAAGAGTTTGTCCTCAAAAATCTAGTTCACGTTTTCTTCAATCAACAAGGCGGTTATAGACATAGCTTATCTGACAAGTTTCTTCAATTTGAGTGGGCAATGGCACAATATTGGGCCTCTCTACTTTGGTTTCTTAAATGGACTTTCGGCTGCTATGTGATCGGGCCCATAAGGCTATTTCCGTAAAATCATCAACATCAATAGTTGATTTAATTAAAGAGCGAACGACATTCAGATATCTTAAATTGCTAATATTTACAACATGCGCTCGCACGCAAAGTGCATTTTTTTCAATCGGAAGAAAAAATGGAAAATGGATCTCGTGAAGTGCTTTTTTAAGTATTTAAAGTGCTCCTTTTAATCCGAAGACACTTTACTCAAAATGCATGGAGTTTTTCATCTCATCGTCAAGTGATTTTCATCCAGTCCATTTGTAATTAATCACTGTAGCTAACATAAGCATATATAAACAGTTTGAAAGCAATTTAACATGTTAAAAGCATTTTCAATTACATCTTAAATAATTAATAGTTATCATTTTAGTTGAAGAGAATGAGTTCTCAAGGCTTGATCGAATGTTTCAAGTAATTTTATTTCAGATGATTGTTTTAGGTCAAATTTTAAGAGAAATAAAAACTAAAAATGAATTTAGATTTTACCCATTCTTATACATTTTAAAATGAAATCTAAAAATGGTAAAACAAACAAAAGAGCTTTGAGTTGTAATATTAGGGATGCCAAAAATACCCGCTCGGTCTAGATCCAAGTAATGCGGCCCAAGTATTACCTAGCATAGCCTAGGCATTACTTGATAAGCTTGAAATCCTACTTGAAACTCGAATTTTATTAAAATAAATATAAGATATATATTATTTTAAATAATTATATTTATTTGATCAATCTATTACATATATGTAAAATCTTAAACATTTAAAGTTCATGCTTTTATGTCCAATTTTGTTAAAATAAATTTAAAAATTATGAAATTTAAAAATTTAAAAATATACATATATAATATTATAAAATATAAATTTTGGGTATAAAAATCCAAATTATAAAACCCAACCCAATGCTGGACTTTTTAAGCATGGTTAGGGTATCTAAAAAATATATCCATACCGGTCATGGCATTGCCATACCCAAATTCGAACCTACATTTTGGCATCCCCACGCAATATGGTACCATTCTTGTGTCTTAAACCACATTTAATCCTCGTATACCAGGATGACATCAAAAGAGCTAATGTAAGGTCCCTCTAGCACGATGATGTCATTCTTGTGACTTCCAAGTGATCAAAACCAACCTTAAAATGCTGCGTATCACATCTTTGATTTTTTCGCTCTCAGCATCATATCAAAGGCAACTGCTAGCTTAATTTATATTGTTCATCTGTATGAAGATCTGTTGTTACTATGTTTGGATTGAAAGAAAAGCAGAGAAAATGGAAAAGAAAACTTCTTTCTTATTATTTATTGAATCATATATTTACATTACATAGCTTTGTATTTATAGTAGCTCAACTGAGCTAACAAACTAACTAAACTAAATAACAGATTCAATAACAAACGTTGTACAGAACCAATAACAACATGACACCTGTAAAATGTTAATTATCATACACTAATACATGCATTGTAACACCTGTGTGTAACTAATAATTAAGCTTTAGAATCAGCCGGAATATTATGGATTCAACTAGAGTAATCTAGAAACTATTATTCCTAACATCTCCCCTCAAGCTCTGCATTGGAAACAATGTTGAGCTTGGATTGCAAATAATGAAATGATTGATAAGCTAAGGGTTTTGTCAGGGTGTCTGCTGTTTAATCAAAGCTTGGAATGTATTGCGTTTAAAGACTTTTGTTGGCTACCTTTTCATGCAAAAAATATATGTCTAATTCAATATGCGTAGTGTGTGCATGAAATTTTGGATTGCTGGCAAGTGCTGTTGCACTTTGATTATCACACCAGATTACAGGAATTAATTGAGGTGCAACACCAATTTCAGTAAGTAATGATCGCAGCCATAACACTTTTGAGGCAGTCATAGCAAGAGCTCTGTATTCAGACTTTACACTGGATCTTAACACTATAACTTGCTTCTTTAAACACCATGAAACCAGATTTTGTCCAAGGTAGACACAATTACCAGCACCAGACTTGTTATCATCCTTGTCACTGGCCCAATCAGCATCTGAAAAACAATCAATATTAAGAATGCCAGAGGAGTGAAATTGAAGGCCAAACTGAATTGTACCCTTAAGATATCTAAGAACCTTTTTACAAGCTTGCCAATATACTTCAGTTGGAGCATTAAGAAATTGACTCAATTTATTAACTGTAAAAGTAATTTCAGGTCTAGAGAGTGTAACATATTGAAGAGCACCAATAGTGCTTCTATACAAGGTAGTTTATGATAAAGGAAGTCCATCAGTTTGTGTGAGAGAAACACCTGAACACATAGGAGTGCAACATAAAGTACTCTCCTGCATATGCACTTTAGCAAGTAAATCTGCAATGTATTTAGATTGTGAAAGAAGTAACCCAGCAGCATTGTAAGTGACTTGAACGCCTAAATAGTAATGAAGCTTTCCCAAATCTTTTAAGGCAAAGTTGGTTTATATATTTGATATAACTTGATTGATTAGCTGAGGACTAGAACCTGTAACAATGATGTTATCAACATATACTATAATAAAAAGTAAATGATTATTCTCTCTTTTCAAGAACAGTGAAGTGTCAAACTTAGAGTTAATAAAACTCCACTGATGTGTTAAGGCCATTTTTAATCTGTCAAACCAGGCTCTTAGAGCTTACTTTAACCTATACAAAGCCTTGTGAAGTTTACAAACATGTGTAGGCCTGGTAGGATCTACAAAACCCTCTGGTTGCTACATATACACCTCTTCTATCAAATAGCCATTGAGAAATGCATTATTATTTGACGAATCACCCACTTATTGGTCACTACCATGCTTAGTACAACTATGATGGTAGATGACTTTACCATAGGGCTGAAAGTTTCATTGTAGTCAATGCCTTGTATTTAATGAAAACCTTTTACTGTTAGTCGAGCTTTATATCTAGAAATACTCCCATCAGCATTATACTTAATCTTAAATACCCATTTATTGCCAATAACTGGAACGTGATGAGGAGGATTAACTAGAACCTAAGTTTTATTATCCATTAGAGCTTTATACTGCTGACATTGTAGTAAGAATAGTAGGAGTTAAGGAATTAGATGCTAAATAGGCCTTTGACTTGAAGATACCTGCCTTAGACCTGGTTATCATAGGATAGCCAGTAGTTGGTTGTTGTGGTGGAGTAATATGATGAGGTAGAGAGTCTGGTGAAGGTAAAGATCAACGTGTTGGGAATAAAGTTTATGGATTATGAGATGAAGGATGTAAACTACCTGATAGAGGCAAGGATGATTGTGTTAGGGATAAATTTCGTGGATTGACAGATGAAGTGGGTACACTAGCTAATGCAGGTAAGGAAGAGTGAGAAGCGCTTGCTGGAAACAGAGGAAGCTGAGGAATGGACAATTTAAGTTGTGCTACAGTATGGTGATTCAATGGTAAAGTTCCAG